>JAIFZK010000012.1:540000-1125000 GCA_027481765.1 Tenualosa thibaudeaui
CACACAGACTGAGACACACACACACACACACACACACACACACACACACACACACACACAGACTGAGACACACACACACATATTGAGACAGAAAGACACACACACATACACACACGCACGCACACACACATACACACATACAGAGACAGAATGACAGACACAAAGACACACTTACATGCACTCAAACGCACACGCACACACATACATACACAAACACACACACACACACACAGGCAGCCTCACACACTAGACATACACACACACACAGACAAGAAAATGAGATTCATCTGTGTGCCTGTTTTATACCCTCAATACTGCAATTAAGAGTCACAGTAATTTCCCTAAGAGGACTGAATATTTCATTGAAATGTGGAAGCATGTGTGTGTGGTCTCTCTGCTCCTGGTCCTGATGCCCAAAGCATCCAGGATACAACAGCAGCAATGCCAAAATGCAATGAAAGAGTTTTCTCTCTCCCTGTCTCTCTTTCTCTTTCTCTCTCTCACACACACATACACAAACACACACACATTTACACACTTTTTGTCATTGCATGAAATGTTTCCGTTTTCGCCGAGTTGCTGCAAGGAATGAGAGCTGGCTCTGTGTGCCTGGGCTCTGGAATTGGAGCATTAAATCTGGTTTCCAGCAGGTTCCGCCGGCCAAGACTCAGAAGTGTGAGAGGGAAATAGAGAGTGTGAGAGAAAGAGTGTGAGTATGTGTGAGTGTATGTGTGTGTGTGTGTGAGAAAGAGAGAGAGAGAGAGAGAGGATAGAATTTCACAATGTTAAGCTAGATTCCTCATACCCTTTAGTCATAGAGAGCTTGTAGCTTCAATAATATGATGAGCAATATCCTATATATTAGGAATGGGTTTGAGAGCTGCCTGTGACTGCAAATACTTGAAATATTTGCACCCAAGTCACGTAATTCACAATCTGTTGCTGCTTTAAGCACTGGCATTATCTGCTCGTAGCCTACAAGTGACTTCAATGATCATCGGTAAACACAGTTGCTCAGATGGCTGGAGCAAGCTGTTTCTTGATTCCATGATTCCATTCCTATCTTCCTCACTCTGTCTATCCATCTGGTTATTCCTTCCTTTTTGTCTACTTTTCTCTTCTGTTTGCTTACATCTTTCTTCCCTCCCTCTATCCCTTCCTGTCCCTCTTGCCAGGGAAGACATAGTTTTCCATCTCAGAATCCTCATGTTCCTGCCAAATCCTTTTAGTACTTTCAAAACACATAGCTCCTGACCCAGAACCATTTACAATCATGGCCATGATAGTGTGCTCAACCTTACAATGAAAACTAGCAAGAAAAGAGTAAAAGAAGGACAGGGACAGAGAGAGAGGGGGGGGGGGGTGAATCAAGTGTCTGTTATCTGTCTATAAATGTTCATCTGTGTTGAACAAGAGAACTTACTGTGTAATGCCTTGCTGCTCACACCTAGCAGCAGAGCAAAAGAGATCTTGAGCTAATTTTTGTATTTAAGATGCACATTCTCAAGCATCCTTCAAGCACTTAAAAATTGAGTGGGCCAAATGACCTGCTCTCATGCTGATGATAAAGATGTGTGCTACTCAGCAGAACATCCTGTTCTGAGTGATTCACTGCGTAGAGCTTTATGCTATTAGGCAGTGGTCCTTTTGCTGCTCTGCTTTTATTTGCTATGTGTTGGAGAGTTAAATAAATAAATGAATAGATAAATAAATAAATACATCCTTTCTCCTCACCTCCTGTTATAACTGTAGGACAGTGTCTGTCTCATTGCGCCATTATGACATCATAATGACGTCTGGATTTGTGAAGCTGGCTCAACTGGGGAGCGAGAGCCCTGCAGGCATGTACAGCTCCGTGTTCTGGGGCCCAGAATGAGGGCTACATTTGCAGTTCTAAGGTCACGTATGCCATTTGAGTCCAGATGGTGTCCAGTTTGGGCAGTCTCCCCGCATTGTTTCAGTGCTG
The DNA here is from genome assembly GCA_027481765.1 of Tenualosa thibaudeaui. Classification (NCBI taxonomy): domain Eukaryota; kingdom Metazoa; phylum Chordata; class Actinopteri; order Clupeiformes; family Clupeidae; genus Tenualosa; species Tenualosa thibaudeaui. The sequence goes on from JAIFZK010000012.1 coordinate 541,967, forward strand.
TGCAGTTAGCATTAAATTATACATGTGTAATGAAATATTGATTAAACATTGAAAGCTAGATGCTGGATCAGGCAGTCACATGCTTTAGTATTTGCAGTGCTGAATTGTTCACACAGGATATATTTCCCATTATGAAGTTGGTTAGCCCATAAATAGAGATCATATTAAGCTATTAATCCAAAAAAAAAACACCTTCTGTCCACTCAAGGCCTCAACCTAAGTTGTTTCTTTTTATTATTTCTTTGCTTTGATTGCTGAGAGTCTTGTGTTTCTCAAATCCCTCATTACAGTATGGTAGGTTTGCTGAATGCTGCAATCCAGATACTAAAGTAACTGCCATCATCTATTTCTGCACACAGACTCATTCTGACTTGCCAGTACAATTAATGCTATTTATACGCCGGCAGTTGTTAGTAAGAGTTTTATTTCTTGTTAGAGTTGGAGTTCTCAGATCTGGCCTAGTGTTGAGACTTTGCTTCAGTAGAGAGAGAGAGACGTTAAAGAAGATGGATTCCTGCTGTCCTAGTCTTATCTGGCAGCCTAAACTATCCCTAAACCATCTGGCCGCCCAAACTAACGCTGTCCAACGTCACTCTCACTCTCTGTTTTCTTCTCTCTCTCTTTCTCTCTCTCTCTCTCTCACTAATACTGGTAAGTACATGTTTGTGAATGCATACGCATTTAGATACTATAGGCTAGTTCAGATCCCTTTAGATGATAACACATACATACATACATACATACATACATACATACATACATACATACATACGTCTTTTGCAGAGATTTAAATGGTTACGTGAAGTGAAATGAACAATCCATTTATCAGTGGCTGTTTCACATGGGCATATTATTTAATTGAATGGATTGAATTACCTTTGAAATTGACAAATAGTCTCTGTGTTGCTTGTTGCTGTACAGCATGTGTAGTCACGCTGCATTGCATATGAGCTGAATATATCAATGAATATAAGATTACTGCATCACTGTAATCATTACAACATGTTGTTAGTGTAACATTAATCAAGCTCTGTTGCTTTGGAAAACTGTCTATCTTCTTTTCCCTTAAGCACTATTTGTCTGCCTCGACGGCTTCTCAGGCAACTGTGATAGGTCACACTGAGGGTCTTATCTCAAGGCTAATCAGATGCCGCAGCTCCTCTGTCAGTCACAGAGAAACAGGAAACCCTGTTTGTGCTAAACGGAGACATGTACTCTCTCGTGAATGTAGTTTCCCGCTCGGCTCACTTTGCGTGTACAACAGTGTTAGTAACACCTCATTTATTGGTTGTGTGCCTATTTGAAAGTACCGGATCCTGAGCTGCATTTTAATGTGGATAACTAGGCAAACTGATGGTGGTTTTGCACATCCTTGTCTTCGTAACGATGTCTTTGTGTGTATCCTCATTCCCATTCTTCCAAATTATTTTCTGACTAGCTAGGCACTATGTCCCCTGTTATTGCTTAAGGCCCAACCTTACACCTCCGCCAATACAACCAGGCCTCATTAACCCCGATACAAACAACCAAGCACCTCTACGTGGGCAAGTGGCACCTCTTAAAGACAACATGCACTAGCCACGGCTCCCGTGAGGAGCCAGACGCCTGTAATGTGGTTAGTGGAAGAGAATCAGCTGTCTCGTCTTAATTCGGTAATGAGAGTTCAGCTGGGGACACGGCCTCGGTCAAATGGCAGCCTGGGTACCAACTGGCTCGGGTTCTGTGATCAAGAGCCCTCTGACTAGGGCTGGACCATTCCTGAAACTTCCCTTCCAGCTAGATGCTGAACAAGCTGCTTTTTGGTGGCAGAATCATTTGCCCTGGGGTGACAAGATCAGATCAGTGTTAACTGATTGTATCCCTTGAGGTATTAGACTGCTGAGAGCAGTGATATTTCCTTGAGAAAAGTAACAGGATAGAATGGTTAGCCTGACAAAGACTTTGATTTGTAGACCTTGTAGTGTGTAAGCTTTGACTCATTACCACAGATGGTGGCCATGAGAAAAAGATGATCTGGGAAGATCTTCGGTTGATGAAATGCATCCGACATAAATACACCATAATACATTTGGCATGGGTAACTTTCCCATCCAATTAGGCTATTTGCTAATTATGTATGATCTTTGTACAGTATCCACATCATTCTAACTGATGCAAGGCAGAGACCATAATTGTATTGCACTGCTCTGTTTGTCTTGTAGGGCTCCAAGCGTGTCCTCAGGTCAAATGAGTATGTCCTCCCCCCCAGCGGCCTCATGGAGACAGACCTGGAGCTCACCTTCTCCTTGCAGGTAAGAGACAAAATACAGGATCAGAGTGCATGGAAAGAATGTGTTCACTATTCTTTTCTTTTCTCCCTCTTTCCCTCTCTCTCTCTGTCGCTTTCTTCCTCCGTAATTGTATCCCTCTGTTCTCCATTTGAACTCTTTTAAGTTCAGCCATTACTTTGCCCTGTAATTACTGTCTTATATGCCCATAAAATTAAATTAATTGGACAGGCTGGTAGTCTTTACACTGGGGTGCAGTCACAGGATGAGCGAAACACCTCGTAATGGCCTTTTGTTTGCTAATGAAGACGATCTGTTATTGGCAGTACCCCCATTTCCTGAAGAGGGACGCCAACCGGCTTCAGATCATGCTGCAACGACGGAAGCGCTATAAAAACCGCACCATCCTGGGCTACAAGACGCTGGCGGTGGGAGTCATCAACATGGCGGAGGTGAGATACTCTGCAAGTGGACAGCAGACTTTTGTTTGTAAATGCTACTGGAGAACGCAGTGATCACTGTAGCTCTCTCATGCTGCTGGAATGCATTATTCACTTCACATGAATCAAATCACTCTAATACAGGTGTTGTCAGGGTTGTAGAAGAAAACGTGTTTTTAAAGATTTACGATGGAGTCTTTTTTTAGGATGGTTTTAAAAAGTCAACAGACAGTTCTCTTGACAGGAAACAGTGTGCTAATGCTCCTTTAAATGGAGGGTTTAAAGGATTTTAGTAATGATACAGTGAAACGCTCAAAGTGCAGAGTATGATTTTGAACCATCTGGACACTATTTTATATCAAACTGGTCAGCACTTTTCTTTCATGAATGCAAAGTGCTTTTACATAATGTGTATATAAATACATTACACCTGGTCTGTGTGATGTGTGTGTGTGTGTGTGTGTGTGTGTGTGTGTGAGAGAGAGAGAGAGAGAGAGAGTGAGAGAGTCTTTGAGAAATAGAAAAACTGAAATTGTATAGATATGTGCATTTGAAAGTATGTGCATGTGAACTTGGGTGCTTTCTTCACATTTTTGCATCAGAAATAGAAAAACTGAAATTGTATAGATATGTGCATTTGAAAGTATGTGCATGTGAACTTGGGTGCTTTCTTCACATTTTTGCATCAGTTTTGTGGCTGTGTGTGTGTGTGTGTGTGTGTATGTGCGCATGCATGTATGTGTGGGAGTATAGGGAGTGTTGCTACAGTATTCTTAGGACTAATCTCATGTCAGTTCTGGTATCTCTCTCTTCTCTGTAACCACGACAGATTCTCCAAGCCCCCATGCCCAGAATAGTTCTTGATTACAATACCAGAGAATCCCTCAGCGTAATCATGGTGTGATCATCTCTAAAGTAATCTCTCCATCACCTTTCTATTCTGCCAGCCTCAAGACTTCCTCAGCAGGAGCTACACCCCTGCCTCCAGACTATTATCAGGTCGTTTGAGTTCTCTCTAAGGGGAAAGGAACTCCAACTCAAATGCATCACTGCTAAAGTTTGATTAGCATACCAGTTTTAGATGAATGGAGGTTTTCTTGATTTTTGGCACTGCATTGATCCTATACAATCCTATAGTGGAGAGTTTGTTAAAAACCCGGAGGCAAGCTGTGAAACTGTAAGCTGTCCTTCTGAGTCTTAAAAGGGAAAGAAAAGCCACATACTGTTCCTCTGTGATGATTGTGTTAAAGCCTCAGGATGTTTTCCAAACCAAAGACCAACACTGTCTCTTCAAATAAGAAGGGTAAACACTAGAATTTGTGTTGATTTTGTATTCTGAGATTTTCTTTTTTCTTTTATTTTCCTTTAAATTAATTTTAAGATGCCTAAATCAAGCTAACGTGGCAGACAATTCAGTAAACATGTTTCTGTTTAAAATAGGACACTGTACAGTACATAATTGATATAAACAGTCAGTGATCAATGCAATCTTCCCAGAGCACAAAAGCATATTTCCTGAATTAAGCTATGCTCATTTAATCTGTGAAGCTCAAAGTGTACTAGACTCTGGAGGTGGAGAGAGGGGTGTGTTTAAGCTATACACACCTGACACAGTATTTAGGTCAGAGATGCTGTTTGCAGGCAGGGGGCTTGGGCTGTGAATGAAGTCTGGTTGAATGTAGACTGAAATGAAGATATAAAGGATCCACTCTAAACCTGGAGGCATAGTTGACATTAAGTTAGTTTGACAGCTCCTGTGTCACAACACACTTTATTTTGATTTAAAAAGAAAGAAAGTTAAATTTAATCTCTAGATCAACGTCAGATGGATTTCATGAGCAATGTTGTACAAATTTATTATTATATTACATTTTTAGAAAGACAGAGATGTTGAGGGAGAAAAACTTCTCTCAAGTAAGAATGAATGGTCATCTGCTCACTGCTTCACTCCATAGTCTTTTTCCCCCTTGAAGCATTGATGTCATACTGAATGACGCAATTGATTGCAAGGAGCCATTGTGTGATTTAGTTTCATTCATAGTTCTAAAATAGACTAAAGGCACTTGGTTAGGCACTTACCTTTTAAATCATTGCCCTCATCACAGTTTCATTTACACAAGTCTGTACAAACTTTTAATGTTAACTATGGAAAGCCAATAAAAAAAACTATGGTTAGCAAATAAACTGCAATAATGGGATACAGAGGTTGCATTTATGCAGGAACAATAGGCCAGTAATTCCCCCCAATATTTTATGGAGGGTTTCACTTCATTATAACTCTCAGATATCAGTGATATATTACATAACTGTTCATCCCAGCCCCATGTTACAATCAAAATATTCTCAGCCATGTGAAATGAAAGAACTGGCAGATGGACTAATTCATGTGATACTGCTTGATAGTACAAAGAAAGGATTGAGTGCTTTACTAGCATGGAGTCAGTGGAAGGGCAACATTTTTTTTCTGACTTTCCTCAGACGATGACCCTTCAAATCCCTTTGAGGACAGGCAGACACATTGTCTCCAGTCCCCACACACACATACACACACTCACACACACACATTTGCCAAAGTGCTGTGTGGTCCTGACTGCGAATGACTTCTCAACTACAGAAGTGTCTCTAGAACATGTAGTCAGATCAGGATGTTCACCATGACCACAGCCTTCTCCGTTTCCTGCCACACTCTCAGGTGATGCAGCATCCCACCGAGGGAGGCCAGATCCTAGGTCTCCATAGCAACGTGAAAGAGGCTCCGGCCCGCGTGGCGGAGATCAGCATGTTCTCTCTGTCCAGCCAGCCCATCGACCATGAGGACGCCAGCAGCCAGGCCGGGCCTAAGACCAAGATCTCAGGTGTGTCTCCCCACCTGCAGTCCCTCTTGCTGGTTAGATTGGACACCTATCTGTTACATGCCTGTTCAATCTTGAGCTGGAGGCTGTTGAATGGTCTTGTTCTACACTCTGACTCAATGCCTTTGGGTTATGTATTTACTGGGCTTGGAAATCAGTAATTGGATTGCAGCACATGCAGTATATAACCAAGGATACATTTCTCAGTGCCATTATTGTAATGGAAGGGAGAACATTTGAAAAATTTCAAACATACAGTAATATTATGTGCATGCTGACCCTACCCTACATACCTACCCATGTGTTAATGCATACTGCATACCTATTCATACATTTACATGCCGTTTAACATAACATGCACACATACTTTGTGACCAGGTTTGAGGCTGACCCATCTATTTCATTTTCCCTCAAACAGTATGTCTCTCTCTTTCTCTCTCTCTCTCTCTCCCCCTCTCGCTATCTTGTCATGGATTGCATCAGAGGGTGTGCATTTGTTGATCTCATGCCGTAGACATCAAGCCTGTAGGGACAGTCCTGGAACACAGCCATGCTTCTCTGCTTTCAGGACATCACGCCTGCAATCCTGAAATCCATGTTTCAGTCCCTGCAAAACAACCCTTCCAGTGGGCGTCCCAATTGAAGTGCTGCCTGGCTCTCCATTTTAGAGTGATCCGATCACTTGTTCAGTGGGAGGCAGATTATTTGTCCAGTGCAGTCTCAAGAGATTACAGCGGAGAGTTTCGAGGATACTTGAGAGTGTCTAGCGTCCTTGATGCGGCCACTTCCTCTGATGGACAAGCATGGCTGAGCTTGTTGGGTCTGAGTGATTATATGCAGGATTTGATGTCTACTGCAGATGTCTTGCGTGTGCATAAAATGATCCACTGTGAATTTTCCGTGCTGTGCTGCACTCTCCTAATGAGATGGGGCCTCTAGTCCTCTGCCTTTGGAATCTCTTGATTGTCCTGCTCTTGGAGTCCAGCCGCTGGTTTTACCTTTCTCTCGGCTTGTTAGCTGACCAGCTGACCGTTGCCATTCTATCACTCCATCTTTCTCTGTCTTTCCTTTTCTTGCCTTTCCCTTCACTTCTCAAACATTCTCACACTCTTCTCACACTCTCTCAGGGGTTCGACTACACATAGACACACACACACATAAAAACTTTAGCCATGACCCCGACAACAAGGGGTTGCAAACAGGCTATAAATGGAGGTGTTATAGGTCAGCATGCTAACCTTTGGTGACAGGCTGGGAAGAGTTAATGGGAGCAGGGATGGCAGCAGGTATCGGGTGTCTCTCCGCGGTCGCACAGTCTGGCTGTTGGCTGTTGCATAACAGCAGGCCAACAGGATGTGTTTAGTATCAACAGTGCACAGTGGTCAAACATCAGGTTTATGCTTAAAAGCAGTGACCTGTGTGTGTGTGTGTGTGTGTTTTCCATACTTGTCTTTTTTTATTAATGTGCATTTTCCTTTGTTTATATCTCTCTCTCTGTGTGTGTGTGTGTGTGTGTGCATAACAGATCGCTCTCCTGATATGGACAACTATTCCGAGGAGGATGATGACAGCTACTCCTCAGAGCAGGAGGCCAGTGATGATGCGGTGCATGGCCAGGTTAGGCTTCACTTTTATTAGACATATGTTGATTAATGATAAGATCATATGTTCTAATAAAAAAGAGACCAAAATCATGACGCACGACTCTCTAAAACTAATAGGACATATATGATGAGGATGATGAGGTACGGAAGCCGAAGAAGTCACGGAGGAAAATGATCAGAACAACCTCAATGACAAGGGTAAGGTCACATGATCAGCACAAATAGCTTCATTTAATTTACGTGCCAAAACAGCGAATGTCAACCCAACACAATCAGTTTCACCAAGATTTTACGGTGATGCTTACTGCACTTTCAAGACTGGCTAAATGCACTGCCTGAGCCATTCATAAGTGGACTTCAGGCTTATTCCCTCTAGTTTCCACCATCAAGCTAAAAATAGACTCCTTTCGAGGAGGAAGAAATAACATGGCCTTTAATGGAGGTGGCAAGTCAGCCTTTGAAATCAATTAACAGCAAAGGAAGGCTACCACATCTTCGTGGGGAGAAGGCAGGCAGCGTCCTTCGAGAGTTAGCGGCACTTAGCATCCAGCACTCTCAAGCGAGACCCCCCCCCCCCAAAAAAAGCTCTTTATATAGAGCAGCAGTGAATGACTAATCCGGGGGAACGCACAATTGCTGTGACAATGGTCATGAAGGAAGCGGGTGACTCGTTATGGCAGAGCGAGAGAGCAAAGCTGTCTTTGAAGCGACCCCCACCCCCACCCCGCTATAATGTGTCATGGTAAATTAGCAGCCTCTGAGTCTATTAACACCCTCTCTGCTTCCTTTCCATTTTCAACAGCAACCCAACTTCAAGCAGAAGTTTGTGGCCTTACTTAAGAGGTTCAAGGTGACCGATGAGGTGAGTCATGACTAAAACCTTGACTGTCAGTGTTTTTCCTCTGCTCCTAAGAAAGAGAGTGGGGACAAGGATTGATCTCCTCTACCACCTCTGTTTTCTCCTACAGGATGCCTAGTAGCTAAATGCAGAATGCTGTATGTGTGCTCCAAGTCTCCCTGTGGTCAGTCAAAAATAACTGATTTGTCAGTTATTTGTCACTGAACTCCATGTGTGAGGCTTTATAAGAATTCAGAAAGACTGTCAAGATAAAGAGAAAGTGGACTTAAGTGGTTGCAAAGCATCATAAATAAGAATGAAATGTTGTGTTCACACACACACTCACACTCACACACACACACACACACACACACACACACACACACACAAACATGCATACAAACAGTATAGATCTACATTCTCCCCTTCAAGAAGCCCTCGCACCCCTAAACATCCCCTACAACTAATAATAAATGCCATTAGCGTTAGTGTCTTGCAATGAATCCATTAGCCACTGTTTACTGTGTGCCCACTAATCTCATTTCAGCCTGAGTTCATTAGCCTGCCTGTCCATCTGCATGGCGTCTGTGTGTAGCTCTCGTGGCTTCGGCCATGGCCCAGTAGGTGTGGGATTGTAATTGTATCAGACTCTTGTGTTGTTTCAACAGTCCGGGGCTGGACTTCGCCCCATGTAGGGTTCTTGTTGGGGGTTAGGAAGTTGTCAAGCAGAAGGGATACTTAAGCTGAATGGGTTCAGTGCTCTGCCCCCTCTCTCCCAGAGGTATAGCCAGTGCCAGGCACAACTCTCCAGACATCCTCTTTGTTTTGGTGAAAGATAATAGCTTTGTTCCCAAAAGCTTAGCTTTGCATTAGTCAGGCAGAATTGTCTTCAAAGAGAAGTAGACCAGCATAGATAATAGTTATTGTTTTGAATGCAGTCAGTTCGGCGTGCGTGTGTACGATAGGGAAAGATTGTGCGGAGTTGGGTTTGAATTTTACACTCAGGGGTCATGTCCACTCATGGTCCAATTCTCCTCGGCAGATTTCTGTCAATTCCTCCAAACCCCTTGTTAACACATTTTTAATCTTTCAATGCAAAGTGCAGGGCAGTATTGACAGATGTAAATACGTCCACCCCCACAGAGAGAGAGAGAGTGTGAGAGAGAGAGAAAGAGAGAGAGAGTGCTTGAGCCTGCTGCAGGCTTCTGCCAAGTCTGGGTCTTAATGGTCCGATTGGTAAGCTGCTGGTTTTGCTGCCAGCAGACGGGTAAAGCTCATGCCACTTGGAAACAGTCTCCCCCAGGCCCCCACAGGGTCACTTGCCATTACAACAGCAAAGGCTTCCCATCCTGCTTGTTTTTTCGAAAAATTGTACCTCACTTTTGCCCCACCTAATGGTTTTGGTTTTGGCACTGGGTGGCATTTGAAGATATTGACGCAGGAATTAATGTACCCCATGGTGACATAGCCATATATATTTATGACTGCATGTGCGTGTGTGTGTGTGTGTGTATGCATTATTCAACATGCAGATATCTTGGGTGTTTATTTTTTGTTCAATCACTGACAAATGTTTTCTCTTTATTTTAGCAGAGACTTTTTTGCTGCCCAGTAGGTATATAGATATGCAGCTGCAATGCAGTTGTTATGGAGGATGCATGTGTGCCCAGGGTATCCAGGTCTTTTCAATATGTATACATGCATATGTGGGTTAGCTTCTCTGTCAATTGGTTTAAATATACATGTGTGTGTGACACAGATAACATGTTTAGGAGGGGGAACTAGGTGGCAGACTTCTATAAGATATGGGGCATATGGATGCCCATATATATTAGAGAATGTAGGTCAAGACACTCAAGCGTACCATAGTAATGAGGATATGCTGAAGCCCTGTGTCTGTGACAAATTAGAATGGCAGAATTATATGTGTGCCTAGGAGTAGATTTATAATTGCACTTTGTTGATACTTGCTATTTATTTAGTTATTTGCTGGTTTCTGTCATCACTCCCCCACTTGCTTACTGTGCTGCTGGCACCATTGTAGGCGTTGAGTTGAAATCAAAACGGCAGTGGATTTATTACTGACATCATCCTCATTGATTGGAACATTTTTTTCAGTTCACTTCATACAGTATTCAGCCCAGTGTTACTAATTTTACTTTTGATGTGGACACTTGTTTTTTAGCAGTTGGAAAGAAGAGCGTAGTGGAGAGAGGGAGTTACTGTTTATTTGAAGTAATCATTGGCATAATCATTTTTCTTTTTTGATAGTTCTAACACACATCGTTCCCTCTGCTCTAATTACCTCCTTTATCTCTTTGTTGGAAGCTGTTTGGATAATAATTGCTTCACTCACAGAGACACTACCAGAATGGAGTCTTATATTCTCCACAAGTAAACTAGGGCACAATGGAGGCTTCCTGCCTGCTTTTTTGCAGTTGTTTCATTACCATATGTGTGGACAGGTTTTGGATTCGGACCCAGTGGACCAGACCCAGGAGGTGGAGGAAGATCTGGACCTGCTTTATGACAGCCTGGAGGTCTACAACCAGAGCGACAGTGGCCCTGAGATGGAGGACAACGAGAGCGTCATGAGCACCCCCAAACCCAAACTCAAGTGAGACACACCACTCTTTATAACCTCAAAACAGACAGGAATGCTGTTTCCTGTTATTTTGTCTAAATTGACACAGGTTGTCCATCCATGTCTCTTTGCACTGATCAGTCTATATTGACATACTGACAGGTCGTTTTTAATCATCCTGTACCCACCACAGGGAAGAAGAAAAAGATGTAGCACATAAGATGTAGAGTTTAAGAATTCTTCCCGAGCTAAAAGAGGAAACCATTTGAACCAATCTGTATTTTCCCTGCAATCATTGGTTTGATGAGTTGCAGGTTTCTCCAATGCCTGCAGAGGCATTTTGATCTATGTCTGTTAATCCTATCTCATGGAAGCTGAAGATGACATACAAGTAGCCAGACTGAGCTGCATAAAAGGACCAGGCTAAGACATCTGAGTACAGACCCAAAATCTTCAGCTAACACGACTCTCCTCCCTTCTTCAGGCCATTTTTCGAGGGCATGTCCCACTCCAGCTCCCAGACGGAGATCGGCAGCCTGCACAGCCAGAGGAGTCAGCCAAGGGACCGCAGCTGTGCTGTGAGTCTAATGCCCCCCTTTAGCTCCCCTTCCTCACCCCTCACCTTTAAAGCTGCTGTCAGTGATGCTACACAGTTTGAAAACACATAACACTTTTTATAACATAAAAATAATATCTCCTTAATCCTTTAGATCTCCATTCTCCTGTGTCACCATTTACGATACCCAGGCTCCAAAAAACTGAAAACAAACAAAGGGGACAGCCTGCCATCCAGACAATAACACAGAGTTTCTCCAGGAGGACTCAGCAACCTCTCTGGCATGTTATATTCAGTCCTTGGGTGAAATAAAACGAAATTGGAGGCTTTGTTAGTCAAAAATGTCCACTAAAAAAATGTAAACATGAACATAAACAAATGTGATTTCCACCAGCATCACTGACTACACCTTTAAAACACAGCACCTCACTACACTACACCTACTCACCTTAGGGCAATAAACAGCAGACACTGTGGACTAAATGCACACTTCCAGCTCTTGGCCTGTGCAGACATTGGCCAGGCACACTCATTTCTACTCTGAGTTACTCCATTTTCACCGTCTCAGTTTCCACAGCACATTAAAAACCAGTGGAAAGTATTTGAGTGAGACGCAGAAATATTTCTGGAGCTTCTAGAGTTTCTGGAACCCTCCGAGTGTGCAGGAGCCATAGCCAAATGCATGTCAACAAAATTAATTATGAATTCACATAAATGAGAAATTTTTAAAAGCCTCCTTAGCGTGGCCGAATGCCCTGTACACTCTATTCTTGACAAGGCCCCGACCCAGGCGCTGTTTTGGCACCCAGGCCCTCCTCACCTTTGAGCCACAACACCCTCTCTTCCTCATCCTCCTCTCCTCTCCTCTGCTCACCTCACCGCCTGGCGCTGGCCCAAGGGATGCTGTCACACCGCGACTCACTTCGTCTCTGTTTAGCCTCTTTGGCTCTATAAAAATACACAGCGTCACCCTAATTGACTTATGCCAACACTTATGCCGATATATGTCTTCAGACCCGCATACTGAGTTCATTAATCTTACCTCACCTGCTCTGGCTTTGAGGGAGAGTGAGCGATCTAGAAAGTGAGTAAGTGAGTGCACAGCCACATTGGCATTCCATTCACTTTACTTCACCTCAGCATACAAACACTTGACTGTGGGTCACATGCTCTAATCCTCTCCCATTTACCAAGTGACAGGGACAAACAGAGGTAGCTTCTGAAATGGCATGCTGTTGTGCACAGCATACCCAGGGCTTGATATGTGGGGGTTGATTACAAGAATTTTTTGCTCTAAATCAAAATAGTGTTTGTTGATTTTGTGAAATATTGGGCTCATTGTGCAACAAATTAGCCAGATGAGAGTTCATTCTCTTAATTAAAAAGTCTCAGCCTCTGCAATGTTTTTTGTTCACTCTGGATAATCCCTTTAACACTTCAGTGGGGGTGATAGCTGCCTCTGTTGAGTGATAATGATGGGAAAAGCACTTGTGTAGTCATTGCAGTCAGGAAATATAGACATCACTCATAATAGACTTGTCATGTAGCTTGCTAACTTTCAACTTAATGCTCAGTACCACTTGCATTAATGCTTCCAGCCAGGTTGTTCATATCAGGTATGAGCAAAAGAGTGTATATGTGTGTCTGTATGTTCATGAGTGTGCCTGCAAGTGAATGTGTGTGTGTGTGTGTGTGTGTGTTTGGGTGGGTGTGAGCAAATGTGAGAGAGGTGATGGGATGTGCAGAGAGGGTCACAAAGGTGACATCTTGCCTCTCCCCCCAGGGGCTGCCTGGCTTGACATGAAATGCCCCCCAGCCCACTCCCTGCTCCCCAGTTCATCCAGTTAGCCTGTACTAATGCCAGGCACTCTCAGAATCCCGGGAGCGTCGTTCATGGACATCTGAGAGAGGGTGTGCGTGTGCAGGCACGTCAGCCACCAACACCCTGGCGAAGCAATACAGAAACACTCCGCCAAATCCGCCAGGGATCAAAACATATTGCAGCCTCAGGTCTCAAGGACAGGGGCTGAGGGCACAGATACATTGAGGATCAAGTGGCAAATTTGATGTTCTGACACAAATGCTGAATGCAGCTGTTGCATACATTTGTTTATTTGTGTGTGTGTGTGTGTGTGTGTGTGTGTGTGTGTGTGTGTGTGTGTGTGTGTGTGTGTGTGTGAGTGTCTTTCACATGTAAGTGGATCCGAAACCAGAAAGTATACCTGTTTTTCATTTCCTTGTAGACTGAAAGAATGTTTATTGGTAATAAAAAGAACGAGGTAGTGAGGTCCATGGTGTATGGCTGTATCCTGTGTTTGTGCATGCTTGTCACCTTGGCTCAAGGGAGAGGTAGCGCTGAAGAGTGTGTGTGTGTGTGTGTGTGTGTGTGTGTGTGTGTGTGTGTGTGTGTGTGTGTGTGTGTGTGTGTTGAGTTAAAGCACGTCTTCAGAGAAGTGCGAGAGCATCAAAGCCAGGCAGTCTGTGTTTTGCCCCAGCCTGCTGATATTTATATCCTTGCCTCCCCCTGTGAAGTCTCTGAAGTTGCACAGACAGAAAAACATGCAGCACCTAGAGCCCCAACACACACACACACGCACACACACACACACACACACACACACACACACACACACACACACACACACACACACAAGAATATACACACACACATAGACACCACATGTAAATCAACAGGATGGCCTGGTTTCACTATGGTCTGCGGGTGGCATTAACCTGCATTTTAAACATGTGTAATGGTTTGTTTTGCTGTCCTTAGTGGATGTTTTTTCACCAACTGGTGAGAAGCGTTCAGAGTAGCTAACAGTGCCCCCCCCAGGTTCAATGTGGTAATGCATTGGTGGTTTTTTTTGGTATTGTTGCAGAGCACTGACTTTCTGTCAGTGGCAAGGTGCAAATCATCAGGGACACGGCAACAAGAGGATATCAACATGGATTCGCCAACAGGGGTGGGTTGTTCTTTTCTCTTCTTTTAGCGCACAAAATTCCGTCTCATTCTGAATATCTCCCCTCACCCCCACCCCCGATTATTCCTAAGCCCTGAGTCATCAAACACTTAACTGACATAAATCGACTACATGATTGGCTGATTCATGACAGTTTAAGTCCTTGAGGAGTCAGTCCTTAGGGTTAGGTGGTGCATTGAGAATCAGCCTTTGTCTTCTGTTTGTAAGGCCTTTTAGATTTGTAAATGTATCTTTAGAGTTTAGAGTGAATGATAAAGACAAAGGGCATAGTGGGAAACAGGGGGCAGGAATGTCACACATTCTGAACAGGTAGAATCAGTGTTCTTTCTCTGAGTGATTCAGCGTCTGTTTCTGGCAGTAATATCTAAGCTCGCTGCTCTAGCCATCTGTTCTCTGGCTTGTATATCTCTTTTACACACACACACGCACACACACACACACACACATACCGTCTCGCTCACACTCTGCTCCCCTGATGTGTGGACATGCCGGGTCTCCCCATGAGCTACCTACATTATTTAGACGAACAGGAAATAGGCCGGGCTGCTTTCTTTGACCCCCCATGACCCTCAGCTTTAAGGTTTCCATAGCAACAATGTGATCATGGGGTGGAGGGCCGCCTGTGTTTCTCGACAGATTCACACCCTGCCGACACAGGCATTGGTGTTTTTCTCGCCCCGCAGAAAAATCCCACTTATTAGTCGATGAAACTGGAACATTGATGTATCCACTGAGAAAAGAAGCTTTCCTTCCCTTTCCATGGAAAAGAGTATTTCATGACTTCTTCTGTGGCACAGATACTGCTGTCATAACAACAGAATAGTAAGACTAAAGTTCCAATGGAGCTGCTGATAATTGTGCAACATTGTGGGGGTTGCATGAAGAAGCTCTTGTGAGATGATTAAATTAAGTAAACAATAGGGGGAGAGTGTGTGGTGATGGGTGAAAATACACAGAAGCACTCTCACAAAACTGTGTGTGTGTGTGTGTGTGTGTGTGTGTGTGTGTGTGTGTGTGTGTATGTGTGTGTGTGCGTGTGACTTTAGGAGGTGGATGTGGAGGACTTCGCGCCCGTGGTTGGGGAGGTGAGCAGCAGCTGGGAGGTGAACGCTGAGCGCCTGGCTAACACCGTAAGCAAACTCTGCAAGATGGAGTCCCAGAATCACATGTCACCCAGGTAACACCTACTTACTCACCCTCTCCCCCTACAACCTACTATCAGCATAAATGTCTCTGAGATAAAAGATGCTATTATGATTTCCCCAATGAGGTGTCTTTCTCCACGGCTTTTTATCTACTTTATCTATTCTGTATGAATAGCCTTACACTATATTTCAGCAGTGATGTCAACAACTATATTTGATACACAGTATTAGTATACTAGATTCATTTTTTCCCTAAATATTACTAGCCTCTTTGTAAAATAATATATAAAAACACTGATATTGTTATCACAGTATCATTATTAGTAGTAGTCTGACTTGTATTCTTACTATTGAATGTCATTCTGGATAAAAGTATCTGCAAAACGAACAAACAAACAAACAAACAAACAAAAAACTTCCCTGAAAAACTGAATATTGCCAGGACAACTCCAAATCCCTTTTACATTTATGCATTTAGCAGACGCTTTTATCCAAAAAACCTTACATTTTTATAAACTATTAACTGTTCAGGGCCAGTCTCCCCTAGAGAAACTTATGGTTAAGTGCCTTATTCAGACACAACGGTGGAAGCTGGGATTCGAACCCACAACTTTTCAGGTCACATATACGCTAGCCAGGTTCCTTAACCGCTACGCTACCACTACCTTTTGCAGGGATTTTGTGCCGAGGTAGCATGCAACGGTAAAACGGTGTGTGTGTGTGTGTGTGTGTGTGTGTGTGTGTGTGTGTGTGTGTGTGTGTGTGTGTGTGTGTGTGTGTGTGTGTGTGTGTGTGTGTGTGTGTGTGTGTGTGTGTGTGTGTGTGTGTGTGTGTGTGTGTGTGTGTGTGTGTGTGTCCTCCTCTCTTCAGTAAACTGGAGAGTCGCATGCAGCGTCGAGCCCGCAGCACATCCATGAAGGACCGGCAGAACTCGCGCACCCAGAGCGAGCGCAACACCAGCATGGACAGCGAGTGCTCCCCAGAGGCCCGGCTCATCACGCAGGTGAGAGCCCACAAGTACAACAACAAACAAACAAACATAAACATTGCTGTGAATTCTCAGCATCAACTAAGCGGACAACCCAGCAATTCGTATTTTATCATGAACTTAAAGGGATTATCTGGAGTGAATCAATGCCGTAGACCTGTCGCTTCACGTTGCCAAGTATGTGAACCACAGTATTTAGGACAACGTAGACCAATTAGTGAGGCCGCAGTCAAAGCTAATTGATGGGGTAGAGAAGTTTTGTTGTCTTTTGCCCCCTATCAGTTAGCGTTAGCTGCTAGTTCGCAAATTCGGTGTACGTGTTACCAGATGCCGCTGTTATACCTACCGACAGCACTAAAAAAATAGATTGGTTGATAGACTCTGGATTTTTATTCCTCTAAGTAATATGTGTTTTATAGGTTAAAATGCTACAATTTAAGTGACTATTTGCTGAAAAATGCACCATTGCTTAAAGTAAATGGTAACACCTCCTGCTTGCATAAAGCAAGTCGACCTCTGACGCACGAAGTCCAGCGCTCCTTGGCCAGGTAGGGTGATAAAGCTGTCAGGTCTGTCTAAGGGGGAACAATGGCTTAGCGCTAATGAATCAGCATCAGGGCTCCTGGCCTAAGGAGAGCAGGAAACACAAGGGCAAACTGACACTGGACACACCAATTGGACTAAGGGTCTGCTGGTGACAGCCGGGTTTCATGTTTATTTTTACATAACAAACTGCTGAATGTCGGTGTTATGTCAGTGGATTGGGCATAGCTCTTTGTGTTGTTTGGACTATTTATATGACTGTTGTCTTTTCCTCAGTGCTTGCTATAATAAGTCTGAGCATAGGAATGCTGTCTGTCTCTTGTAAAGTATGAAATTCTAGCAGCTTTTCTGTGATAAGATTCCACAATAATAATAATCTAGCCCCTTAGAGCTTGGAAACATGGTGAAACACTGCATACAGCCTCAAAGATTCCAGGTTTCACTGGGCTGTATCTGGTAATCAGATAGGGGAAATGTGTCCTGTCACAGGTTCCCAGGAAGTCGGTGTATGATCAGCTCAACCAGATCCTCATCTCAGATGAGCGTCTCCCCGAAAGCATCATCCTCATCAACACAGTGGACTGGCAGGGCCAGGTGTGTGTTTTATGTGTGTGTGTGTGTGTGTGTGTGTGTGTGTGTGTGTGTGTGTGTGTGTCTGTGTTTAAGCATGGAAATGTGGTATGAAACTTTTCACTTCTGCAATGAAGTGGAAAACTTTCCATCGCCTTGTAACCCCTCTTTCAGTTCAAGTTTTAATTCCATTCTTTGCAGAGTTGCTTTATTATCATGACTTGAGATGTACCAAAGAACAATAAAAAGTACAGTAATTTATTGCAGTCATTTATTGCTCTCGTTCCCTCTTTTCCCCCTCCCCTCTTTATTCTCTGCTCTTACAGTATGTGGCTGATGCCCTGCAAAAGCAGAACCAACCTATTGTTTCCACGTGCTCTGCAGCAGACGTGCAGGCCGCCTTCAACACCATTGTGACCCGCATCCAGAGATTGTAAGTAACGTTATTTCAAAAGACAGATCGGATCTCTGTGCAGACAACCAAACAGCGCTCTTAGCTGCCTTCTTGGTACTTCACTTAAAATGGTGGTTTTCTGTACCTTGTGAAATGCCCTCTGGGTAGTTGCCATGAGTACCGAGGAGACACTGTGCCCTCGGCTTAGTTGCTGAAAGCACTTTAAAGGATCTCATAACATTTTGACCGTATAAGGACCAGACCCACCTCATCCATCTTCGCTCCCACTCTTCTTCTTGTCAAACAGTCCAACCCACACTTCCGTCATCTGAGCTGTGGAACTCCCCCTCAAAATCAGCCTGGGTTTTGTCTGGATGTCAGATCAGGGGCTCAGGGACCCATGGGGTTGACAGCCAGGCTCTCGGACAGAATTTATGTCTCCCCCCTCTACATCTGATGGGCTCCCCAGAAATGTGTGCGTCTGACTCTGGGTCAGAAGCCAGCTCGCGCCCAAATCTAGAGAACCAGATTCCTCTTGGAGCTGACAGTTGTTTAGGCCAGCATTCCAGCAGAAATCCTTTTTTCGCTGGGTCGGCCTGTCTGCTCCCCCTCATCAAAACCCCAGTCGGCCGTTAAGCTCAGAGAGCTTCAGCGAGAGGAGCTTTAGCTGGTGAAGGAGCCATCTCAACCTAGTCTCAACAGAGCACAACTTCCTGGATTCCTTGCGCTCAACTTCTGATCCTTTCAGTAAAGCCCAGGCTGTGCAAGGACTCTGCAAGAAGACGGTTGCTTGAAATACTTTCAGCTAGATGTGCGTCTATTTTGAATTGCCCTTCAAAGCCTCCATCAAAGAGAAATATCTGAAAGGGGAAAAACAAAATAAAGAGAATAAAGCATAGACATAGTGAAGCATATCTCATGATTTGAATTTTTATAGTGTCCCTAGCCCCCACCACCACCTTCCCCTCCACCCATCCTTACACCTCTCTCCTACACTGTCTATCATTTCTTTTATCATTATAAGGCTAAAATGCTGCTTCACTCCTTCTGTCTCCCACAGCTGCAACTGCAATGCCCAGATGCCGCCCACCATCAAGGTTGCCGTAGCAGGAGACCAGAGCTACCTCAGCACAGTGCTGCGCTTCTTTGTGGAGCAGCTAGCCAACAAGACTCCGGATTGGCTCAGCTACATCCGCTTCCTGGTCATCCCCATCGGTACAGAGATTAAGATTTGCTATTGTAATTGCTTGCCGTATTCATACAAATGGTTATGAAGGCTTTGTGTTCACCGTTAAAATATATGGTTGGTATTTGCCTTATAGAAGCATTACATGGAGTATTTTGAAGATCTTGATATGTGACGATATCATAAATGTTGGTTTAGGATCTCATCCATTGGCAAAGTATGTGGCATCACTGGACAGCAAGTTCAACACCATCTTCATGGACACCGCATGGAGGGAGCTCTTCTGCAGGCCAGAACCACCCTCCTCAGGTAAGAGTAAACTGTTACTCTTAATAGTTGGGCTTAATCTTACTCAACACAACATACTGCAATGTAGACCAAATAGCAAAACGGCAGCTACCGCCAACTGATGACGGCCTGTGGCACCACAATGCTGGTGTTGGTTCAAAAGCACCCTGCTTCGAACAGTGCTGTGTGTTTGTCAGTGCTAGCACTAGTTGCTGTGTCTCTGGTCATGGCTCGGAGCAAAGCAGATGTGCCATGTACCTTCCTTACTCCCCCTTCGTTCTCCTGCACAACCTGTCAGGTTATTATAAGCCCACCGGAAAGATGATGTCATAGTTGCAGCACTCTGCGTGCGGCATGTGGTATTGCATCCTACTGCACATACGCACACTTTCAGCACCTTGTTAAAGTTACATTACTGTAACATAATATCTACTTGGAATTGAACTGTAATATTTACATTATGTGTGTGTGTGTGTGTGTGTGTGTGCATTAGATAACCTTGATGTGACTGGAAGGATCATCCAGTATCTGGCTGGTGCCAATGTGTCCCATCAGTTCCCTATCTCAGAGGCCATGCTTACCTACAAACAAAAGAGGTACATACATGTGATGTTTGAGAGAGAGAGAGACAGGGAGTGCATATGTTGTTTGTGTGTGTATCTCTGCTCAGACTTCTTCTGATGTGTGTTTATATGGATTTTGTTTCTGTTTGTGTTTGTGCCTTGATGTGTGCAAAAAGCACGTTTTAATTTGAACAGCTGAAGCTAGAGTTAGATAAGTCTGTATGTATATGTGTGTGTGTGTATGTGTGTGCGTTTGTGTACAAACACAGTCAAACTCAAACTGTTCCAGGCCTGGAAAAGTGACAAGCCCCTTTCAGCCTCACTAAGTCAGAAGAACTCTCTGAAGCTTTCTCTCCAGACTCCCCTCTTGGCCTACCTCTCCTCCACACAGCGTGGCAGCTGCCCCACTCACTACTTTATCGACTCAGCTCGGCTGGCTTGATCCGACCTCATCCTGGCATCATCCACGGCAACTGTCTCAATACCATTTCAAACAAACAGTTGAAATTGCCAAACAGTGCCCAAAAACTGCTCCTGATGATTGCCAGTGCCCGTTTGTTTAGACGGGCCCAGTGAGCACACACACTGCTAAATGAGAGCATTCGAATGTGAATCAAATGAGTATGTCGAAATTGTAAAAAAGTAAAAGTCAAGTTGGAATTGAAGTACACTCATGAATCAAAATATTGGAGGCCAGAGAGCGTGGAAAACACGGTCAGCTAAAGCAAGCCCTTTTTTTCCCTTTCCTGTCTTTGTCTGTAGAGGAACTGGAGAAAGCTAAGCCTCTATTTATCACTCTGTCTGTAGAGGAACTGGAGAAAGCTAAGCCTCTATTCATCACTCTGTGGATTCTTTCCACTCCGGCCTGAGTCCGGGGCTTGTGATGATGAGGAGTAAAAGTGTCCTTCTCACCCCATCACCCTGGTTGCCCACTCTTCTCTCTCACTCTCGTTCTCTCTCTTAGTTTTCTAGAAAAGTGCACTCCGTGATGATATGCCCTCACTCTCTCATTTTCTTTCTTTCTCTCCCACACGTTTCAACTAACCAACTAAAAGCTTCTGCACAACTGCCTCACAAAGTAACACTCTCTTGCACTCATTTGTTGTTTATGTTTTTTGGTTTGTTTCTTTCTTTTGTCTGCCTATCTCTTTTGTTTGCATCCAAGGAAGCGAAGCTTGTATTTTGATTTTTACATCAGGTATATATGACACTAATTTCTAATTTCCCTTTTTGTCTCCTACTTTGAAGCCAAGTTCAATGTTTTTCCTTTTCATCCTCACTCAGTCGTTCTCCCTCCTCCTCCTCCTTGTTCCTCTGGTCCTGTTCTCCTTGACCATGTCTTCTGTGTCCCAGTCCTCCAGCATCAGTCTCATGGCCTGCTTCCCCCAGCCTGCTCTCTGTCTCTCCATCTCTTGTGGCTCCCCCCTTGGTTTGACTTAGCCGTCGTCTGATTATTCTTTACCCCTCCTTTATTAAGACACGCCCGGCAACCTTTGCTAAAAATAACGTCACATAAAATCGAGTAATTGATTACTGATGGTGATGTGACTTCCTTGGCAGGTTCAAAGCACAGGAAGGGCCTTTGATGAGGGCTTAAGAATCATCAGAAAGAGTGTGGCAAGGCTTATATCACCAGTTGAGGTTACTTATTATGTGAAGCCATCTGCAGTAGTCTATGAAGATTCATCAAACAGAAGAGATCCCTTTTGGATATGGTTATGATCATACTTTGTAAAGCCTTCACTGCACCGTGGAAGAAGTCATCGTTCTGGAACATTTAGTCAAAAATTATATTCCGGCAAGTGAACAATGTTGGTGTGGGTTACTTTGTATTATTGCAAATAGTGCGTTTTTGACAACTGCTCAGTAAGCTAATTCTGAAACTGATTCATCTGATAAAATATTGCTTTTCTTTGAAATTACAAGGTCTTAACTGTAATGGTAGATTCTCGCCATCTCAGACACTTCTGAGAAGACAGTTGGGTCAGTTGTTGTTTGTGTTTGAGAGAGAGAAAGAAAAAGCAGAGAGTGTAAGTGAAGGGGGAAGGCCAGTAGTGTTTTGCAGTAAAGGCACTGATCCATTCACAAAGCTGTGCTCCGTAAGTGACGCGGAGATGGGTGGGGGTGGGTCAGCCTCTGACCTACATCTGTTTTCTGGCTGTGGGCACAGAGCACAGAATGGGCCAGTAAGAATCCTGTGGGCATCATCTCTGTACATATGCACACACACACACACACACACACACACACACACACACACAAAACTCTCTCGCATGGGTGACTCACTAACAGCACGCTGGGAATCTGCATTTCGACAGACTCAACTGAACTGGACGACGGCTAATGCTTGTGGCGGCGATGCATTATGTTAGCTTTAATGCTTCCCATCAGAGTGGTTATATGACTGGCCTGTTACACAGTGCTCTCCACTCACGGCCAGGATAGATACAGCATGTGCCTTTTGTGTAAATCTGCTTTTATTGAAATGCATAGCAGATGAATTTGAGCAAATTCTATGGTTAAATGGACATCCTGCTGGTTAAATGGACACGTGTGCTATAGACAAATCAGAGAAACTTGGGTCGGTCTCCGCTCTCCCAGCCATGAAAGGTGTACACAACTAGCTATGAGGAGCTAGGAGCTGTTGTATGGAGCAATGCCATGCCATGTTCCCCTATCATTGCAACTTCCTAAGATGAGGCCATTTCACCCAGTCAATCAACTATGTTCCATTTCCCACAATTGTGTCCAGGGTCATTGAGTGTAGGTGTTCTATTTATATTGTCTTCTTAAGCAATCCCTCTGGTCTGCGTCTAATCCCTTTCTTTCTCTCTCTCTCTCCACCCTATAGCCCTGATGAGGACTCTTGCCAAAAATTTGTGCCATTTATCGGGGTAAGTCTCCCTGGTTACACTCAGTGGTAACTGACTCCTTGACATCTGTGCAGTATAACTGAGAGACCACGGCATGTGTGTATAATGGAATGTAACCCCCCCCCACTTCTCTCTGGTACAGGTTGTCAAAGTGGGCATTGTCGAGCACAGCCTCTCCACATCAGGTAATATGCCTCTTATTGCCAGTGCATCATTCCATCTGAAGGGGCAAGCACTCATCTATCTGTGCAGCTATTGCTAGACAGAGGAGGATTGGTGTAGAGAGAGTACTGTAGATGAGGACATTTTCCTGGATGAGGAAGAAAAGGGCTATTATAGGATTTCCAGGAGAATGAGAGACGGTGTAGTGCTGATTGAACTTTAAATTAGAATCCGAGTTCTGCTTCATGCATGAGGGGAAAAAAAGATGAAAAACGAACAGAGCGAAAGAGAAATATTTTGACATCCAGCTTCCGATGTGAAATTGAATACCTACCCTTTTACTTTCTAAGAATGATAGGTCCTCTTTAGCGCCATGTGGTCGACAAATAGATATGGAAGGGGTGAATCAGAGCATTCTCAAATGAGGAAAGGAAAAGAAATTTGTTTTATTTTCTACTCCCATGCACCACAGCCCAGCTCTGAGATTCAGTTGAACTCGGTCACAGTATCCATCTTGAGTGGAACCTTGTGGATGTCATCGGGTTGTGCCAATCTCCATGGCAATGTAGTGTTGACATCTAAAAAGCATCACAGGCCTGCGCACATTTGCAATTTCACCGCAATCTTCCAGTTCAGCCGACAGTAATTAAGACATATGAGTCACTACTTAGGACATAATGCAAATAAGAGTGCTTAAGTGCCTTCACGGCACTCAGCTGACATGTGAGTGCCTGTTCACATGTTAGTTCTGTGTGTGCATGACAGAGCTAGGAGGGACTGTGTGCTGGGAAATGAAAACAGAGTTAATGCAGTCCCGAAGTTACATGAAGCAGAAAGTATACAGTCACTTGGCATCTGGGGACGTGGTAGTCCTTTATGGGTCTGGCCATGCTTTCACACATCATTTCAGATTGATACAGTTTGCTAAGAGACCATGTGTTTGACATAAAGCCATGCACTAGTTGTTTTCTTTCAAAGCTAATTTAACATCACAGCATTTTGCTGTAGTTGACCTACATCTAAACACTTGGCCATGACTGCACAGGACTCTTTGGGTTTCAGAAAGCTTTGAAAATGACTATTTATATTAGCTTGTTTAATTTCCGTTACTTTAAAGTATTGTGGTCACATTACAGGCATTTCATCTGAGGTACACCATGTATGTGTGTGTGTATGTGTGTGTGTGTGTGTGTGTGTGTGTGTGTGTATTTTTGCTCTCTCATCATTCCTTTGTCCTTCTCTCCAGTGGACTCAGACGATGCCACGGGCACATCCACATCCCCCCAGTGTGTGGTCCCACACGGGAAAGAGATATATGGAACCCCACCTCCCTCCCCCTCTGTCTCGGTTGGTCTGTCTGGAGCTGGGTACGTGTTTCACTCTTTTCACACTCACACACACACACATACACGTATACAAACCACGCTCAAGTCACACTAACAAAGCAGGGGAGTTGAGCAAGAGACTGTTCCGACTATACGACTTTTGCATGTCTTCAAAGCCCGACGGAGGGCAGATTTCTCCTGAAAGCAAAAGTTTGTTTCTTGCTCCTGGAGAACAGCCAGATGACCAAAGAGAGCCACTAGGGAAAATAGATCAGATTAGATCAGATCAAGTAGAATAATGAAAAGAAATGCAATTCTGTCTATAGCCCTCACCCATGTATTAACCTCAGATGAGGAAAGCTTGCAAAATTAATGTGTTAATCTTGGTCAGTAATCGGGTAATTATGGTAATACATTTTGGCATAAAAAAATTAACAAAATAGTTAATCAAATCAAATTAAATGGGTTTGAAAAGGCTGTGTGGAATCCTTGTCAACCCTGACAAATGCAGTCAGCTGAGCTGAGTGTCCTACAACCATACGGCCATGCACTTAAATCCCTTTAGCTGTGAGTACTTACAGACTTGTGGTAAGGCATGGCATAGAAACAAAGCTGCAGGACTGGCTTGAGCTTTTGTCAGTATTTCAGTCTCACAGAAATAAACTGTTGTCCTGTGTAGCACATGGAACTAAAGCATCATTTCTAACTCAACACTGACCCCTGGAGGATATTGAATGAAAAGCACCTGAAGTTAAAATTGCCAAGTTTACTCCTAGTGCCTAAGAAAATCTCGTAACAGAGAGCAAGTTTTCTCTCTTACATGCAAGAGCATGGCAAAGAATATGTCAAAGCCACTAATTAAATTCTGTGGGTGACAAGCACCCATATGTACATTACCAATTTGATGAATGAGTACCCATATGTATGTTACCAGTGTGATGATATTTCTTGTTTCTTCAAACAAAAGACATGTCCTGCTGCTAATGTGTATGTGTGTGTGTGTGTGTGTTCGGTGCGTTTGTTCGGGTTCATGCAGTTCTCCATGCGTGGGCGGTGAGCTAATGGGCCTGCAGGTGGACTACTGGACGTGGCAGGGCCTGGAGAAGAAGCGGGACGGCGAGAAGAGGGACGTGGGCCTAAAGAACACACTCAAGAGCAACTTCCGCTCGCTGCAGGTCAGCCGGCTGCCCTGCGGAGGGGAGCTCAGCCCGCCTCCTGGCATGGCCATGACCGTGGTCACCAAGGAGAAGAACAAGAAAGGTGAGTCAGGGGTCATGTGACGATTATATGAAGGCATGGAGAGGCAATGGAGACTGTAGTGGATCTTTGTGTGGAAAGCTCACCGAGTTGTAATAATGTCACAATGTACATTTGAAAGAGAGGATCTGATAATTGTTCTACATTATGGTTCAACGGCCAAATTTATGTGTAACTGATTTGTGTGACTAACATGCAACATTCTCCTGACCTCACACATTTTTGAAAAGCGACTAAGCTCTGGTTCAGATAACTTCCAGCCATTCGTCAAAGTTCATATTCAGGGAAGAACATTGAGACAAATCGCTTTGTCTTACTGGTAATAATGATGTTAGATGAGTAGGCCTCGTAAAGAAATGTTGATGGGATTTGGAAGAGTGGTTTTGAATCTTCCATTAGATGTGCATTCACCACTCCCTTTGCCTCTGCAGTGATTTTTCTCAGTAAAAAGCCCAAGGAGAAAGACTTGGACTCCAAGAGCCAGGTGATTGATGGTATCAGCAGGCTGATCTGTACGGCTAAACACCAACACACCATGCTCAGAGGTACACCCCTAAAGACTTTAAAACCCCAAACCTCATACCTTTACATTACTTTCAAATGTTTAGCTAACACTGACAGGTGTTTTTAAAGTCTGCTTACAAATCATGGTTAAAACAGAATTTACTGTTTCATAATGTGTATGCTTTGTAAAATAAAATGTCCATGACATGTTCAGAACACTTGAGCCTAATCTGTGTGCTTTTGCTACACAGTGTCGATTGATGGAGTCGAGTGGAACGACGTGAAGTTTTTCCAGCTGGCGGCTCAGTGGCCCACCCACGTCAAGCACTTCCCCGTGGGCATCTTTGGCTACAGCAAGCCCATGTGACCTCCCCTGACCTCCCCCAGCATCCCCACTCTCTGTCCTGGGCTCTCAGAGAGAGAGACTGGAGATAGGAGAGCAGCCAACCCATCGCAGCAGTGAAATGGATTCCCATGGAAGCCTTTTGCTGCCACAATAGTGTTGTGAAAACAATTTTTTTCGTCACCATTATTATTGTTGGTCTGTTTATTATTTTTGATGTTTTTTTACAATATAAGGACAGATAAAAAGTAATATTTTGTATGTATGACTCATGCTGCCTCATCTATTTTTTTTTGGAGTCTTGACAAACGGCCACCTTAAGATGACGGCAGCTGTGTTTGCACTTTGGTTTTTGCTCATTTGTTACCTATTATTATTATTATTATTTCCATGAAATCCTGTGTGTAACGCTGTCATATATGCAGTGGAAAGTAGAGTGTATTAAGGAAGTAAGGAACTTGAAAGTGGTGTGTGTGGTGAATAGTGTGTTGGTGTGTATGTGGCTGTGTGTGTCAGTGTAGTTGGTTTGGTGTTCAAACATACAAAGTATTGCTGTGAATTTAGATAGGGACTCTTTCACCTTGATGCAGTGCGCTGTTTTTCTACTTTTATCCTCAATTTTGTTATTGTTTTTAAATGATGTTTGTCAATTTTGTTATTGTTTGTTTTCTTTTGAATGAGACCCAGTGTATTAACCTGCCTTTTGTATTTTTAAAGCACACAGTGAACTAAAAGTGAAACAAATACTGTATATCCTACCTGTAAAATGCCCCATGAAAACTAATCAGAACTCGAATTATTGATCAGGTTCCGCAGACAAAACAAAGGCACAAAGCATGTAATGTGAATTCTGCCATAGCAGTCTGAATAGTGCTAAGTGAAGGTACTTAGTGCTTTTTAAAGTGTCTAGTCTGTGGAATTCACCCTGCACCTGCAATAAGGTCATATGCTGCGAGGTGCTGTTTATCACCGAGACAAGCCTAAAAAGTGTAATCTGGCCTCATGCAAGAACATGCACACTGCATCATCTCAATTATCTGTCTGTTCAGTTACTTCAAAGCTTAATGCCAAATTACTATTCCCTTTAGTAGTTTATTAGAAATATAGATATGAATACAGTATGTATGCATCAAGTATGTACTGTGCCCATTTACACACAGGATGCATATCTTTAAAGGCAGTATTCATCTGAGGACATTGCACAACTGCACAGACAGTTTTGCACAAATAATCTTGGCTTTAGCATTAGGAAGCTTTTAAATGTTCATACTCACCACTTCAGCCAGATATCATTTGCTATTTCACCATATTTAAACTTTGTAAACATAAAACAACTAGACAAAGTGTATGCATAGGCCTTTGCATCCTGTGTTGGACAACAGTTGTACCTGTATGGTGTCTCCCTCTGGTGGTTTAAAGAATTTCAACACATTGGAAACAAAAAGGTGAAAACGATGACTGAATTCCAAAATCTCCCCTAACCCTAAGACCTGAACTCTCCAGGACATGACTGGCATAAATCGACTTTATGTTTGGCTGATTCATGCCAGTTAAGTCATTAAGAGCTGAGGAGACACTGGGATTTAGCCATTCCCTTTCAAATCTGGATTCTGCTAGTTCAAAGGGATGCACTGGGCACCATGTCATTTCAAGTGGACAAAGGAATGCAAGCACTGCATGGCACAGGATGTGAAACAGGCTCATCTGGTAGACTCATATATAGTGAGCATCCACTACAGCGGCATTCTAATTGTAACGTCTCATTCTATCAAGTGGGTTTCTAACTTATATCAGTGACCATGCATGCATTAGACCTCAGTAACACACTCATGAGAGTAGGCTGAATGCATTTAGAACTCAATGTGTATAAGGTAACCCAGCAATGTTGTCAATTTGTTCATGTTAGTTATTTGGAAGATTCTTAATTTTAGGGGGGGGGGGGCAGAATGTGCTATGAACACAGGAAGCTGGTGAGATGTGAATGATACTGCTCACATGCTCGTTTGTGGCACGTACGTACGTACGTCTACATGATGGTGCTCCTATTGTGGGTCCCAGGTGGAGTCCACCAGGGTGGCTTTCTAAGTAGGTGGTGAACTGGCAGACCAGGGTTAGTTAAGCAGGGGTAGTGGCCAATCTGATAGCAGAAGAGCCTGGAGTCCTTATTCTCTTTCTCTGTTAGGAGCTTTACCACTTTCCCTTGCACTTCTTACCCAGGTTTATCACTTAACTACCCACTTAGAATACACCTCTGCATGCTGGGTGTTTGTTGTGTCCTTGATTTTGGTGAAGTATGTTTGTGACTAGGCTCACTTACAGTTCTTTTTGTTGTCTTGTTGGAATAAGGTTCTATGTGGGGCACTTTTCTTGCCCAAATATGTTTTTGTTTGTTTGTTTTTGTAAAGCACAAGTTAAAGAGTTAACTCTCTTTAGCTCTTTAGTAATTGCAATTCATTTGAGATGCCAAATAATTGACTTTGTGGACAGTCCTACTCCAGATTGTTGTGTCATAAATGCACAGCATGCATTTCTCTGATATTTGGTTCCTGGAGCCAATTATCATTTCATTGATGCTAAAGCCTGGAAAATATAGGTCAATGTCAAGGACAGGCACAGATGTGATCAGCCTTTTGTGGGTACAACTCTCATTTTTACATACTCTGCAAAACCACTATCCACTATTCATTGATCCGAACATCTTAAGCACCTTTGCAAAGTGTACATGTGTTTTATATTACATTTACATTTATGCATTTAGCAGAAGCTTTTATCCAAAGCGACTTACATTTGTCAAGTATCAACTACATCAGGGCCAGTCTCCCTTAGAGCAAGGGCTTAGGGCCTTGCTCAAGGGCACAACGGTGGCAGCCAGAATCTGAACCACAATTTTCCAGGTTACTTGCATGCTAGCCAGGTTCCTTAACCACTGCACCACCGCCCATATTAGCAAATAGGTAATGTCAGTTCCAATATGTGAAGTTTTTTAGTAGGGCTTATATATATGAAAAAAAATGCCGTAAGACATTGGGAGATAGTTAAAACGGAATTGAAAGACAAATTAGCTGGGTACTTTTGTGTAAGGAAGGTGACATCAACTTTATCATGTGACAGAAAGTGAGATTCTGGAATGATGGATTTATTTTTCTTTTTTTTTCCAATCCATTTCTTTTGAGTGAATGTCTGTGCACATCATATGTTCATGTTACCTTTGGTGTTAAGTTACTTTAAAGCACTATCTATCTAAAGCATTGAGGAGTCCCTTGCCCCACCTACGTTTCTTAGCCTGTTATATGGCCTAAAATTGAAACAGAAGGATTATTGTTATTGAAGTTCAATCTCTGAACCCATCTTCTGTTTGGAGATGGTAGCAGGCATCTTTGCACAAAAATTATTTTAAATTATAGAAGTATATGACAGTATTTTTTAAAACAAAACATACCACTAAAAACATGGTTTAACCTTTGCATGTTTTATGATAGTTGTACATACATATTTTGTATTGTTTTTCCCCATCCGCTCACAAAAGCGACTGTGTTTAATAATAAAAAAAAATGTTTGTAACCTTCTTTAAATGTGTGTATTCTTGTAAAGAACTGACAATATTCCTTTCTCCAACAAAACATGTATTACACCTCCATGGTGTCACCTACTTTCCACTCAGTTTTTTTTTTTTTTTTTTTATAAATCAGTCTCCTCAAGTTTGTTCAGGGTTTGATGAATGTCATGCTCATGTTTGGGCATGAGAGGGCAGGTTAACGTAACTCTTCATAGGTGGCAAAGGTCTGATCTTGCGTCCAGCCCATCCTCCTTTCCGCTGCCACAGGCCACTCGAGGGCCGGATGCCAAGCCAGCGGTTGCGGCCAGCCTTACCAATGACGCGTTTGTTATGGTCTATGTTAGACACCCTGCCCACAGTGGCCACGCATGTCTCTGAAACCTGTTGGCAATGGGAAAGAAAAACTTAACATGAGTCACCTTCATAAGTTTCTTTTAAATGTACTATAATCAACATGCACTCATAAAACTCACTCAGGTGAGTTTCATAGCTTTGCAAATTAAAGGTTAATGCGTTTTAGGAATGATTGCATGACTGCACCCATGCAACCACTGTGTAGGTGGGGGCAGAGAACAGTGGCAATTTCAATCTTAATCAATGTATTTCTACAGAAATGTAAAAAAAAAAAAATACAAATATGGCCTTTAATTGTACCAAAATTCAGCAAGCTGTATGCTCATTTTGATAATATTGTTTGGCATTTGTCTTAGAAACGACTAGCATCATTGGAAAGTTCAGACTGCACAGTTTCAGCTGATATGCGGATTTTTTGCAGATTTTTTTTTTGCATGACAAACGGGCAGCCCTGGTAAAAAATTCATCTCATTTTTTATGAGCGAACTTGCAACCTATATACAGCAATAACAAACAGGTCTGGAGATAGAGGATGGGTAATGGGTTGGTGCTTGTGAGTGTGTTTTAAGAATGTGTAATGGGGAACAAGTCTCTCACCTGGATCTGATGTTTGGAGGGCAGCTGCACAATAGCTGTGCCATTGACTTTTCGTAGAAGTACTCCAGATGTGCCTACATCATTAACAACAGGACAGTGTTGGTAAAGCCAGGCTTAAAGGTAATTGCATATTAGTTTAGGTTTTTGGAATCATCTACACTCTAAATGCAAATCACATAGGAACCTAGCTTAATCCGTTTCCTGGCAACAACTTGAATGCGATTAGTCTGAAACAGGAACTTTGACAGCTTGATGACCGGACTGAGAATGTACTGTATGTACTTGACTAGTCCTGACAGACACAAACATGCTGTACAATAATTTCTTAAAGATAAACTGACAAGTGATTTGGAATCGCAACAGTGGGATCAGGAATCAAACCCAGGTTGACATTATCGCTGCTCTAATATACCTATATTAGTTCGTTTTCAGATTATGTACCTGCTGCGCGTACGGCTTTGGCACCTTTGCCAGGGTACAGTTCTAGGCTGTTGATCAGGGTTCCCACTGGAAGAGCGCCAAGTGGATGGGCATCCCCCTCTCTGGCTGAAACTGTAACAAGTAGCTGGCATCATTAACACAGAATTATTTGTGCTGTTACAATACAATGCATTTTAAAAAATTATCTTAATCTTATATATTTAAAAGCATAGTCCGACATGTCTCAGACCTGCAAAAATAACCTTAACCTTGTATTAACACACACACACACACACTCTTCAAGCAGATAAACACTGTTATCATAAGACTTTAATCATTTACAAAACATCCGGCACTGTGAGAAACAGCTTTGCAGGAGTTTCCAAGCAGATGATATCTCAGCTGGTTCCTCCTTTGAGATTATTTCTTCTTTTCAGACTTCATACAGTACATGCAGCATGAAATACATTTAGAAACGTTTCACTGCAATCTCTTACCTGCCATGCGACCAATAACCCCAGAGGTTTTGATGAGGTCTCCAACCTCCATGTTCTCTGTGGCAATAATCCAACGCTTTCGATTACCACCTGCAACCAAGGCTATATCTGCAGATCTGTAGACAGAATGGTGCAAATTTTAAAAAGTGACTTCCTTCAATTTGTCATATTCTTGTCACTTCATGTCAGACACTTCTTGGCTTGTCTCTGCGAGCTGCTTCTGACTAAGGTTCTTTGTGTCATACCGGCAAGGATCGTATCTAACTTCGACAACTCGCTCCTCAAAAGGTGTCTCTTCTTTCCCAAGTTCATATCGCAATCTCTGGAAGTCTATCATACGATATCGTTGTTTGTGGCCACCTCCAATACCATGCGTTCGAATCTTTCCTGTGATGTAAAGATATCACATCATACTTTCATTAGGAACCACTAAAGCAAACAACTGAAACTCACTGTTAGACAAACATTCTTGAGGAGAATATGCACCTGTCCAGTCTCTGCCCCCTGTCTTTTTCATGCCAATGGGTCGAATAGTATATTTTTCACTCTGCTTCCAGAATGTCCTATTCTGTTCCAGAGAAGCCGTCGTGAGGAACCCCCGCCACTGAGAAACGGCACTGCTGACACATGGAAGGAGAGATGTCGCAGAGGCTCTGCTACTCTCTGCAGCAAATCCGCTACATGGTAGCACCTAGAGTAACATGGTAAAAAGAGATTGTTGTGCAGCCAACAAGGGTGAATTTGCGAGCCACCAAATTACTAGTTTGTGAAGGCTATACCTGTTTCCAACCACCTCCTGTCAGTGTAACACCGCGGAAGGCTCGTGAGAGAGCCGAAACTGCCATGACTCCAAATGTCCTCTTCAATTTCTTACAAAGCCTACATCAACCAAAACGCCCACGGAGACACAATTTCTTAATAAAGTGTTTATACTTATGCTACTTAACGTTTTTATACAAGTTCAAATGAAAGGGACGTATAACGTTATCTTAGCAATACCAGGTATCTGGCTATCGTTTAACACAGCGTGAATTCAAATTAACTAACCATTATATACTACTTGATACCTTATCGTAACTGTGTATAAATTATCTGAAATGGTGACACCCTGTGTCTGAAATGCGTACCGTATTATGCGTACCGTATTATTTCCCGGTACTTTAATCCATAACGTTACTTTGGTTACTTCTCACCATAGCTTCTCACTCGTGCCCTTCACAACATAGCATGTCGCACATCGCCGACGTCACGTCTTTCGTCGCCATAACAGTCCGTGTTGTATGTATTACGCTCAGCACTGCCACCAAGTGCTGTGGAGCCACAAGGTAACATTCGATGAGAAATCAAATGTCATTTCACATGAGAATCTATGTAGATTTCGTTAAGAGTGTTTATTTCTGTCGTTGTGCCATTGATTGACCTTTGCTAAATTTGATTTTGTTATAACATGTTAGACCACACCTTGAACTACACGTCAGAAAGACAAGAGGTCCAATGACTTGTTAGTTTTCTCTGGTGGACATATTGGATTTAAAGGGGCTCAGCCGTTTACGGAAAGACACGGGGCTCCCAGCAGAAGAATAGTGTGAAATTCGTTGTTATTTAGTGATTAGTAAATAGATTAATATCAGAAGTTTCTGTCATTACAACGTCATAAATATATAACGAATTGCGACGGTTTTGTTCGCCAGAGATTTGTTCTGAACTTCAGCGCCTGCCAGCTGCTGAGCTGTCTTGCACAGTTTCACATTGTGAAGTCAGTTTGTTGGCATTAGCGGTGTGGATAGCCAGACTGCATTTTACAGAGAAGCGACCTAATGGCAATGTGATATTTCTTTATTTTTTAATCCGTGTCTTATTCAACTACCACAAAGAAAAGAAGCTGATAACCACCAACCTAACCCGCGTCGGGGGAAAATACTGAGAGGTATGATGTCATGCTTATTTGGCTTACCCGCTCAAGCTAGCTTGGTGATAACGTGATGCTAGCTAGCGTAACGTCTTGTTGGTTGCTAGAGCCCTAGGTTTAAGAACTTATCAGATGGTGATCTTTCACTCTTATTGATATCAATAGTTGCTTATGGTATTGTATATTTGTGATGCACTGGTATGATGGAACATTCTGACTGTTCTCCAAAATCTAATGCTTAGGTGGCAGGCCTCTATCATCATGGACCTGCCCAACCTGTCAAACAAGGTTGATGCACACAACGACCTCACACATCCCATGTGATGCGAATCATAACGTTACTTCTAATTAGCGTATGATATTTAAAATACCACCCAGTGTTAAGATTTATATCTATAGTCATTGTATTTCGCATGTTTTGATCCTACAACACTCCCCAAAGCCTCTGCCCGTTTCCAAATTTGCTCGCTGACTCATGACGCAGGGTTGAACGTTGCTCATTCGTTTGCCTTTTTAGTTGACATTACACAGATGAATTCAAACTTCCTGAAGAAAAAAATGCTTTGCCTACCGTACCTACCAGGATTAGTAAACAGTCAGCTCAGATTTCTTTCTGTTCTTGTTTGTGTCAAACCGTGGGCTGCCTTAACCTTAGATGGACTTTTGCAGCCTCTTTACACAGACGAACCGTTCCCAGAGAGTGTAGACATTATCTTAACTTGACCCGCCTAGACAAGGTATCCTCTGTATGAATGGCATTTTGTTTTAAGGTTTTGCTGGTTTAAAAAAGCATTTGAAGAGCTGTACCCTGTGCAGAATGTTTTTACTGTGACATGCTGCTGGTGATTGAAGGCAGCTATGGACAAGCTGTTCAGTAGGCTACATTATTTAACAGAGCTGAATCTGCTTATTGGCTAAATTGGATTTGGCTAAATACGAGGGCAACGCTCCCTAAGCTCTCATTAAACTGTTAAACCCCTCATCCGCTACTAGTTACTAATACGGTATCTGTGAATGCTTGTGCCCTCAGGAGGTGAAACTTCTTTGCTTGTTATGCACCACCACACTTTTGCTACGACAAGTTGCAAAATGTTTTTTTAATTTAATAAGAATGTTACATACCTTCACTGGATGTATAATGCATCCAATGTATGGATGTCACTATGCCTGGCCGCTGCTACATTGTCCAGCCATAATTCCTGATAACCACCTATAGACTGACTACCATGTATTGTAAAAGTGGGATAATACTCTATTATAAACTATTATGAACCTTAGCTAAAACCATAGACAACTTATAGTCTGTCATGGTTACTACTGATTGTAATTTTTCTCCATGACCCCTGGCAGTTGGGTTAGCCCCTTGAGTCGTGGATCTGCCCAAGGTTTCTTCCTAGATTACCTGAACATAAGGGAGTTTTTCCTTGCCCCTGTTGCTCTTGGGTGCTCCTTCTGTGAAGCGCCACGAGACAATACTATTGTAAAAGGCGCTGTATAAATAAAACTGAATTGAATAATGCATTTGGAAAATCTGATTAGAGGTTGCTTTCTGTGTCATTGAGTTTGCATTGGCTAGATATAAATGTTCCACATGTTCTCAACAGTAAATTTGGGTTATAGGCCACTGCCCTGTGTTATTAATTTCTAGTAGGTTTTGCTGTTTAAGGGGAACATTAGACTAACTATTCTTCAAACTACCTTTGCAGATACCAGTGAGTTTCAGTTTCTGAAATCTTGTAGGTAGCTCCTTGGAGTCTGAAAGTTGTAGTTTAGGTTTCTGAATGTTATCAAATTCAGATGAATAGATTAGACTGAAGGAATCATGAGTACCTGATGCCACGTTCTGCTCCATTTTCAAGACTAGAATAGATTAGCCTACCTACTGGGCCAGTCTATAAATTTCACAGGTTAATTAAATAGGCCTTTTGTGTCTTACTTTGAGGTCACACATTCTTGATTTGGGTTCATCACAAGTTGTTATGGATCGACCAAAAATATATTTGTGACTATTCTTGTTGTCTATTTGTTGCTTTTGACTAAGTATGCCATGCACCATGGACCAACAAGACAAACATGCGTAGTGAGAAGGCTATTTGTAGTCTTTGAGTAGCCTAGGCTATTTGTAGTTTGCACTGTTGCTGAGTATCAGAGAGCCTCAATAATAGACATACCCTA
The DNA here is from genome assembly GCA_027481765.1 of Tenualosa thibaudeaui. Taxonomy (NCBI): domain Eukaryota; kingdom Metazoa; phylum Chordata; class Actinopteri; order Clupeiformes; family Clupeidae; genus Tenualosa; species Tenualosa thibaudeaui. The sequence continues at coordinate 577,741 of JAIFZK010000012.1, forward strand.
TCTCTATACCCATAGCCTCTTTTTACAATAGATGTGCAGATTTGTTTTGTGGGTGATCACTGCACTGAATTTGCACACAACTCCCATCGTGGCCTGTTGGGCTTTTGGCTTTTGATTCTTTCTTTCTTTCCATTGAGCTCCCTCACCAAAGAGCCTGTCTTGGCATTACCACTATGAGAACAAAGAGAGAATGCAGTCCTCCTCAACCCCCCCAATCCCTCTATCCCCCCACACACACACACACACACAGCCTCCATGAGGAAACAGCTGTCTAGTTCAGTGGCAGCCAGCCCTCTGTGATGGAGTGTCTCTGTGTCCCGGTCACAGTAACATCCCCCACCACACCCTTTCTCAGCTGTTCCACCAGCATGCTGCCGCACCCTGTGTGTGTGTGTGTGTGTGTGTATGTGTGCGTGTGTGTGTGTAAGCGACTGTGTGCGTGTGTGTCAATCTGCTCATCAAATCTGCTCATCAAATGCTGCTCTCCCCTGATTTTCCTCAATCATACAGGCAGCAGAGAATGTGCAGAAACAAATTTGAGAGCTTTTGCATGTGTGTGTGTGCGTGTGTGTGAGAGAGGGTCACAGCCCTGAGTGGCCCAAGGACGAGTACTGCTGTTGTGATGTTCCTGGCATGAGGGAAGAGGCAGGAAATGCCAGAGCCGAGAGAGAGGAGGGTACAGCTGGAACAGCATGTGTGGTGACCATGTCAAATGAACTGTCCCCTCAGCAGCTGCACAAGTAGTCCTGCCAGTTAGATGATAAAGCACAAACCAGGCACATATAGTCCATCCGTCTCACCATGGCTATCTGTTGTATGGTACTTTTGGTTTAAAGTGCTGTCTTTGGTCATGCCAAACAGGCACTGCAGTCCCAAATTATTTAGCTTGATCCATCACTGCAGCACATTTTAGGCTACGTCTCTTCTCCATGAGTTAGTTAAGATACTGTATACACAGCTCCACCTTAAAATGACACACTGGCTTCAGATGTAATACTGAGAGATTTTTTGTAAGGTGACTTGGCTTTATCCGTCATCTTTTTGGAGTCTTGCTGAAGACACACATCCCCAGCTCTGTGTGTGTGTGTGTGTGTGTGTGTGTGTGTGTGTGTGTGTGTGTGTGTTGACTCTGGCAGCTGCAGCTGAGTGCTGGGACCGCAGCAATGAGACAGCAGCCAGGGCTGGGCTGCACCTCAGTGTACCTCTGTTGACGCAGCAAATCGCCCAGGGGCATCGGGTTTGGTTTTTGGACGTTCCAGAATCCTGAGAGCTGAGAGGCGAAGAGGGAAGAAGAGGGGGAGGCAGGTGTCTTCTCTTCTCAAGAGAGAGCGAGAGACTCGCTGTGTGTGTGTGTGTGTGTGTGTGTGTGTGTGTGTGTGTGTGTGTGTGTGTGTGTGTGTGTGTGTGTGTGTGTGTCTGTGTCTGTCTGAAAGATATATGTGGAGGCTGAACTGAGGGACATTGTTTTCATACAAGGGATAGAGGTTAGACAATATGGACAGAGTGAGAGAAAATATTGCTGTGTACAGAACACATGTAGACCTAAGCACACAAACATGCGCACCACACTCCGACATCACACTCTGACATCGCACTCCGACATTGCAGGGCCCTGCCGCCAAGTGCCAGGCACAGCAACACACAGAGGACTCTCTCATCTCTGTCCATCCTTGAGCAGCTGTAGTCCCCCAGAGCGGTGAGACTACAGATCCACTGAGTCTCCTGGGCCACGCTCCCTTACATAAGCCCTGTTGCCCTACACTCCACCAGACCCTCCAAATCACAGCTGACCCGCCCCTGACTTCCAAGATGTCTCCATCACAGACAGCCACCCTCTCCTCTCTGTCTTGGACATATAGACAACATTCAAAGGTCTTGATTTTAATTTTTTATTTTTGATTTTAAATTTTTAGTGGGTGTTAATAACATTATTGTACTTATGGCATTGGAATTGGGTTCGATTTCAAAACCCAGCATTGATCATATGCTTATCTCAGACAACAACTAATCAGACAACTAATGCTTTGTTTTACTTCCATGACCCCAGAACATTTTACTACATGCCGATTAAAAAAGACAATCAGCCTACATTGCACTGAGAGGATATTTATACAGCGACGGTGTTAGGCTCATTTTAATTGTGTGTTACTGCATCAGCTCCCACAGAGCTTATCTCTCACTTCCAATTTTGAGGCCATGTTGACAGCCTGTGACCAATTCCAGTCACTATCTCAGCTTCCGTCGTTTTTCCCACATACACACACACACACACACACACACACACACCACTGCTGCCTCAGCATGAGCTACACCATGAAGGTCACCCACTTGCCACACTCCTCCACTGGTTTCAGCTGTAGCCTGGAGAGGGCAGAGCCTCACAGGAGAGATGTGGGGTGGGCCGATGGGGTTTAGCGAGCGCTTAGCGCAGGCCCTTGGCACATGAGAGCAGAACCCCTGCAGGGCTCAGGGTGGAGGCAGGGGACTGGTTCACAGGTAGTGGTGGACCACGTGTGTGTGTCTGTGTGTGTGTGTGTGTGTTAAGCTTCTGTGATGCAGTTTTCTATTGTGCCAGTCCGCTGCAAAGCCTCTGTTTTGTTTAAATGTGCTGCCTGCAACCCCCTCTTCTCCTTTCTGCCTCTTTCCCCATCCCCCACCCCTCTTTCCTTTTCCTTCTCTCTCTCTCTCTCTATCCCTCTATTCCTCTCCCTCTCTCTCACTCTCTATCTCTCACTCGATGCTGAGAGGGCGGGGTCGATCCCTGATGACTCCACAGCTCTCCGCTGTTTGCTGTTGTCAAGACAGCCAAGAGAGGGAAGGTCACACACACAGACACAGACACAGACGCACACACACACTCACTCACTCTCTCAGCTTGTACACTCTTTACCCTCCCCAGCTTTTGGCTTTTCTCAACACACTCACACACAATCAGAACTCAATCAGAACACTCTGTGTTCGAAAGCAGTCGGATTGCACTCAGCACTGCAGTGGATGGTGTTGCTACGGTAACTGCTCTAGGGTGACGCTACGGCTACGCATATTTTATTTTTGTCGCTGGTGCTGGTGGTGGTGGTGTCACTGTTTGTTTCCTCCCCAGCACTCCAGTACTTGGCTATGAGGAGCACCCGCTGAGGCTGAGGTAGGCAAAACACTTCCCCGATGCTTGTGCTGCTCACCACAGACACAGATTTAAGGTGCAGCCCAGCATTGCTTGGCTGTATATGTTAGGCAGGCTGAATGACAAGTAACACAATAGAAATTAGATTGGATGAGTGATATTTGTTATCTAGCGCCTTGTTGTCGTCTGGTCTCTAAGCAACAGAGTGTTGATGTTTTCTATGTTTTGAGAGTCGCTGATTGAGTAGAAGTTTACTTGTCATATCATGTCATGACTATTTTAGGTTGTCATTTTACCATGTTGTTTTTGTGAGGAGTATCTGTGAACAGCAGTGGATTCAATGCCATAGTTGTGTATTGTGTTTTCATCTATTTTGTTTTTCCATTCCATTGCCTTAAGTCTCGCACCCCCTTATCCTTTGTTCCCTAGACACGTGCCTACCCTGGGGACCCCGTTTCTCTGGGATGATTGTGTCCATTTTAATCACATTTCTCATGCATTGTCTGATTGGCTTCTGTCTGCCCTTCTGCTAGTAGGTAGACTGATTTGGTTACGCAGATGGGCGATCTTTGTCCTCGATGTACCCTTAGTACATCTGGTATCTGGTATACTTTTGCACATACATTATCATGCTGTTATACTTTTGTTTTGTCTGCTTGTAGTGTCTGTTATGCTTTTGTACATACGTTATTTGTGTCTGCTTGCAGTGTCTGCTATACCTTTGTATATACATTGTCATAGGATTATACTTTTATACATACATTGTCTGCTTGTAGTGTTTTGCGCAAACAGAAATATTTTCTTCAGAACAGTCCCTGCCAGCTTTCTTTGCCTTGTTTGGGAATATATAGAAGAACATATGAAAGCAGATCTGTATTAATCAGATCAACAAGCATAACCAACATCCTGAATGTAGTTCCATAGAGCATGTTGGCGGTATTGGTTTAGTCTGTTGGGCTGTCCTCTATTGGCTCTTACCAGTTCGGAAGCCCAAACTCAGTTCAGGTTTATCAGCCCTCTCCTGTGTTTGGATGTGGAACATGATCTGTGCAGCATCGAAATGATGGTCTCTCTGTGCAGCCTGCTCTTCCATCCCTGTCATAAATCTCCCAGCATGCAGAAGGAGATTAGCATGTCAAGCAGTGAGCGCTTCTGAGTGCTGTTCTTTGTATTGCTGCTGTTTCTGAGGCCACTGCAGGCCAGTGCTTTTCCCAAGTCTAAGGCACTCTACTGCAGTGAAGCATTGTTGTTGGGAGTGTAAAACTGTCATTTTTGTAATGGGTGATAATTTTTTTTTGTTCCTCCCAACAGGCTCCTTTTAAATGTCAGAAGGGCTTAATTGTAGAGCAGCAATGTGTATGATCAAAGGGATATGCTGCTGTGTGGTGGCAGTGTCTTGGGTGTTTGTTTTCAGATAGATAGGCTAGGAGATTCCGTACACACACACATACACACACCATCACAGTCACTTCTTCAAACAGCTCCTTAATCTCAGCCCTCCTCACACTCCAGAGAGACTTTCTGCTAACACCCCACTGGCGTCTGGATTAAAGGCCCCCTCACCCCACCCCACCCCTCATCAGCGGAGCCTGCTGGCAAATCAGACAAGTCACGATATTTCTTTCATAGTCTCCAGTCTGCCTTCAGGTGAGGTAGCAAGGGTTAGTCCTGAGAAAGAGCACAATTTAATGCGACTGAGTTATGGCGAGATGTTGCTTTCCACCTCTTTTGACACTGAGCAAGCATCATTTTTGCAGAATGAAGTAACGCTGCATCATTCAGGATGTATTCATTTATTAGGGCGTTTGAGAAAAGGTGCAAAAAATAAATTTAAAATACGGTTTAAGGAAAATTAGACTACACTGATACACCAATATGCATTCCTCAATCGCCCATGTCACTTTCTGACAGCACAGTTTGCCTAGTCTGACATTATAATTTTTTAAAGTCTTTTTAAACATTCATGTGATTCTATTTTTATTCAGAGCCTGCATTTGAACCCAAAAAGTAACCTTCGACTCACTCTTCTTACTTCCCTTATGTTCGCTCACAGATTTGTATTTGACAGTCCTCTAATTGCTGCTTAGTCGGTGTCAAATGAAAAGGGCTCAGCCTCTGACCCACTTCCACTTGTTTCTCTGCACATAACCACAATCCCTGCCCCGAAGGTTATTATACAGATCGAGGTAATTAGAGTGAATTTAGGTTTTATAGAGAAATTCATCTGTCCTACTTGTGTGTGTGTGTGTGTGTGTGTGTGTGCGCGCGCTGTGCCCACAGTAACTCAGCCTAATGTTCTCATTATCACAGCTCTGTACTCGTGCAACTCTGAAGCTTTCCACAGCGCAAGTATCAATGTCCGCTGATACGATTGTTGTGGAGAGAGGAGATAAAGTTGGTGCATTCAACTTTTTTGTAGCTGCCTCCAGCACTGGCAGTACATTACAACAGAGCATTCTGGATGGAACTTAATGGATTTTTGGATTGTACAAAAAAGGCCAGCATACTTTGCTTTAAGCCAGCGCTGTGAGTGGCTACCTGAAGTCATTTACATTTACATAATATTTATGCATTTAGCAGACACTTTTATCCAAAGCGACTTACAACTCATCAAGTATCAAGTGTTCAGGGCTAGTCTCCCCTAGAGCAACTTAGGGTTAAGTGCCTTGCTCAAGGGCACAGCGGTGGCAGCTGGGATACGAACCCACAACTTTTTCAGGCTCCTTGCACGCTAACCAGGTTCCTTAACCACTACGCTACCACCGCCCCATACAAGTCGAATGTAATGATTTCCGAGTTTCAAAAGGAGCACGATTCTGACGTGTGCTATTGATGTTTCCACTGAGGTGAGCTCTGTTCTACCCTGTGTAGCCTTTCTCTTTCTCTTTTCTTGTGCCTAGCAGCCAGAGTGGCTGTGGATGGAGGCGCTTTGTGTGAGGAGCTTGTTTGTAACCTGAGCTCATGCAGGAGACAGTGTGGCAGATCAATCACAGTCCTGCTGACTCACTGACCTTTAGGTAGACCGCCGTCTGACGCTATGAAGGAAGAAAGGAGCCGACCTCAAACAGCCTTCACCTCGTGAACAGACTTACTGATTATAATAGGCCGCGCTGAGGTTTTTGGATTAACTCCTTCCGCACAGCTATCCTGTTCAGCTCATTATGAATGACTCCTCTTTGATACCTCTTGGGAACGAGGCCAGGGATGTCTTTGTTACATGCATGGAAGGTGTAGGCCTGGTACAGTTCCGAAGTAGATGTACTTCTTCACAGGCTTGCTTGAGAGGTCTAGAGCTAGAAAACTGGTGTATATCCTAGACTTTATTTGTCGGTCAAAAGAGTGATTGATCACAGACACACACACACACACAAACACGCACACACAGGCTTACCCCAACCCCCACATCTCCCTTTTTTCCCCTTGGGGACAATTGTGTCACCCAACATAAATTTTAATTTGGCCTTGGTGGGACCAGAAAGAAAGGCCAAGGAGGCAAGAACGGGAGGCGAAGTGGAGCAACAGCCTTGGAAGTTAAAGGGTAAATAAAAATGCTAACCATCGGTCCAGCTGGTTGTTTTATGACACACGCACACACACACACAAGCCCTGTCCCCAATGGCCTTGCATGGTATGGGAGGCTAGTAACAGCTATTGGATGACGCAGCAGTTGCTTGTCACATCCCCAACATCCTTTTTGGAGGTAGATGACTCACTCACGGTGTCGCTTTGAGGCTGCCTTACGTATACGCCTGTACTTTCAGCCTGGAGTGCAAATGAGTATAAAAAACCCCAATATCTCACGGGTGAGATGAGGATTATTTTTATGTGGCTGTTTTTTGCCCCGTCTAGATGCCCTGCAGCTTAATCATTCCTTTGTCTCGTGTCAGTGTTGTATTGTTGACTGGCCTGCCCTTGAAAGCCTATATAATCCTGCCAATCGAAGTTGGTGTTTTTAGCCTGTGAGTTGTATGCCTTTCTTTCCATCCCTGCATTCAGACAGGATTCACTACATCTCCCATTATGCTCTACTTCGCCACCAGTCATTAGCTAACCGTCTCTAGGCGCCGATGTCAGGAACATTTAACCCGATCCATCCATCATCCTCCAGGCCCTAGCATGCCCCCACATGCGCATGCGCATCCCCCGCACACACACACACACACACACACACACACACACACACACAGAGAAGCCTCTGTGTAGCAGGAGGTTTTGTGCACATACTTCAGCCCGTGTGCTCCAGGGGATTTAGCTTGCTGCTCGCTCCCACACAGTGCAGAGTCTCTAATGGCTTGGGGTTTGGATGCTCCATGACAAGTCACATGATTATGTGCTTTTTTAGGCCTGGATTTGGGCAGGTGCTGGTTTATGCAGCCTGTGACTGATTGGATATGTGGGGAAAAAGAAGGACACCCACGTGTACGTTTCCCATGTCCCCTCAGGAGAAAACTGGTGCTAAAGCTGATTCCTGTTGTTCTGTCCTTAAGCCATCCAATGCTTTATTCATGAATCTGCTCCCTCCATAACAGTTTTTAAGATGGCAGTAAATATCACCTCATGGGGAAGGCGATGTGTGCTGTGGCTCAGTTGTGCTATCCCTGTCAGTGGTGCATAAGTGTAAACATTCCTCCATGTTGGTTTGAGCCCTGCTATGTCTGTGCCCTGTCTGGAGAGGTATGGCTTATCACCTCGCGCGGTGCACACTGTGGCTTTTGTGTTGTGTGGGGGCCGTATGTTTGTCCTTGGCCCTGCCTCCAACAGCGGCATGATGTAAAGCGCAGTGCAAAAAGGACTTGGCTGAATGAGGGCGTGGCGGCCACTGTGGTAAATCTGTTGCCTGGGTGACACAGAGCGAGCGTTATGTGCCCGGAGACAGATGGTGCTCAGGCCAGGTGTCCTCGCTGCCAGTGCTCTCTCTCTCTCTCTCTCTCTCTCTCTCTCTCTTCATCATTTCTCCTGATTATGAAACAAGTCTGCAGCAGTAATAATGGAAATAACTGTATGTGTGGCCTGGGCCTGTTTGGCAGAGTCTGGCTTTACCACTGCCAGGCAAGGTCATTTTGTGCCCAGTCAGCTGCTTTGGTGAGGTGGCACCGTGAGTCACATCATTGCCGTGCCAGCTCCGCTCTAATTGGTGCTCTAAGTGTGGGCAACATGGCATGCTGCTAATTTGAGGTGGCAAACGGCTGGAGTGAGGTGAAATGTTTTCACATGTCAACAACAAACATAATAAACAGATAAACAAGGGGCTCTCACAATGCCCCCATGTCTAGCAGGAGAAAAAACTCATTAGGTTTAAAAGATGACGGGGCGTAAACACATGTCTGATCTCCGTCTGATCTGATCTTTGGCTGGCCAGTGGGATTTAAGAAGTGTTCTTGCACAAGTCATGTCAGGGGATTGTTTAAAATGCATGCACTGCACTGTAATTTGTGTTGACTTGAATATACAGCCTGGTTGCCTACCCTCTGCCCACCCTGAAAGATGGCATAGACCAACTCCAGCAGGCTGGCATATGCTCTACTCCATACGGTTGCATGCCCATGTACTCAATCACACTGCTGGGTTGATTGGAACTGTCTTCAGTTTCCTCTTAAAAGAATGATGCCTGTGCCAACGCCCATCTGCTCCCCCTCTCGCCTCTGTCAACACTCCCCCGCATCTGTTTGGTGTCTTTTGTCTTTCCTTTGTGTCCCTCTCTCGTGTCACTTTGTTATCTACCCCTACTTCTTCTGTGTCATTTTTGTTCTGTCGTTTCACCTCCCACCACCCCCTCCCATCACCGCTGTCTTCAAGTTGTTTTGTTTATCTTACGCTCAGCAGGACTTGAGGACTCTTCTGTGTGTGTGTGTGTGTGTGTGTGTGTGTGTGTTTGTTCCTGATGCACTGCGCTGTGCCTCTTAGAAGCGGGGTGCCAAAAAAAGTGCCACGCATGCCTTAGCTCTCCACCATGACTAATGTTTGTCAGCTCCGACGGGCGTTTAGTTCCCTCAGCCTGCTTCTCCACGCTCTGTCAGATTAATGAAGCGCAGCCCTGTAACCCCGCTTCTAATGTGCCTGTTCAGATGATCGCTGCATCTGTACTTTTTAGACATCGCTCTGATCCGTCAGGTTTTTTTAAGTGTCATGGTGCTGACATTCAAAGCATGAACAACAGAGACTGTTTTGTTTATTGTGTGTTATGTGCCATCATCTCACTCAGGAGGGAAGGTGTCATCAGTTGACTCATTGGTAAAGGTGGGGGGGGGGGCCCTCATGAAATAAAAGTTCCTCAGTACTGCTCAAACAGAGCTTAAAGTGATTCAAGTTTAATTTGGGTTAATTGCTATGTGGCGTGCTTCAGGCAAACTGAATGCAGTTTGCCATCTGGTAGATATGAGGCTGGATTTGTTTTTCTCCAGCAAGCTCCAAAAGCTTCCAAAACATCTTCTACCAGATCTGATACTCAATATGTAAACACTTCACTAATTATGCTCTAGAAGACCTCATGAGAAAAATAGACTTTTTGGACTTGTTTTGCCAGTCAGGAACTATCCACAGAAATAGGCAATACTGTCTGTCTTTGCTGTAGCATGCATTTGAAACATTACAGAATGGCAGTGGACCCCCACAATAGTTAACAGATGTTAGACATCACTTATGCACTCTAGTGACTCAAAGCCATTCCCCTCTCCACTGTCTCCAGGTCAGTCCTCCAGTAGAGACGATGTCCACCATGGTATACCCGCGGGAAGAGAAGCTGGAGAAGCTGTCGCAGGAGGAGATAATCTCCAACACCAAGCTGGTGATCCAGGGCCTGGAGGCACTGAAGAACGAGCACAACTCCATCCTGCACAGCCTGCTGGAGACCATCAAGTGCCTCAAGAAGGATGAGGAGGCCAACCTGGTGCACGAGAAGTCCAACCTGCTGCGCAAGTCTGTGGAGATGATCGAGCTGGGCCTCGGCGAGGCACAGGTGTGGATCTGATCTCTATTTATTTTTTTTGTCTTTTTTTTTCTTTTTTTCTTTCTAGTAGAAATGACTGACGAAGAGTCCAGAATGACATACAGGGATCCCACTGGTCAGGGAATTTCAGGGAAATACAGCCTGTTCCAGACATGGAAAATCAGGGAATTTGATATTTTGGGGGACAAAGTCAGGGAATTTAGGTAATAGCATCTGGTTGTCCCCAAAATGTGATCTATTTATTCCCATGCTTCCTTCTTGGTCTTTATCGAGTATTAACTTCTCTCATGCCTTGCTTGAGAGGTTTTCAAACTCAGGCGGGATATTGTACAACTATATGGACAGCATTGTGGGTCGGGGGACGGGCAGTGTAGTTACCCCTGGTGTTTCATTGTGCCAGGAATTTGTTGACCAAAACTACTTACGTTTTAGTAAGGGAAAGTCATGAAAAAGATAGGTAACATTTAAGTTTGACTTACAGTGGAAACCCTGGACATAAGTAAGACATACACCTCCTATTCTATTAGAAAGAATCATTATTTTGCACTGTGAGAGGTGTCCGTGCACAATGACTGAAACTGAGCTTAATGGAGTCCCATTGAGGAGCCTCATTATTTCCGACAAGTGTGTTCTTGGGGCTTGAAAGAAGAGCAGTATTGAAGAGAAGTTAGCCATGGGGATTTGGGGGTGCCACTACAGCATGGATGTCCAAGCTGAGCAACTCTGCTATTAATCTTCATGAGATAAAAACAGTGTTTTTAAAGAGCTTCTCGGGGAGCTATTAGAGAGCAAGTTTATTGGGGATGGTGTGATTTAAGGAAAACGAGGAACTGAGTAATGAGCTGGCTGCCTGTGACTCACCCGGCTGCCTGTGTGTGTGTGTGTGTGGTGTGTGTGTGGGGTGTGTGTGTGTGTGGTTCTGTGTAAGTCTCCACTTGCACATACACATACACACACACATGTGGTCAGTTGTTAAGCATTGACTTTCTGTCCCTCTCCTTCCATCTTCGATGGCGGGGGCGCAGGTGATGATGGCGCTGTCCAACCACCTGAACGCCGTGGAGTCAGAGAAGCAGAAGCTGCGGGCGCAGGTGCGTCGTCTGTGCCAGGAGAACCAGTGGCTGCGTGACGAGCTGGCCAACACGCAGCAGAAGCTGCAGAAGAGTGAGCAGAGCGTGGCCCAGTTGGAGGAGGAGAAGAAGCACCTGGAGTTCATGAACCAGCTCAAAAAGTACGACGAGGACGTCTCACCCACGGTAAGGAAGCTGTCCTGTGTGTGTGTGTGTGTGTGTGTGTGTGTGTGTGTGTGCGCAACCGAAAAACATACATTCACTCTTTTAGCATATGCACAAATCTCAAGAACTGAGGTAAAAGCCAAGTGAGTGAGTTGAGTGGTTACATAATCAGGCCTTCCTCAGACAAGCAGTCTTTATTTAAAAAAAAAAAAAAAAACTGAATTAAGCATGCCTTGGTACACACAAGATGGGGAAAGAATGGACTTCCTTTCATTTTAATGCAATTAAGCATTTGTTCAAGGCTGTCTGAATTCTTCCTTCCTGAGCAAATTCAGTAATTCAATGACTGAATCAGGAGTTTGTTTGGTGCGCCTGCTTCTGTGCGTTTACATGCCCAGTCCCTGACTTTAGCTCAGTGTTAAATTGGGACGAGCCTAGCAGCAGCAGCGGCAGCATGGACAAATCTTGGCTCGTACTGGGAAAGAGCCAGCAGGATGTTTACAGGAACCTGCCTTGTCAGAGTCAGAGCATTGATTTGGAGGCAAGCTTAGATCCCCCCAACCCCCCACCTTCTTCTCTGCCCATCCCATCCTCTCTTTTCCCTGTAGTCTCCTCTTTTATCTGGTGCCTCGCTTTCCGTTTCCCCTCCGTGCAGTTTTCTTCTCACTTTTCTCTGGTTGTAAAGCAGGGTGGCTCTTTCCAAGTGACGGTAATAGCTGCAGGTTTCACCAGTAAGTGATCAGAGAGAGGGGAAAAGGGGGAGAGAATGATCTGAGAGAGGGGGGAGAGAGTAAGCAGAGAGAGAGAGAGAAGGGAAGTATGAGAAGAAAAATCCTTTGGGGCTCATCTTCTGGTTGAGCTTTGCCATTTCAAGGTCTTTAAAAGATGCCAGGCTGAGAGAAGACTAAGCTCTGGGTTTCCACCCTTAAGAATCCAACCTCGTTTGGGATTCTTTTTGAAGATGTTGAATATGAATGTGAAACATTTAGATCCTATTTAGATATCTCAGATACAGCGCTTTCAGTTCTGGCGTTTAGATATCGTTCAGAGATAGCCTGGCGCTTTCATCCTCATCGAGCTGCACTGCATGTAAATGCCTTGATGAATTTTTATGACGCCCCGCCTTAAGTTGTGATTTTTGGCCTCACTTTGTGAGGCTTCTTGTTCCAAACTGCTGGGGGAGCTGTCTCGTGAGTGCCTGTGTGTGTTGACAGTCTCGCTCTGATTTCTCTCACCAGGAGGAGAAGGATGGTGAGACTCCCAAAGATTCTCTGGACGATCTCTTCCCCAACGAGGAGGAGGATCACGGCCAAGGAGGTGAGAGTCGAGAGCGTTGTGGGTTTTGTGTTTGCTCGGGGCTCCCTCATCAGTGTTGGCGCATTTGCTTACAGCTACGGTCCACTGATAAATTTGTCGAGTCTGCCAGTGGCTGTTCTCTTAGTTGCTGTGGGGGAAGATTGAGTCATGTTATTATGCATTCATTTGCATGCTGCTTTAGATAATGCTCCAGCAATGTAGATAAATGCCTTCATTGTATCATGTGTTTCATTGCCCTTTTCTTGTTGACCCTTGACCTGAATGTGCCCCCCCCCCCCCACTCATGCAGTGCCCCAGCAGCACAGCGCGGCGGTGGCGGCAGCCCAGCAGGGTGGCTACGAGATCCCAGCACGCTTGCGTACCCTCCACAACCTGGTGATCCAGTATGCCTCACAGGGGCGCTACGAGGTGGCCGTGCCCCTGTGCAAGCAGGCCCTGGAGGACCTGGAGAAGACCTCCGGCCATGACCACCCTGATGTGGCCACCATGCTCAACATCTTGGCCCTGGTCTACAGGTGAGGGAGTCTGTATTGCTCAGAGGGAACCATGAGAGATTTTATCATAGTGAACTCCCCTCATGGTAGCTTTACTCGTAGTCATTTGGCCACTTTCCTGTATTGGTACTTTCCAAGTTTGTTAAAGTGGGGTATTGTTACATAATATAGGCTGCCTCTGCAGTAAGAAGTAAGTTTCACTAAAGTGGTTTAGGTTTATATTTTAGCCTCTGATGCTAGCTAAGTTTTGCTAAAGTAGCTTAGTCGAAGGGAAGCCAGTAGCTTTGAGCTTATGGGTAGGATCCTCTCCTTTGGATGCAAGCATACTGATAAAACAAGCACCTTCGCCTGTACTGTAAGCCGCTTTTGGATAAATTATCTGCTGGCTGTGGAAAGTAAACATGTTTCATGGCGGTGTTTACTAGTTTGGTGTGGATTTTGGCTTGGGAGAATAGGGAAGAGCAAAGACGGAGGATCTGAAAGCTTACCATATGAATTCCTCACATTCAGGGACCAGAACAAATACAAAGAGGCGGCACACCTGCTCAACGACGCCCTGTCTATCAGAGAGAAAACCCTGGGCAAGGACCATCCTGCTGTGAGTCTTACACACACACATTAAAACTTAATGGGCTAAATCTATGCCGTCGGTGATGCTAAGCCTCATGGTTTGGAATGACAGACGGTGCAATACATTACTGGCTGCCATTTGCCAACTGCTGTGTTGTTATTTCTCTGATTTTCAGCTTTAATGACACCTCATCCATCAGAGCCATCGTGCCTAGATTAATTAGGGCCCAGGAGAAGATATTAAATCTTCATTTGGAAAACAGTACTTTTTGCCTTAACACAGATTTGCTTATCATTAGAATCATCATTAAAATCAGCCAACCAGGCTTAATGATGCTGTCAAACAGTGTGACAGAGATATGCAGTCCAATTCCAATGTAAGCCTCGTAAGCCTAAGCCCTGCACCAAGCATGGTGTTGATTCATGCCACTGAAGTCTTCAAGGTTTCAGGCATTGGGGCTTGGTGGAGACATTGGGCTTCAGCCAACATCACCTGACTGCATCAATGTGAAAACAAAACTGTGTGTGTGCGCGTGCGTGTGTGTGTGCGTGTGTGTGTGCGTTTTCAGGTGGCTGCCACACTCAACAACCTGGCTGTGCTGTACGGGAAAAGGGGGAAGTACAAGGAGGCTGAGCCGCTGTGCAAGAGAGCCCTGGAGATCCGTGAGAAGGTGGGTTCACAATGTCAGACCTCTGTCTCCAAGGTCACACAGACACCCCACCAATACAAGACCTCACATACATGTCACAAGTTTTGCAAAACAAGTAGTTTCAGAGACCTCTTTACACGGTTGCTTTAAAAATATTGGTGCGACACTTTTAAGTGAGAAATGCGATTACATAGAAATAGTCTTCTTTGTCTTAAAAATCTGTTCCTAGATACGTGGTGTGATGCACTCCTAGACAGTGCGATGTGATGTGCTGCAGATGTTGCTGTACAGACTTAAGTCTCTTAGATTATCAGCAAGCACTGTACCATACTTCCTTTCTAATTTATATTTTTCTCCCTTTCATTCCCGAAAACCTTGTTTCCCGCCATCAGCACTGATTCCTTTGTGAGATGCAAGTGAAAAACAAACACCATAACTGCAGGATTATGAGAGGATCTTGGTATCATTATGCATAGATTAATTTTAAAGTCCTCTCTAATGTCTCTCTAAGGAGGTCTATACTCATTCTTGCAGCCGTCTGAGAATTTTCTATGATTTCTTTCTGTATTGTTTTTGTGTTGTTTTGTTGTGTAGAAGTCAATGGCTAGAGGATTTTAATAGGCACCATTACACACCATGAATCCATGGGAGAGCATTTCCCAGAGAAGGCATTTTCTTGTCAGGCAGGGAATTAGAGGGATTAATCGATGGCTATAATGACAATTGAAAATACTTCCGACTGCTCTCTGGAAATGGTGGTCTGGCTTTGTGCAAGAGGGAACATGCCTTTCTGGAAGAAAAGAGGAACGAGAGAGAGAGAGAGAGGGAGAGAGAGAGAGAGTTTGTACCCAGGACTTCACAGCACAGGGCACAGGGATCTGTCTTGCCAGTGTTGCTATTGATCTGGGCATTATAAGATCAAGTCTGCTGTGATCAGTGCTCACCCAGACCTCCAGTGTATGTGAAGTTATTAGCTTCCGGATCACAGTTAAATTAAGGAAACATGAACCATATTAGGTGTACTGTATTTAAATGCATAGCAATTGATGTGCTGTTTATAGATGCCAAATCTCCCAATCTCCCAGCATCATACTGTACTTAGGGAATTGAATATTCAGTGAATTTCTTTGAGAGAGGAATCAGATGGGGAACAAAAGTCTCAAATGATTATGAATCATGAATGCTGATTTATGCAGAATGATAACAAAACAACAAAACTATTTTTGTTTTCGTCTAGATCAAAGCAGACTTGCTTTGCTCCCCTGTCCCCACTGTTACACACCCAGCCTCTTAAAAGAAGAGAAAACTTCAGATCATAAAAGACAGTATTTTGTATTATTATTTTTGATACCATATCTCCTGTGATTACGTGTGTGTGTGTGTGTGTGGCAGGTCCTGGGAAAAGACCACCCAGATGTGGCCAAGCAGCTGAACAACCTGGCCCTGCTGTGCCAGAACCAGGGCAAGTATGAGGAGGTGGAGTACTACTATGTGCGTGCCCTGGAGATCTACGAGCGTCGCTTGGGCCCTGACGACCCCAACGTGGCCAAAACCAAGAACAACCTGGTGAGCAGAGCAAGGAACGGAGTAGTGTTGGGACAACTTCACAGTGAGGCTCTGTACATATGTTTATGTAAACAGCCTAAGGCTGATGTGGAGAGACTCGGCATTAAGGTGGCATTCCTTACGCAGGCCACACCATGGTTTGCCTATGTGTTTGCATGTCTCTTGGTGTGTGTGGATTTGTGTGTGTTGGTGTGTGTGGGTGTGTCTTTTCTGCTTTGCTTGGCAGTCAGCTCCATTGCACTCCTCATAGGACTATGCCATAATCAAAGCTCTCTGCAATTTGCAGAAGGCTCATAAGAATTGATTTCAATCAACAGCACGGAAGAATGTGAAAATTTCCTTGTGCCTAAGTAAAGCCAAGGTTATTACCAAGAGCCAACGAAATGTGTCTTGGAGACGGGGCCGCTTTGTCACATAACCTTGCAAGGCTTATTTAGTTTCTGTCCTGTGAATATGACTTGTGTCTGTGAAGAGACTGTGAGACTATGTCTGTGAAGAGACCTTCCTCATGAAGGATGCCCCAAGCTGAGTTTTATGAAGCTGCTAAGCCATGTTTATCTGAAGGCCACATGAGCTTATGTCTTTGCCTGTGTGTGTGTGTGTGTGTGTGTGTGTCTCTCTCTTTATTGAGTTGAGTCCCATCTTCCCACACACCTCATAGTGTATGTGGATATGTGAGCACATTGCCTCAAAGGCAGGCATGCCAATATGCTATTCTCTTGTGAATGCAACGCCGACTCTCACCCATAGATGAAAAGACCCACAGATGAAATGACCTTCGCTACTCGCTACTCAGGGGCCTTGTATTTGCTTTATGTCTTTCATGTCTTTCAATGCCTCTTACTTTTACTCATTCTGTTTTTCTTTTTTACATTTTTACATGAATCCCTTTTTATGTGTTCATGTGGTTGTTATGTATGTATGTATGTATGTATTTATTTATTTATTTATTTATTTATTCAGTCATTCATTTATTTTAATTAATTAATTTATTATCCAGTCAGGCTGTGTTCACCTGTTCCATCTTTCTGTTGCTCTGTTTCTCCAGGCCTCTTGCTTCCTTAAGCAGGGCAAGTACAAGGAGGCCGAGATCCTCTACAAGGAGATTCTGACGCGGGCCCACGAGAAGGAATTCGGATCTGTGGATGGTAAGACACTCCTCTGCCACCCCGATCATCCCTCTGTAGGAATTTTCAGAGGACAGAAAATGGAAAGTAAAAAGTAGGCGCCATGACCTAAGGGATGCCTGTGCATCTGTGTAACACGTAGTAACCTCTGTCTTTGTTTTGATGTGTCCTTTTCCCACCCACCCCCCAGTGCAAGCCCAGGGAGGCGGCAGCAGTGATGGGCACGGTGTTAAGAAATGGTCGGTGTTCTAAAAATAGCAGGCTGCACTCAGCAGCACAGACGCCCAGGGAGAGGAGGAAAAGAGAGAGACAGAGAGGGAGAGAGAAAGAGGGAGAGAGAGAAAGAAGTGAAAAAAAAATAGGAGAGAGCAGCTCACTGGGATTTTTTGTTGTTTTTCTGAGACAAAATAAAGGTAGTCTTTTCAGTGGAGTGGTCTGTGTTTTACCCTCTCTGTCCAAATGATTCCCTTCCAGGGAAGTAAGTTCCATACTATTTACCCCACCCAGCCAAAATCCCTTTTTGGACCAGGGCAGTGGACTGTCGCATTGCACTAAAAAGAGACATGTGCAGCGATTATGCTAGTGAATGTGTCTTTCTGCTGATCAGGCACATCCAGAAAAACAACTCTGAGCGTGTTCATTTACAGTATCGTCCATGCCCATGGGACTTGTTCCACTGATTAATTGTGCTGCGTAGTGTCCATGTTAACATTCAGTTTTGTATTTTCTTCTTCTTTAATGGGCTAATTGTCATGGTGTTGCCTGCTATGGATCAATGCCTACTTGTGCAGGCATTTTACTTTTAGATTTTTTTTTTTTATTTTTCCTGATGTTAAGTTAAGGTAAATATCTTGTAATTTATACGGCTGCACATAGTATACCTTTTTCTGTAGCTACTTGCATATAAATGGATTTCATGCCTGGTGATTCATGGGGGGGGGAGATTGGCTTTCTAAATGAAGTGGTTTGATGCTAGCCATAGATTTACTGCCTGACGGGGAGATGCCAGCACAGCACAATTTGTTATTACAAGAAAAATGCACACAGCCCAACACCTATCCATGGGCAACACAGTACTATCTGTACACACTTTCAAATGGCCGTGGTTTTGCGGTTAATAGAACAGCAGCTTCTTGCTCTGATCTATTTATTCAAGGCTTTCTGGGTCACACACTTACAGGTTAGGTTCAGTGATATAGAACAGCAGGATTCCAGGAGTACTGACTGTTAGATTACAGGTTCTCAGTATGAGCAGTCTGAATGCCTGAAAGCTGTAGTGCCTATGGCATCATTGGGATAGTTCACTATGAATATGACCATGTGTGAACCATGTGACCACATTGTCTGTCTGTCTGTCTGTTTGTTTACTCACAGCTGAGAACAAGCCCATCTGGATGCACGCAGAGGAGAGAGAGGAGATGAGCAAGGTCAGTGTGTGTGCGTATGCGTCTGTGTGTGTGTGTGTGCGTGTGTGAGTGTGAACTCTTTGTTATCTTGTCCTCTCACATGCTCTCTGTTCTCTTCCTGTCTTTGACTGAACCCCAGGGCAAGCACAGAGACAACACCCCTTATGGAGAGTACGGAGGCTGGTACAAAGCCTGCAAAGTCAACAGGTACTGCAGATGGCATTGATCTGTGCGTGTGTGTGTGTGTGTGTGTGTGTGTGTGTGTGTGTGTATGTATATAATTGATGTCCACTGTTTTTCTTCCACAGTCCCACTGTGAATACAACTCTGAGGAATCTGGGAGCTCTGTACCGTCGGCAGGGCAAAATGGAAGCAGCGGACACACTAGAGGAGTGTGCCATGCGATCCCGCAAGCAGGTCTGACACACTCACACACAGACACACACACAAATGCACACAAACAATTTCAAGCTGTAAAAGTTAGTGTGACTTCAGTTCTGTTCTTGCCATTTTTTTCCCTTGCTTGCTGCAAGTCTTTGATCATTAAAAGCCCACCTGAAGCTTCTCTCCAGAGGCAAAAGTGCTCTCGTGCATCTGATTTGAGACATACCTTAGCCCACTTTGTCTCCACTTCAAAGCCCCTACTGTCTTCAGCATGTTATTCTGTCTCAATTGCAAGAAGCCTTGTCTGTCTTTTAATAGCGGGGCTGCGGAAGCCCCAGTGAAGTTGAGCACAGTGCTGTTTCAGCTCCAGTTCAGACTTGTCTCCTCCTTCTTTGAACACATTACTGTGACTCACTAAACTTATTGTCTCTGCCTTTCTCTTGCTTCTGTCTTTCTTCCTCACCTTGCTTTGGACACAGAGCATCACAGTAAGTTAGTCTCTCTCTCTCTCTCTCTCTGTCCTAATTTTTTTTTTCTTGCTCACTTCCTTAGCGTCACTCCCATATCTGTCCATCTTCACATCCTCATCGTCGTCATCATCATCATCATCATGACCTCACATTTCTGCTCTTTCCCGTAGCTGTATACTTTATGTTTCCTTTTAAGTTGGTGTAATGTGTTCCTTCTTGTCAAAAGCACCGTACTCAACTCAAGAGAGCATATACTTGTGTCTGGAATCCAGATATCTAGTGAATAGACTATCTCTCTGAGTTTCTCAGTAGCCTCATCCTATTTAATGTTTCTCATCATTGTGACTGTGTCGCTCCTCTGTCTCTTCTTCAAAGCTATTGATATAACATATTGATAATTTTTTTCAGTTTATGCAGTTGTTGAGAATGTTGACAAAATGTTCCACATGCAATTTTATTCATGCTTCTGTGTGTGTGTGTGTGTGTGTGTGTCAGGGCATTGACCCCATCCACCAGACACGTGTGGTGGAGATCTTGAAGGATGGCGAGGGCGACCGTGAGCGCCGACGCAGCCGCGAGAGCCTGTCCAGTGTCAAGTACGACAGCGGCTCCGAGGCCGGCCAGGAAGTGAGTATGGGCATCGAGTGGAACGGGGTGAGTACTGATTCACAGCACCTAGGACTGGACAGCAACCAGAGAGCCGACAGTGATTGTCCAGAGTAGGACACTGGTTGTCAAACCAGAGCTCACAAATTCATGTGTACAAACACAAACACACACACACACAAACACAAAACTAGAACATTAGAAATAGAAAAACAAATAAAAACCTACAGCATTTGTGTAGGGGAGGGGTGTAGGAGAGGATTTATCATATTTTCTCCTATGAAACCCAGGGAGTTTATCAAGCTTGGTAGACTCCTAATTTACTTTATTGCCAGATATTCCCTGGTTTACAAGGCTATTGGTTGGTGATGTACCGGTAATTGTGATGCTAATAGTGGCTGATAACTGTGAGCCTAGCAATTACTTTAATACACTTGTACCATCACAAATGCAGTTGTCCTACCAAACTGATTACCCAAGCTCAGACCTCAGTCCACCATTCTCTTGGTTTGACTCCACTGTCCTGCTCTCTCACCATCAGGCTCTTTACTTCAAATGAAAGCTGATTGAGTGTCTTGGCATATTTTAAGTTTCTGTGTGTCATTTTGCCACTGTTGTTGTTATGTGCTGCTTTTGCTGCTAAGTGTGTGTTTTGGCTGAATTAGTATATGCTTGTTGTAATGCTTGAATGCTTGTAGAGTTACCATAATACTACCATTGATGTGTAGAACTGTGCAAATTCACCAAGGGGCATTTTGAGCGCAGTGCTCCTGTTCTGCAGAATACATTTAAGCCTCTAGGGAGACATTGTCGCCATGCTCAACATACAGGCTAGTCTTCTGTGACTGGGGGTTTATCAGTCTGTTGGCTTCCCATGGAAACGAAGAGAGAGAGGATGGCCAAGCTAGTCATTAAATGGATGCTATTTTCTCAAGGACGGCATGTCTTCCTTCTTTTGTAATTATAGTGCACTGACTCATCCTCCCCGGCGTTCTGGGATGTGTGGCTAACGCTAACATTAATAACTCTTATCATTCCTTTCATAGTATCATAGAGTAGAATTCACACAGGAGAGTTTGGTGGATAATGTAAGATAGGAGGATCAGGAGTGATAAACTCTAATCCTCCGTCAGAGAGTGAGCTGAGAGGGAGTGTGAGACTGCTGTGCCTGCGGAGGGTGTCGTATAGTTTAGGCCAGTCTTGCATAGCAACAGTACTTCCCATGACTCCCCCAGAAAAACCAGTGAACTGTAACTAAGCCACACTGAGAGAATTCTGCAGTCCAGGAGTGCAGTGTGTGAGTGGCCATGCTCAAGATGCCCTGTGTGTGTGCGTGTGGATGGATGTGTGTGTGTGTGTGTGTGTGTGTGTGTGTGTGTGTGTGTGTGTGTGTGTGTGTGTGTGTGTGTGTGTGTGTGTGTGTGTGTGTGTGTGTGTGTGTGTGTGTGTGTGTGTATTTGTGCATGGATGTGTGCATGCACTTTTTTTTTATTATTGTTTTGTCCACTCATCCCTCAAGATCAAATATAAGTCTGCCTGTGCTTCTACTTGGCTGTAAGCATGTTCAGCTGGCTTGCAGGAACCTCACAGCTCCAACATGGTTTTTATTTTATCAACTTAAGTTTTGCTGATTTTCTTATTCCCTGGTTACGTTCCGCTGCTGTGAATGAGCTTCATATTTCTTATTAACCTACACTGCCACTACCACCTCATTTGACTGCATTCTCCATGTCATAAACCCACTGTGCCATGGAGTGGATTGATTGTCTGATGGATCCATAGTCTCCTTCTCTGTAATCAGCAGGGAAATGTATCCAGTATCCAAATGGCTTCCCCTTTAATGGAATACACCCTCAGATGGTGCAAATGCATGCTCCATTGGCTTTATTTACATGCTAACTATCCATATTTATCCTGATCTGACAGTTTTTGGCAGATGGAGTATCGGCCAATCAATAAGCAGTATACTTTATGTTTCATAGCACTTCAGAGTGTGAGTGTAAATATTATTTTATTGGAATTTTTCCATCATTTTAAAATGACAGTGTAGGGTAGAGGTGTGGTTTTAGTGATGGCAATATCATGTTCTCTGAGAGATTCATGACCTAGACATCTTTGGGGTTAATGTCTTTGTCAGTCCATAGTCAAAGAAAAACACTCTTGATACAGATGTTGTAAAGGTTGGATATCCGCTCCTTGTAAGAGGTCTTAAATATTGACTTTGAGAGTCATCCCTGTGGCCATGCAATGGAGGGATGTGTCCCTAATTGGTTGAAGCTGCTGAGCATCGTGTTGGTCAGCACTGCAACTGAGACCATCTCTAAAATAGCTTGGACTTAAATGCACAAGTGCAGCAAGGCTTGAAAATATGTTTCTGTCTGTTTCTTCTGAACATTAGACTGCTCTCCCCATCGATATCTCCCCTCCTCCTTCAACACAGTTATTCCTTGTTGCCATATGGTAACCTCTGTGTTGCTGTGGCAACCTCCGTGTTGCCCAATCTGTTCTTACATCGCTGACGGAAGGAGAGTAGGCAGTGGGAGCTGCATCAGGGAGTGGCATGTTGACAACCTTTTGTTTCAATGGGTTGGTTCACTCTCATAGAGCATGTTTGGACAGTTGAGATGTAGACAGTGTGTGGTGCGGTGTAGTGTGTTGTGTCATTCATATGAACTCCACTCCACTGCATGGGTTTGTGTCTTTTTGTGATGTAGTCTGTTCCGTCCTGCCTTTTTTTTTCCTAACCGTGCATGTTTCAATTACCTGCTGAAATTCACATGTCCACAGTTTGCTCTAACCTGTGATTACACTGATCAGCTGTTTTGTTTGATTTGCCTTGACAACCAATCAGCCAATGAATTCGACTCGCTCTCCTGCGTGTGAATTGTACTCTCCTCTTTTCCTTGTTGCCTTTGATATCTTCTTGCACGAGATGCTACTGTAGATCATAGCCATCTGTCAGGCATTAGTGATAGTTCAAACACTAAAACAATTCAGTGGTAGCCCCATGCATCTTTATGGGGTCCCGTAGCTAAGGAATCTGTGTATACATCTAAGATATAACTAGGCATAGATTACAGTCCCAATACTTTCTTCAGAATCTCTACAGGAGACTCATCCTAGCTGGGTATTGAGAAGGTTCAAATAAATCATACCCTCTGAACCACACGCTCAAATCACATGTCTTATTCCTCAATAATATACAACATAAGTATCGTGAAGACAGCCACAGGTCTACTAAATATGATTTGTATGCCATAGTTTATGAGAGACATATAGGAAATACTTCATGGAGGTGTGAATACATGTATGTATGCAAATGCATGACATGTATGTTGGCTCTATTTTGCATGTATTATGTATAGAATAGGACAGCATGAAATTGGAAATCCATCTAACTGAGGGAGATTAGTTCATGCTCCAGTGATGAATCATACAGATTAGTGTGGTGCATGACAAGTGTAAATGGCCCAGACATTTTAAATTACAGCAGTAATCCTGCTACCTATGAAATTGCCTGATTAAAGTATGTACACACACACACACACACACACACATACACACACATAAAGATACTCACAAACATTCATACACACACTCTTATCCTGCATGTATCCAGTCAGAAGTCTAAATTGAAGGCTTAGGTCTATCCTAATAAGCAGAGCTAGTGTGGCTGAAGCAAGATTTTCACCTCTTTTTGTAGCCTTTTCTTTGAACCTTCTCAGTTTGCCCACATTCTTAAAAAGAGTCGGTTCCCACTCTTGCCCTTTTTAGACATGGAGTACTGAGTGTTAATACGTAGGGTCGAGTTGTAGTGACAACTGGTTAGCTGTCGTTCTATCATCATATCAAAAAGGCTAAACTTGTTATGTCTGTTGTCTCTGTGTGTTCTTTCTCTCTATTCTCTTCATTAGGCATAAGCCATCAAGATCTCGCTTCAACCCTTCTGTACTTCCCTGATGTTATAGCAAAGGATTTATCTTGTTCCTCCCTTTTTTGTTAATTCACCAAAAAAGAAAGGAAAAAAAACAAAGCAAAATGCTCCTCTGTCATTCCTGGTGTTTTTGGGCGAGACCACCCCTTCGCTGCCGCCCTCTCCTCCACACTGAGGTCTTCTGGGACGTGTGTGTGTGTGTGTGTGTGTGTGTGTGTGTGTGTGTGTGTGTGTGTGTGTGTGTGTGTGTGTGTGTGTGTGTGTGTGTGTGTGTGTGTGTGTGTGTGTGTGTGTGTGTGTGTGTGCGTGCGCATTTCTCTGCTCTGCTGTGGCTCTCCACTCTGTTCATTCACCTCTCTTGTCCCCTTTTCCATCCTTTTCTCCAAGTATCACATCCTCTCTCTGTCTCTCTCTCTCTCTTCCTGCCTCTTCCTCTGTTTCTTCTCTGTGTTACTTCAAAACAGTTCACACACAGTCCTCTGTGAGTTTTAGCCTGTGCGCGCCATCCTGTCACAGATGTTGATGTTTACCCTGGAACGCAAGCATAGAACAGAGTTAGACTTCTTGAGCATCAGCCAGGGTGTGAGGATAGAGAACACAGTTGGAGGTCTGTTAGATTGAATGGCTTTCCCAGCTGCCAACACTCTCTACACTAAAACAGCACCCTAGCCTTTTTAGATTAGCCTAAAAACAACGTGTTTGCCTTAGCTGTGTGTTCCAGATTAGCTTACTGATGCTGGCTGAGTATGGTTGACTGCTTCTCCATGGATTATATTGTAAAAGGTTAGTTGCTGGTATGTAAATAGATGGTGCATGTCTAGCAACTGATGATGAAGTTTGCAGTGATCAAAATGGAGGCTGGAGCTTATGTAATAGGTGCCTGTAATGATACTATTTTTGTTTGTTTGATTCTTTGGTTGTTTTTCATAGTTTTTTTAATGACAATGGAAAAACATATCGTTTACCTAAGTATACTATTCGTATCAAATCTCAGAGCTTATGGTGAAAATATAGTTTGTTTAAAGAAAAATACTGTGCATGTGCCACACTTGATTACTCCAGTTAGAGTTTAAGAAGTTGGGGTATGAGCATTTTTTTGTTTGGATTTATTTGAAATTGAGGGCACATTTTGTCCTTGTTTTATTTTTGTACTCGTTTCTTTTGTAGTGTTTTTATTACGGTTGTTCGATATTCCGTTTATGTTTACAATATTTATTCTTTTTTTTTCATTTTGAAATCAGTATCAAGTTTTTTTTTCTTTTTCTTATGGAAACAAAAATGGCATCAGTGACCCTAACAGTTACAGAAAAAAGTTATAAAAACAAACTAAAGATAAAGATTTTTGCAGGGTCAGAGTGTCCTGACAATAGACACCTGTTACCTAGCTTGGTGTCACTCCATCCCTTTCTCTATTGACTCGTAGCCTTTTGAAAAGGGAATGCCTTTAGCTTATCATAGTAGCCAAGCGCCTTGTCGCCCAAGGCACCCTGGGGAAGCTTCTTCCGCAGCCTCTCAAACTGAGTTCTCAGAGCCTAGGGGCACTGGTTATTGACTCTGGTGGTTTTGCGCTGCAGGGTCACAGGGAGGGAAGATACGTCTCCTTTTGTCATTACATACCCAGAGGAGAAACCGAGTGGTAGAAAGAGGAGGGGGAGGAAGAGGGGGTGGTGGTGGACACAGATAAAATAACAGTTTGAATAGAATCAACATTTGCTACAGTTAAGGAGTTCTCGTTCATGTTTGAAATTGAGTCTAATGTATGATTTTGCTGAGGGACTAAACAAGTCCATGCTAACATGTCATTCTTTACAAGGAGGCGATGTGAAAAAGTTGAATTGAGTTGAATACTATACTCTCAGAGTAACTTGCGTGGGAACATCCTATTCAAAGAAAAGCAATGTTTTACATGGTCATTGTGTATGAATTAACTGAATGTAACTTAGTTTCAATATGATGCTTAAGTGTAATTATGTTTATGAATTTGGTAAGTGCTAATGGACTGAACCATCTTCCTGTCCGATTGGAGAGCGTTTCTTTCATTCATCCACCACTCAAACCCAAAATAAAGCCGTTGTTACCAAAAAGCAGCACACTCTTGGCAAAGGGGCAAGAGGAAACACGTCAAACAAAACTTACATGTATTTGTAATAATAGACAGTATTGTTGTGTTAGTGGAATGCTGATTTATTTATTGAGCTGTACTTTTCTTGATATATCCTGTAGCTTCCATCTCTAGAGCTGTGGTGACTCTTATGATGAGCTCTATTGGCACTATCGTAGTGAGTAGAAATGCTTATATCTTTCCCCCCATTATGCATTGTGACACCTGTTGATCTCCTTCCCAATAAAGGTTTTCATTTGTGACGACGCCTTTGTGAGATTGAGTGTTCTTGAGTGTGCTCATTACCATTATTTCCAGACAAGTGTAGACGAGTTTAGGGAGTTCACTATCTCACTGTTTGGACTGCTGACTTAGTCCACACCTAAGACACACACACACAAAAAAAAGACAAAAATAATACACATTACTTGTACTATATTATGTTGTATTAGTCCTAGACCATGTTTGAACCTGTTTTCATCCAGATTCTTATTTGAACCGACAATTAGTACAACACAGATGTTTGAGCCATTAGAGGTAGCCTCAGCGTCCCCACCTAGTGGACATGTCCCAGGTGTGCATAGTCTCATGTGATGCAGTCAGGTCATTTTGGCACATCCACTCATTGCAGTACCTCTTCTTTGTACACTTCCATGAAATAATATGCCAGATGTGCTCTTTGCAAGGCTGCTTTTTACAGAAAATGTACAATGACAACATGATCGCTGTTGCAATGCAACATGATTTTACTATTGCCATAATTGATTGATCATAAAATACACAGTCCACGCACAGCTAAACATAACATGAATGCGCAGTTTGGGCTTTTGTTCAGTACTGTCTTGACTGGTTATTCTAGTGTGGAATTTAGAGAGTACAGGCAAAGATCACTGAATACTGACCACTTTTGCCCTCTCTGGCACAGGTAACTTGTTCTAGGTCAATGGCTGAGAATTATTGAGTATGGCTAGAATTTCGTGCTTGTTTTAAATTACGTCTGGCCTAACATGCACATTGTACTCCTCTGCAACATGCACATTTCAAAGGTGACTGTGCGATAAGATGCATCAATAGTTTAGTCTAAATATCGTTTGTTATTTCCTTGTTTGCACAGAGAGATTGAGACATTTGAAATATATTAAGATCAGTTTGAATTTTAAACATTCAATGGGCCATATTACATTTTACCGATGAATTTTGTTTCCATAATATCAAGCCAGTGTCAGAAAGGCAGAGAAACAAGTTGACCTAGAGGACAAATGTGGGCTTTTTAGTCACATTAAATCAAAGTGTCGCTAGGAGAATACATTTGCTTTAATACATAATCTGATTAAGGGAAGCTTTTCAATGCCCTCGCTTACTGTAGATTGCTTCCTAAGAAGCAGATTACAGTCTATTAAATACCAGCCTGCCTCACTGACCACAGATGTTTCCTCTGTGTCACTTAAAACATTTAATGACATCTTTATCTGGATATAGTCACCACGATATAAAAGCATACTGATGGATATTAATCCCAGTCTGAAAATTCTTAAAATATTTCTCAAATAATCTATCACCATGCTTCCAGCCACCATTGCTTTGCTGTGGGTTTAGATCGCCCTCTGTTGGGGACAATGCTGTGTTGCACCCTTCGCACTGAGCTTTTGGAAAACTATTTAATGTGTCAGGTAAACACATTCCATACAGGGGTGGCCTTGGGGAATTGCTGATGAAGCGTTTTTGGAAGATCACATTGGGATGTCATTTTGTAACAAGGACCAATGCTGTGCTTATGCAAGTTTCATTTAATTTGCTTGCGTATTCCATCATGGAACATGATGCTACAATGTTCCAGTGTCACATGCCATTAAGTTAACACATCGCAGCACCTTCGTCTCTCACAAATGATTTGTGTGGAGAGGGTAAGATGAAGACTATAATTTACTGCCATTTTATCGTAGGGCTGGCATCCATGCCCGCCTGCAGCCACCTGCTACCCATTTACATGGCACAATAAGATGTTAATGAGTAACAGCAGGAGATTGCATGAAAACAGCAGACTTACAGGAGTGCTAGAGCACAACCTAGAGTTTTAACAGTACATAACGCTTTATGCAAGCTGAAATGGGTCTGTTCTACACAATCTTCTTACACTCCATTTTCATGAAATTGTCTCAAGTGGGGTTTTGACAGTATGCTGTATGAAAGCTGTGGCGATGCAGAGATTATTGAATATACTGCGCTTACTCTGTGGTTTATATCTCTGTTCTTATCTATACAGCCTGCTCTATACTGTACTATCCATAATCTTTATGGTTGTTCCAGGAATACAGCACATTATTTCTTAATGTGGATATTTTGACTATGACTACGGAGACTCAACAAATGGGTCTGAATATGAAAACCTGTGCTGTTTGTGTACATACATGAATGAAATACATAAACTTATAAGTGTTGCATATATTTATCTCAGTATGTTCTGTGAGCTTGTTCTCATGTCTTCACTAAGCCACAAACAGCATATATGTGTATGGTCATATAAATAATGCTAGCCAGTAAAGGTACCATACATCAGTCAGGACAACTTCCCTTCATCTGTTATGGGCATGTCTTAGTCTCAGTTTATTGTAAGGGCATACCAGGCAACATTTTAGTTCATTACAGGGTTCATTACGAGTGAATGAAGGCTCCCCTTACCGCCTCTTTGCAGATTTACAGCGCTTGCAAGATGACGGTGGCGCCCCAGTGAAAAATGAAACTGAAACTCTCTCGCGTTTGTTATCTCGTCAGTCAACGTTATTCTTTGAAATTGACCATCATTTGCAAACACGTCCACATGTATTGGTGAGAACTTAGAGTATTTAGTGTTAGTTACAAAAAAAAATGTCCGTCTGTAGGGGGAGGTTGGTTGTTGGTTGAATCGAAGTCTTGCCTGGCATGCCTTTAAGATATCTGTGGGAATGTTCGCATGTGATGTTTGGACATTTATTCTTGTTTGTTTTGTTTTTTTGCGAAAAACTGATGCTGAGATGCTGAAAATTGTGCTGAAATGGAGATGTGTGTTTGTGATTTCTGTTGGTATTGTGCCCTGTGTCTGTCACTGTGTGTACATGAAAGAGCCATGTGGTGGTGTAAGTGTGTAACCAGTAAGCATGTGTGCAGGATGGCACGGGAGCCCTGCAACGCAATGGTTCCCTAGGGAAGCTGCGGGATGTTCTCAGGCGCAGCAGTGAGCTCCTTGTCAAGAAACTCCAAGGAAACGGACCTCCAGAACCACACAGCACAAAGTAAGACCAATAATCCATCCTTCATTAGCATAATTATTTCTGTACTTCGCTGCTGTCTCATAGATATTATGATTGATAGCTTGTAGCACAGTTAGCTCAGTTGAAGTCTGTTTGTTCTCTGATGAATGGTAGCAACCAATGTTCTTTGTTGTCCACAGCATGAAACGAGCTGCCTCTCTTAATTACTTGAACAAGACCAATGAAGACCCTTTTCAGGTATTTGCCCAAAGAATGTTTACCATAGATTATGCTGTTTGTTTGGCCGTGTTTGGGCATTTCTGAAGCAGTTTTTTAAGCTTTTTAAAAATTTTTTTAAGCTTTTTTTACGTTTTTTAAATTTCTTTTGGAATATGATGAAAGTATAACTTTAAAGTACAATTTTAAAGTGATGGCAAGAAAGGGTGTCTCAAACATGAGTCTGTTCTGTTGATGATGGTAGTTTAGAACATCCTTCACTGACCTACACACACCAACTTGAGCACACACACACAGAGGCACTGATCAAACAGTCCAACGTGGGTATCAGCCAGCATCAGAACTATGGTATTTATTGATGGCAGTAGTGAATATTTAACTGTTATGTTTCTCCCTCTGTCTCTCTGTGGCAGAGCCCAGTGGGCAGACGGCTGAAGAACACTCGAGGCCTGAGCTCCAGCACAATGAATCTGTACAGCGGGAACTGAGATGAACTCCGCCTCCTCCCTCATTTAAAAGATGCAGTCACCCCTCTTTCCTCTTTCCAAAAGCAGCTATGTAAACCAAAATACATGTTCCTCCTCAGGTCAACCCACCTTAAAAAGATCTCTGCTTCAGGAAGATCTTACTCGTACCTCTCCCTATTTTTAAATTGCACACTTTTATACATTGTATTTGTAGGAAAATATTGATGATCACTGTTGAGACTTAATGTGCTGACATCTTGTATCTAAATCCACTTACAAGTTTCATGCTAATATTATCGACATTTTAGGAAGACTTTTATGATCTGCTGGTATTCCCAAATGTTACTTTACTTAACCCAAACCTTAGTGTGTTTTATTCATAGGCTAATATACTGTTGTGTTGGACGTCATGTTCACTGTGCCATGTCTGGATTTGAATCCATTTTAGTTTGTTATTTATAGCTTTAATCTTGACTTTTATTTGGTTTTATGCTTGTTCACATCTTGTTTTAAGAAGTGCATGTAATGCTTGCAAAGTTTCGGGTTACCATGGCTGTTTTGAAAAGCGTAAGTTAACTTTATGTGCTTTAGCCTTGCCTACTCATGCCATTAGAGATTTCACTTTCCCAGGGACTATGAAACCAATGCAGTGAATGCAGCCATAGGCAACACAGGCACTGGCTTTCTTGCTTTAGGTCTAGATGGTTTCAGACTGTATGGAATTAGTTTAGTTCCATGAAAAAACACTTACTGGCCCTTATTTGAATGATTGACAAAAGTGCAGAATCGCTCAATGAGCAGAATGTCTTGTGCTCACGTTGTGAGTATGCATATTGAGCTGATGCACCAGTGTTTGAGCTTAGCATCTCGCTGAAATTTACAAAAAAAAAAGCCTCATTAATAATTAGCCACAAGAGCCTATACACTCTGCCCACCTTTTTTAGTGAGGCCCATGATCAGTACCTCACTAATGGGGGTGGGATGACAGACGACCTTCTACTTCTTCTGTGTTATTATGTAAGCCTTACTCTGTTGCCTTCTTGTTGGAAAATGTTACATTTCTATCCATGGATCTAGTGATTAACATATTTGGCTTTAATATTTGTCTTTGGGTCTTTGTGTAGCTCTTTAGTATTGTTTGTATTGATATGAAACTTGAAGTAGTTTTATCGTAACATATTTTAATCAATCTTACGTGTTGAATGTTGAATGAACCAATCTTGAATGTTTTGACAACAAGGGACTTCACATTCTCATGTTTTCATTTGTACCCTGTTAAGTATCAAGTATCCAACAAGTGGTACCCCCAGGTCACTTCATGGGCAAAAATCCATCAGCATGCATAGTCCTTATAACCCATTACTACAGAACATGCTTCTTTTCCTTACACCTCCAGGTTGCCTGTGTCTATGTGTGAGTAAAAGGTGTGCTTCACATGTCTGCTCAATCTGTTGGAATTCCCATCATGCACACATAGCAGTTTGGCATCTTCCCTTACTAACTAATTCATAGTCCTGCTTCCATCAGATGTCATCATCTGCACACCACCTAAAGCACCATACTTACTCCATAGGAAAACCCTGCGACTATCTTGGAGAATTCATCTATTTTTGTTCATCAAAAACGTTTGACACTAAATACTTTGTAGTAATTGCTGTTACAGGATTTACTGACCGCACTATGAAAACTATACTGAATTATAAAATTTTCAAGGTACTGATTTAGTCATCCAATGGAGAAGGACTTATATTAAGTATCTGTGTACACTTACTTGAACAGTTTGGGGAATTTTGTGACTAGAAAGAATAACGATTCTCTCAGTAATTCTAGTCACTTTTGGAGTGCTGAATCTTGTCTTTCAGCAGGGCTTTAAAAACCTTTACTTGAAGGTGTCTTCACTAGGGTGACATGAGCTTGTCATCAGCATGACATGATACATTTCATGAACATTAATGACACTTCATTAATGTTTATGACTGTTGTCAATAAGTGTTATTCGCTTTTGGTAATGTCAGCACCCCAAACAGTATCAACTTTACATAACCCGAATGACACTTAATGACAAAGTCAGACAAGATTCAGCACTGCCATTGTCATCGTCATACGTCATGTTATGTTAATGACATGCTTATGTCACTCTTATGTAGACACCTTCAAATTGTTACTGAAACATTGCAAAAGTTCCCATTCATTCTTATGGGTGACATAAAAAACATATTTCAAGGTTCTGTCATCTTGAATGTGAGGCTGTTGAGTGATTCATGCAGCCATATTTGAGGCTGGAAGGATGAAACTGTATGTTTTATTTTTTTTAGCTGGACACCTGTCTCCTCTCTATATCAACTGTGTATCAGGGTGCAATAACAGACTTGAAAGCATCGTGTAGGATCAATGTGATTTTAGATGTCAGGGTTTGCACAATGAATGGGATGTAGTTATATGTTCTTTTTCATTTTGTTCATTGCTGTGATATCAATTTGGGTCTGTACCTGACAATGACAATACCACTTGAAATACCACTTTGACTGACCTCCCACTCTGTATTTATGTGATATATTGATGTGAACAGATTCTCTTTTCCTTCAGTTTTCTTCAGAAGGAAATCCTTGTCTCTTTCCTGTGTGCAAAGACATTACTTCTTTCCATGTTCTAAAATGAATGTCAAAAACTCTAGTCCTATGGCACATTGATATGAAAGATATCCTTCAGGTTACACATTATTTCTTGGTTAATTTTGATTGTAAGGGGTTCCTTTAGAAATTAAAAATGTTACCCATTCTTTAAACCCTACCTGATATTATACAGTACAGTAATAATCTTGTTCATTAACAGGAGTATGTGAAAATTGTTGTGTGTATGATTGTGCTGCATTCCGTGTATTGGGGTGGGGGAAAAGAGTGATTTAAGCCAGTAAATAATTAATCTTTTGTTTTTATTTGGTCGTACTTGTCCTCAGTGAATAATTTATGGACTATTCATGCACAATTACACAAACATACACACTTACAGGTTCTTACTAGTATAGATGAAAGTGGTCTCATTAAACATGGGACACTACAGGATTTGACAGTACATATGCAATGCGACAAACACAATAGAATCTATGGTGTCTCAAATTGGTTGTGAGTTTTTAGTTTGCAAGAAGAGCAGCAGATTCCTCTGATATTCTTAGTTTATTGTTCAGATTCTCTACTCTACTAAAATTGCAGTCCTGATGATGGCACCAAATCTTTGATATCTCTTATTCACTCCAACAGCTACTCCGAGACCTTGGGAACAGCAGAGATTTTCCTAGCAGATGACTTTATTACTGCACAGGCTTTTACCCAGTTTGGCTAGCAGTTCATTTTACAGACGATTTTTACAGACAGCGTGATGCAGTTATTCTCTTAGTCTGTTTTAGGGAATGTGAAGTTACATAAATACTTTGGTCATTAACTACAATGGACAAATAATTACAAGCAAGTTAATGCTTGTAATTCTACCTAACCTCTATCTAACATTGGTTGGTGTGTAGGCCTACTATTTTAACAACACCTGAAATCATCCTGTATGAAGTCCACTGAAGTGAAGACCACAGGGGGTGGGATCATCATGACATTATTTAAGCAGTTCTTCATGTTTAATGTGGTTGAATCATCTCCTTCACTGAGAGCAGTTCTCTGTAAGAATTCACATACACAGCTCACAGGTTTATTTATATTTTAGAAGCAATAGATTGGAGTGATTATATTCATTGTTGTCGTGATAATCATTAAGCTAATAAACCTTTCGTAGATGGAAGGGTTGGGTTTAAGGCAACTGTACAATAAATCAATACATCACAATACAATAAGCTGCAAATTAATTGAGCCAAATAATTGTGCCTAATCGTTAAGGATCCTGAAGCTATCGTCACAGATGCATCATAACACAATGTATGATGATGATGATGATGATTAACTGTTAAGAGCATCACCATGTAACATAGGACATTGCAATTCCGCATATTCCATGTACTTCCAGTGGGATGCAGTATTGGACACACATTTGTACGGGAGGTAAAACCGGAAGCGACAATGGTATGGCAAGGGAACGGGGCAAACGGAGAGACGACTCTCCGATGTCGGTGCGCGAGGCTCCTGCGGGGTTTCCTGGACTGAACGAGTCGACAGGCTTAGTTAACTGAGGAAGAGTTCAGGGATCGTAAAGGTGCAACAACAGCAGCTATTCCATGAAAGATTGAAGACTTCACACTCCTGATGTTTCCTTGTCAAGTCCATAATGGATTACAAGTTACTCATCGTGTAGTGTCACTTGGAGCCTGGATAATAGGTTTCAAAGTATTTTGGGGGTGAAAAAATACAGTAACTGTTTTCTTGGTCTACCTAGGAACCACTGCACTTACTCGCGGCAGTAGGCTTTTTGGCGACACTTCATACAGGTGTTGACGTGTGGACTTCTTCACTCCTGGGTCGCCTCTTGTCTCTTCTTCTTACCCGGGCTGAACCCAGAAATCCATTCCAGCTATGGAGCTATCACCGAGGAACGCAAGGCAGCGGCGGCGGGAAGCTAGTAAAAAGTCGTCATATCTCGACAAGGGACGGACGCTAAAGATATCGCCGGTCCGGATGGCCGCTCTTTTCTCGTTTGGCATTCTCTGCACCAAAGGTGTGTAATAGTTTGTGTTTTCAATAGGCTAGCTAAGTCACTTTGCCTGAAAAGACCCCTAGGTTTCGCTGCTGCCATTAACGTTACCTTAACCAAAGTAGGTTAGAGTCACTGTTACACCTCGAAAGCGGTCTGTCTGGTTTGAACAGAGCTTGTTACTTTGTTGTCACACGGAGTGCTTATTGTATCAAATTGCCAAGGTGAAATAGTTTTGATACACGGTTTGTCTGCTTAACAGTGTATAACTGAAATGGAAAGATACAGAATGACTACAGACTGAATGTTGTAGGTACTGTGACGTTGGGTTATGCCTTAGGCGAACAGGTAACAGGCTACCCAACCTGAACTTAAGCCATTTGATATCGGTATTACTTTGTCCCAGCTCCTGAGTGAATGGCTTACCTATCCCGTTTGGAATCAACGTAGCCTGCCACTAGAAACGGAGCGTACAACCCTTTTAGGCTCTTATGGACTGACACTTGAGTTCTCTGTTGTTCACATATGTCTCCCTAACACGTGTAATGAGTTACACTCGAGTTTCTAGCTGTCAGAATGTGTCGGCAACTCGTAGTTTCATTGGTGGTGTTCATGGAATGGGTGAATTGGATAAAAACATGTTTTTCCTCCTCAGCACACATTCAGATACTCGACATAATCTTCAACGAACGTGCAGAAATGTCATAGGTTGAGACAACACCTGATTTTATTACATATCATTATATCAGTCATAAGTGAATTTGTGCGAATTGCTAATAGTTGACAAAATAAAAGTAAAGCTGACATGTGAGTTTCAGGTCATCATCAGTCTGATATAGCCCATAGTGAATGCCCATTGATTTCTGCCTTGACGGTTTGGCATGCTTGTATGATTTCCAGCCACGTGTTTTAGAGGTGCATAAAAATGTGATAAAGAGCTGCCTTATCTTTTTGTTGAGAAAATATCTTCCAGGTAGATGATTCTTCCAGGTTCTATTCTCTCACCACATGGAAACAATACAGACAACCTTTTATAAGTGAAATGTTATTGTGCAATCAGTGTTTTTTAACCATGACATTTACATATGTATGTATATATATGTAAACTATATATATATATATATATATATATATATATATATATATATATATATATATATATATATATGACTCTCTCTCTCTCTCTCTCTCTGAGCCTTTTCAGCTCTTTTCTGCAGGGGGAAATGTGGTTGGTGAAGGGGTGGTGGTTGAGGGTGAGATGCTCACTTCATTAAGGATGAATGTGTCCTCTGTGTGTGTGTGAGAGAGAGAGAGAGAGAGAGAGAGAGAGAGATGGGGGTTCTGGAAGGCATTCACGTCTGTGAGTGTGATGGTTTGTTTTAAGATGCATTCCACAGATTAAAGCATTTTGAAATGTTCCTTTGGGCTGGTTGTCACCCCATATAAACCCAGGCCCTGGAACTTTGTTTTCTGTGTGTGTGTGTGTGTGTGTGTGTGTGTGTGTGTCCATGTTTGTGGGTATGTGGCAAAGGGCCCACAGCTTAACTCAATCTGATGTCCTGACGCTCATCGTGTGCAAATCGAGTTGGAGTCAATAAGCTAAACAGTCATGACGGAGGCTCAAGTCATTGCCTGCAGGATGGAAAAAAATAAGAGGGGCAGCAAGCAACCATAGTTTGAGGAGAAAACAGCTCATTGTCTCTAGTCTAGTGTCACCACATCAGCACATGCATGGCCAGCCTCTCTGCGTTCATAATGCAACCCAGATCCACTTTCACTCTCATCTCAGACAAGCCTTTCCTCACAGCCTCAGACATCTCTCCCACTCTACACTGATCTGATCTGCTTATCACCAATGCGTGAGCACAACTGTTATGACACAGGCAGAAAACTTTTTCTTCCTCATTCTGTTAGTGTACATGCAGTGTGTATTTTTGAACATGGCCATTTAGCTATGTGAAAGTGAGCCAGCCTTGCTGCAAGTCTTCATCTTCATCTCGTTTCCATCTGGAGTGGTAGAGTGCTGAAGTGCTCTTGTCGCAGCTCGGCAAGGAGCAGATGAAAGCTGAAGCCCCAGTTAAACATCCATAATGTAAATGCACTGCCTACCCTCCAGGGGAATGTTGTTATTATTGCAGACATTTCTTTCCAATTCTGTCTCTATCTGTTCTTTATGTCTCCTCTTCAATCTTTCCTTTTTTGTCTTGTCCCACATTTTCCTTTTTTTTTGTCTTGAAGATGAATCCTATTTTTGTCTTTTTTAATGGAGCGTGCTGTATTTGAGAGTGGCAAAAGCTTTCATACATGTATGTGGTGGTGCAGGCAGAGGAGACTGGAAAGACTTATTTCAGTGAAACATGAGGAGTGATAAGTTACCATCCGGACACCATTACCCCCTCTGGGTCTCCCAGGCCAGGGCCTTTGATCTTTGATGAGAGTGAAGTTGTGTATGTGTGTGGTTGTGTGTGTGTGGGTGGGTGTGCATGTGTGTGTGAGAAAGAGAGAGTGAGTGAGTGAGCAAGCAAGTATACACACACATTTGTGTGTGTGTGTATGCTTGCATACACAATGGGATCCATTGGGTAAGTTATGCAGTGGCTTAAGCTCTCAAGTCAGTGGCATTATGGCTTATGGCAACTACTATGAGGAAGATAGACTATTGTCCCAAAGGGTGAGAGAGGGTGATCCAGTAATACAGTGAATGAAATGCACATAGGCACATAGATTACCGAACAGGCACGGTCACCACAGCTGAGCCTCATAAAAGCATAAAAGCCATATTTATAATGGTGAATTTTTCCAGGCAACGGGGTTCCAGTGGCGTGATGAGAGAATCCGCAGTGTAATCCAGAACATTGAGACCAGGTTCAGGGTTTTACAGAGAGATGTGATTACAGCGGATGTTGTTTCAGGCTCGAGTGTGTGGGTTTGTGTCCTTGTGTGTGTGTGAGATGTGGTTGTGTGTGTGTGTGAGTGAGTGAGGGGGAGGATCATCTAGTTTAGGCTTTTTTCTGTAGTTCATATAACCATACGCTTGTATTCCAGATGTATACAACATAATGAAAACTGTGAATACACAATATTATCTTCAGATCTGAGGGGAAAAAATGCAAAAGCCCAACAAAGGGTGATGTGGGGAATCTTGATATTATCTCCCATTGCCCTGTAATCCAAGCAACATCATCAATCATGGCACAAGAAAACTGATTACGGCTGTGTGCTGTGGGTTGGAATCTTCTCTGTATGTTAGTGCCTATATGTAGTTACTATATGAACATGCTGTGTATAGCCTAGCAACCATAAATCCTTGAGGTTTACTTATATGTAGGCTTGTTTATGTAAAAATGACTGCCTTTGAATATGAATGAACGAATGACATCTTGATTAGCCATGAACATACTCTTTTAGGACAATGTAATTTTGTCTAAAAGTCATTAGCAAAAGGATGACAAAAGCAAAAAGATGACAAGAATATTGGCTGAGAAAACACCCTGAATACTTCACCTATATATGGGAAATAACACGTTGAAATACATTTGAAGAATGTTTTTCAGTGTTGCCATGGTAAACTGGACAGGTCACAGAGGTCAGTGTTTGTGAATGATCACTGAATGATGTCAGTGAATGATTTTGTCAAGGACCATCGAGCTTTGAAGTCTCCACAGATATTAGTGTGTTCAACTGGAGAGAAGGCACAGAAAATCTTCTCTGTAAGGGCATGCATGACTGTCATGTTACATTTTTTTAGATGTTCCACTGCAGTCTTGTCCTCATGTGGACTTACCATTTTTGCTCTACTTCCTTGCAGTTTCATAATATTTTCTGATCCATCACTCTGGATAAATCTGAACTCTGGTGAAAGGTCCTCTCCTCAGCCCTGTTTTGTCCTCTTAAACTGCTGTGTGAGGAAGGCCAAAATATTGCATCTTCTGTAGGTGTTATGCAGGAATTTGTCCTATAATTAATAATACCTACAGAAAATGTAATTTTTCTATCAACAGAATGGCCAGGGCAGTATATAATATGTAAATTATTTA
This sequence comes from Tenualosa thibaudeaui, assembly GCA_027481765.1. NCBI lineage: Eukaryota > Metazoa > Chordata > Actinopteri > Clupeiformes > Clupeidae > Tenualosa > Tenualosa thibaudeaui. Next base: position 616,262 of record JAIFZK010000012.1, read on the forward strand.
GGTATTGCTTTGTGTTTTACATCAGCTTGGTCAGGTCAGTGTTGCAGAGCCACATATATAATGAGTTGTTCACCTACAAGCTTATGAACTACTGATAAACATAAATGTTTATATCCTTGATAAATCTGTTTAATGTAATTACAGTAAATCTCTCCATCTGTACATCACCATCATATTATTGCCTTCGATGTCCCCCCCCCCTGCCTAGTTGTGTGTTCCTGACTGCTACAAGAATAAAATCAGTTGTAGCCTCCTACCTACCATTTTCATAGCTTTTTGTTTAAAAAAAATTCCCATAGATATTTTTTACTGTGATGTATTTTCCTAGGCTTTCTCTCTTTGAGACTGAGTGAGAGACAGAATGGAGCGATGAAACAGGGAGAAATTGTGACAGAGAAAAGGGGAGTGTAAAGATGTGGTTTAAGGATAGATGGGGGTGGGGAGTCCGCTTGAGAGAGCTTGCTGCTTGGGGTGCTGGGCAAGCATCCCTTTGCAAAAACCCCTGGCAGGATTCCACCTCCTCTTGCCTCCAGAGACGCGAGTCGGGCAGAGGGGGGGCGCTGCCACTTATATCTAATGACTTTTTGCTCCCACCTCTCCACTGGGAGATAGGTATTTATGCTAGATGCCTTGATTGGGGCGACTGGTTTGATGTTGCCAGTCACTCCAAAAGCACTCCAAAAACAACACGAGCTGGCATTTGCAGTGCCTGTGGGTTGAGGCGGGTGGGAGGTGGTTTGGGCAGTGCAGTGGATCAAAGGCTTTGGAAGGAGATGGATGTTTCTAGAGTGATCATGCGAGACACGGTAGCATTTGCTCACATGCCCTCTGCTTTTTGCATTAAAGAGCTACTCTTTAGTCTCCTAGTGGAATGAGCTCATTGAAGCTTATCTATTTGGTACTGTGTGCATTTGGATTGATGTAGATGCCAGAATAGTGATGGCCTTGAATTTATCTCCTGGGAGAGGTCAATTCTTATATCATAAGCATGGATTCCTTTGGATTTGCATCTGTGTTTACCCCTCTCTGAGAGAAACATCTATGGAGCAGTTATTGAAATGAGATCTACTAAGACTGTATGAAAACATGGAAGCTGCTTAAGAAAAGAAATCCCCTGTTCATTTGTTTAGCTAGAGGCATTGTTTGCATCATAATGCTACTGCCTCTGACAGTGAGCTATGAAGCTTATTTACCTGAGAGATCCATCTGACGGGCCATCTGGGCTTTGGGAGAGCTTCCCATGAAGAGGCCAGGTGCATTTTACGCTCTCTGCTCCAGGGTGTGGGGCAGTCGTGGGGCTGGTGGCCTTGCCCAGAAGCCACAGACCAAAGCAGGTCATTGATTACCCGTTGGTTCACCCTCAGACCAGAAGTGGGTTGCCTTGGAGCATGCTCATTGTCTGCTAGGCTGTCTCATAAGCCACTGGTTCTTTTATAGCATTCAAAGGGCTTTATAACATTTTATAACATTTACAAAGGGCATTATAAAAAAAAAGTCTGTTCAGTTTTAAATATTTGGTGGCAAAATCCGCAACAGATATGTGTTTGTATGAGTCAGAGAATTGAGAATGTGCTTAACTTTTTTGACATGCTTTTAGTGTGGGCAAGCAGGCAGAGTTGAGCTGATCAGAGCATTAGGCAGTATTCCCACAGTACGGTCCCACACGGAGTCCAGTAACTCTTTGGCCTAGGAAGGGAGTCTCGAAATCCAGTCTTGACCTCCAGTGGACCCTGCAAAAACCTGGAGGCTCATGGCAGCCGAATGGAGCCGACCTGCTGGGCGCCTGCCAGCTTTTCTTGATGCCGGTGAAGGTGGGATTATCAGAGTCCCAGTCCCATGCCAGTGCCTCATGGATAGTGCAGTAATGTTTTAGTGGAGCTGTGCTTTCACTGCTCTTCAGGGGATTTGTGTGTGTTGGCTAGAATCGTGAATCGAATTAACCTGTGCGATTGTATGTGTGTGTGTGTGTGTGTGTTTTCGAATGTTGCAATAAAACTATATAACTGGCAGCAGTACTTAATTTTCTGAAGGGTGGCATCTTGATGGATTGGGTTATGCATTTAATTATGGCTTTCACCTCAATAGAAATTTTCATCCTTCAAAATGGCCACTGCCATCTGCTCTGATTCATAGAGTCTGTGCATTCTGAGCAGAGGTTTGAGCTGCAGGACATCCACCTCCTACCCTACTCTACCCCAGGTGTAAGAGCAGGGGTCTGGCAGCACAGCTTGGCTAAGCTCAAAGATAAAACACACAAACACACACACTTACACACACTTTCCACCCTGTTCATCACTGCGTGACTGCCAGTTGCATGTGTGATATTTTTTTCTGCTCAGCCACTGATGATTAAAACACATGGAATGCCTAATTTGGCCGAGCACCATGTGAAGAGAGCGGGGGATGAAAAATAATAAAATGAGGAAGGCGGGGGGGGGCACCTGGCATACTATCCCAAATCCCTCACAGTTAACTCTCTAAATGCTGGAAGTGAATGACGAGAGAGGGAGAGAGAGAACCAACCTTCAAAGACAGCCACCTTGGATGCTTACAGTCTGTTGAGATGAATGGACTGGCTGTGTGTGTGTATGTGTGTGTGTGTGTGTGTGTATGTTTGCCTACTCCTAAAGTCCTTGCTTACTCTATGCTTCCATATACTGCATATGTACATGCATATGTTGTTGTATTACTCTATGCTTCCATATACTGTACCTATGCAGAAGCTTCCTGTGCTTGGTCCATTTGCGTGTAGGTTCATGCCTATTTATCTGTGTGTTCCTAGTCTATATGTGTAGTATATTCAGTGTGTTGCAGTGAATGCTGCCTGTGTTTCCCTGGCTGCTCATGCCATGATGCTTTAAGCTTGGGGCCCATGCCTTGCACAGGAGGGTGAGATCTGGTGCCCGACAACCACGGCTGCCAACTCCTCCTCACCCACATCCTCCCCCAGACCCCCTCTTCTCTCTCCAACCCCCTTACTCTGGCTCGAGCCCAGTTGGAGACATGTTGTTGGCATGCCAATGCCCCAGCCGTGGGGAAGCGGGGTGGGATTACTGTGCTGGAGAGATGGCCACTGCCACTCTGTTCCAGCCCGTCTTTACAGCACAGGGGAAGAGTGGGTGGGAGAGAAAAAGCTTAAGCTTCCTGGAGCTCTTGCATGAACCAAGGACTTGAGAGGGTGACTTGTTCTTATGCAAGCACTCCTGGCCCATGGACTCTCTCTTTTTTTTTATTTGGTCACAGTGTGGGTTTGACAAACAGAAACTCTTGTTCTTTTTTATTTTACTGTGAAGCTGAAAAATGCTTTGGTTTGGGCTTTTGGTAAGGACAGCCAGACTTGTTGAGAACTGCAGTGTATGAAATATGCTAAATAACTGGAGTCAATGATGATCTGTGTTTTTCCAAATACAGATCAAGTGCTGTCCTGGTCAAAATTACTTTTTTACTATTTTGTTTTTGGTTAGAGAATTCCTTGATTAAAAATTCATTCCAGTCCTGTGCTTCATCAGTATCCGGGAAACCTGACCTAAGTGATTCTGTAAAGTGAAGTCACCGTCAGTGCAAGTGGAAGCACTCAACAGCCATTTCAGTCCAGCGGAAGTAGCCTACATTGTGGAGCTTCTGAGTCAGGGAAAAAAGGCCTCCTACACTGGTGATCTGATTCTGAACCCCAGGTTGCGTCAATCTGTTTGCCGTCCCCTTCGTGTCTGTGGTCTCGTGTCAGGCCTGCACAGCTATGCAGCATCGCGCCCTCAGCAAAGAACAAAGACCAACGAAAATCAACACCGTAAATGGTCATAAAACGACTCCAAACAATAAAACCTCATAAAAGGCACTCGGTAAACAGTGGGGAATGCTCACACGTGATCTTGTCTCCACCAGCTTGGAAATTGCAGTTATTTTTAACTGTATTAGAAAGCTGATTTTCACAAGTCATGAGCCACGTGCTGTATAGGATCTTTATGGGTGCACCCGTGTGAAGCTAAGGGTTCGACCTATATGCTCTGAAGTATCTGAACTTCAAGGAAAAGCAAAGAAGGAAGAGAAGGGAGGGGTTCTCATATCTGCTGACTGAGTGAGTGAATACTGAGTGAGTTTTTTTCCTGCTTTTCTCTACTGATCCCTGACTCTGTACCTCAGCTGCTGGGTACACCACATGCACACATCTCCCCTCTGACAGCAGAAGCACACCGCTGACACGAGGAGAGCGTTCTCCTGTCAGTCTCTCAGATCTGTTCATCTACCAAACAACCCTGTGATGTGTGAATACTGGAAGCTCAAGTGGTATACACATGAAATGAGGTGCTTTACCACTGTTGTCTGTGGTGTGGTCTATTTGGTTCTATGTTGGGCAATACGGTCTAATAGTTTTGGTTGTCTGTGCTAATAATGGAGTAAGTGGAGTGGAATATTTGGTTTGGGGGGGAAATAATTAGATGCATTCTTCTCTTGACTAGACTCTTCCCTTGATTCTCTCTCTCTATTTCTGTCTCTCTCTCTCTGTCTGTCTCTCTCACACACCCTTAACTAACAGCAGCAGCGCAATGCTTTATTGATGGCTGCCAGACAAGAGACAACATCTCGGGGGAGTTAAAACCTATCCTGCTGTATCCACACTTTCGACTGAGGGTTTCTTTTATCTTTGCACTCCCTTTTTTGGTCATCGTTTATTTCCTTAGTGTTGGTGCTCCCAAAGGTTTGTTCTACAGTGATTGCACGAGTGAGTGTGAATTTGTTGTTAATGGATGTATTTGTAGGCAGGAGGTGGTCTGTGACACTGGCCTTAATTGGACCACTGTGGCTGATTTTGTCTATTCTCTCCACTCTTTTCACACTCTGCGGAGTTGGCCCGTGACAGAGCTCGTCCCTCTATAGTAACGAGCAATTAACGAGAGTCATGCATAAGCAGGAGACCGGCAGCCAAGGAAATCATTGCTGTTTGTCTAATCACATTAATTAAATGTGTCATCCTCACGCTTATCACCTGCTCTCCTTCCTGTTATTTTCCCCAGTTTGAAATGTGCATGCCTCCTCTCTCTCGCCTCTACTCTCTCTCTCTCTCTCTCTCTCTCTGTTCATCTTGCTCTTTTCTGTCTTCTGTTGTTCTGCTTCTTCCCTTGTTCTCCTCCCAAATAATGTCCGCTTCAATTTGTACTCTGAGAGTGTAAGTCAGTCCAGCTTCAATAATTCAGGCCTGCTGTATGAGGCATTTTTATTTAAAGATCTCATTAGTGTCTGTGGAGCACTGGCTGTCCCTATAGTGAGTGCATTTAAATTGTACCAGCTATTAGCACTTTGCTAACTTCCACTAAAAGTGCCTATTGCAAGCACACAAGAGACATCAAAAGGGACTTTGTGCATAATCACAAAACAGACACAGACATAGTTTAACATTTAAATTATAATGTATTACCACAAAGTTTGAATAGAAATTATAATTTATGTTAACAGCCTTTTATTGGTTTGTGTCATATGCAGCAGCAGTTGGTGTAGTTCTCTATGGACCATGTAGTCCATTACACTCATTTGAACAGAGCTGAAATGTGTTGGGCTGGTTATTATAATTGCACCACACGGAAGCCTTTTTGCGGCGGATCATTGCACTAATTCCACACATCTGCCCAGTGTCAGCTCGGAGGCGGTTCGCCTCCCGTCATTATTTCAGTCTAGGGTTTTCCTCAATCAGCTCTGATTTCTCTCTCCTGCCCAGACCCCAGAGGCAGAAACCTGACATTCCTGACACAGTCCATGACGTTACGCGGAGCTGGTCGCTCCATACTGGAGGTCACCGGGTCATCTGTCATTTACGTCCATTTCCTGTTTATCAGAACATGCTTGTGGTTGCTCTGGGGTTGGATGGGGAAGTGGGGTGGTGCAGGGAGGGAAGCTGGTAGAAGGTCTCCGTCTCTGCTCCCTAGACCAAACATTCAACCTCAAAACAACACCAACCCCCCACTCCCCCAGGTCTTCCATTATTGTTCAATCTCCAGACATTCCAGGAAGAACATTGGCCTTTATCCATGTGGCCACAGGTGAAAGCTGCTGCTTGTTGTGTGTTGACTGTGGAAAAGCCGACGCTCACTTCCTATTTATGAGGGGCGTCAGTAATGACAGCTGTCATTGTTGCCTCCACTCCATTCAGTAGGCCTTGTCCCTGGCATGCAATGACGCAGAGCTCCCAGGCAGGCAGGAAGTAGTCAGGTTGTTATTAATTTTTGTTTCTGGGGGTGATGTCATAACCCGGAAAAGAGGCATTAGAAACCCACCACCACCATCAACACCAACACAAACTTGCACACTATTCTGACTACAATCCAAACTCAAGGGCACTTGATTGTGCCTGGGTTTGTTTTTCCAAGAATAGTTATAGCCACAAACAATGGGATTTATTTATACTAGATATAGTATTTGTGTTTGTGTGTGTGTGTGTCTATTTGTACTTACTAGGCTATAGGTTTAATACACAAGGATATTTATGGGCATATGTTTTGTTACACTTGAGTGTGTTTATGTTCACAGTCAATGTGATTTGTTGTTGTATGTTTGGGTGTGTATACTGTGTGTATACTGTGTGTGTATGTGTGTGGGTGTGTGTGGGAGAGAGTTGGAGGGTGTGTGTGTGGATGGGGGGGGGGGGGGTCTTCCTGTGTGGTGGCTACGGTGGGGGGGCTTACTCCTCAGTGCTGGAGGAAGGCCTGCAGCTGTTTTGCGGCTGCTTTCCTGTTGAGCAGATGGGCCTGGGTAGTGGAGGGCTCTCCAGGGGAACCTTCCAACAGTTACACCAAGGCTGACACAGAAGCCTGGGCACAAAGGAGGTGCATTGGGGTTCGGTATGTGGGATGTCTGTATATCTGTTAGGCTGTATATTTCATTGTGTGTGTGTGTGTGTTTGTCCTGGAGTATCTCTCCTCTGACACTGTTGATAGCGTGTAGACATGGCAGACAGCACCGCAGTACTTGGTTGTCTTGAATGTTTTTGTTGGAAGTGGGTCAGTCTAGTACCCTCAAGTATACAGCCATGATTTAACTCTAACTGTTAATATTCTCTCTCTCTCCCACTCCCTCTCTCCTTCTCTCTCTCTCTCTCTTCCTGCCTTTCTCTCTGCTCCCCCATCATCGCCTCCATACTCCACGATTTCCACGACATGAGGTGTCTTTTCATTATGTGCATCTAACATGAGGACTCAGGCTTGCCTTTGTTATGTATATTGTAAAAATGCACAAGGCTGTGTTGATGGCACTTCGGTTTAACAGAATTTGTCACTTTAAACAGTGGAAAAGAAGATGGAATCAAAATGAAAGTCTCCATACATGAGAGTGTATGTCAGGCTCCAACTAACACCCTCCTTTTGAGCGACCAACCACATCACTGCTTTCATGTCGCGAGAGGACAGAATGTTTTTCTTTTGTTACTCCATCCTCTCTGGGCATCTCTCCTTTTTCTTTTCCTCGGATGGGGGGGGGCAAAAGGGGAGTGAAAGTGTACACCACTGGCTGTCTAACAACCCTGCTGGTTCCTCACAAATCAGGTCATGTGATGCAAGTTTCGCTGCTCCAAAGAGAAGCCCCATCCCTGCTAGCAATTTTCCTTTTTTTCCGTCCTTCTTTTTTCCCCTCTGACTTTTTGCTGTCGTTCTTTCATTCCCTTTGAACGAGTGAAGCAGGGGTAGGCCCTTTCATCAGGGAAACGCAGGAACCAAACTGTGTTCTGACAGCACAGTACAGTTTTTTTTCCTAGTCTTTGAAGTCCCTGCAGTCAACTATGTGGAACTGCAGCCCTGGTACATCTCTATTGCGGTTTGTACTCACTGGGCTAGCATAGCACTATTATGATGCATGGATTTCTCCTTCCCTTATTTCTTGTCAAACAAATGAAATCTCAAAAGCCAGATCACCAAGCAACCCCCCCCCCCTCCCACCTCACCTCCCCCACCCACAAGGACTTTGTCCTGAGTTTGAACTTGCTGTGAAATGCCAACTCTTGGCTGGCAGTTAGAGTCTTGCGGCTGTGGGTCGGAGCTCTTTGAGGTTCTTTTTCACATGGAGGTAGACAGGCAGATAGGCAAGTAAACCATAAACAGACATACTGGCATGCAGACAGATGAAAAGTGATGATGTGTGAAACTTCAGTCAGTTTACTGTTAGACTTCGCTGTTATGGCTACATACAAATTTTACATTAATGTTATTGTAATGACCCACGAGAGTTTGTACAATTGCCCTAGTCAGCTAAGCTATACCTTAGTCAGTAGGGTATTTGTGTTCATTCCTACTGTGCTCCTTGAGCACCAATAAATCTTGTGGGTTTCCAGAAATCCATTAAGCATACAGATGTGTTCCTCTTGGACAGAGTGGCTGAGAAATGTTCTGAGATTGTGATGATTCCAATACAAAGCCTGACCGCAGATGGAGAAAGTTTTCTCAAGTTCTAAAATCCCATGGTAGCTCTCTGTTCTGTCAGCAAGTGCTCATACTGATTTAGTTCAATAAACATTTCTGTTCTTCACTCAAAAAGCCAGGTCCTGCAGTTTTGTATTGTCTGAGACTGTGTTATGTGGGCTTTTTTTTTTCTTTGAAAGATGAAGTGAAAAATTCAGCATGAAATAAATAACAAGCCAACCAAGAATAGTTCCACACGTTCATGCAAAGTCAAAGCTGCTGACTTTTCACATACCTTCGTAACTAGTTCAACTGAGGTCATGCGGTAATGTCAAACTGATTATCATCACTGCTAGAGAGCCACTGCAGTATAGGTGAATAAAAATGGTTCAGTCATTATAGTGAATTACTTCTTTACCTCTCTTGACTCTTTGGCTATAAGGAGCAAGGCCAAGCCCTGGAGACCATGTGAGGTTTTGTGGTAGACCATGATTGCTGTTGTCTGTCATCCTAGACCCAAGTCCTTGCTTAGCAGCCTGTGTCTGATGGGAGTAAGAGCCTTTGTTAAACAGTGTACCCATGGTTACCTTGTTAAATAGCTGGACATAACTCGCCATGTTTTGTGTTCTTTTGTTTCAGGGAATCTGTACAATCTATTAGACATAAGTGGCCTTTGTGTTGTGTAATGCCTGTAAAATTAGGTCACTTGTATGCTTACAATTTGCAGAGTTTTTCTATATGACATTAATGCAGAGTTTAGTCATGTTTATTAGAGGGAGATTATCAGATGAGATGGGAGGAGGAATTCAAAGCCGCTTTTCTTCTGTTTGGTAGTTTGTTCTCTTTATTTTTACTGTTATCCTTTTGTTTGGATTTGCATTATTTGATGCCCCCCCCGCACACACACACACTCACACACACATACACACATACACACACATACACATACACACAAACACACATACCTGACTGATTATTGTTGTAATAGTGTTTTTGACTGATTAGTTTTGTTTTAATAGCAAAGCATAGAATAATGTTTTTGTTTTTTTAAACTTGTGTTGCTTTGTTGTTTGTCAAAAATGGTAAATTAACGTGATGTAATCCCGATAAAAAGGAGCTTTGAGGTAAACAAACATTTTTTCAAAATATAAATATTTAAAATATAAACTATTGTGAATATTGTTAACAGTTCACAGAAGTTTCTAGTAGAATGGACCAAAGTAGTGACACTCCACATTTATCTTATTTGTTTTACTACATTTAGAGGTCTGTCCATACAGTATATCAGTGTGAATCTTCAATAGAATGGACAGGGCCATTGATTCTCCAACAGTACACAATCCATGACCTACATTATACCCTTAATTCACTCTCTGAACATGTTGGTGGGATTTCAGATAGGCGTTGATACCTTTGCCCAAAACAAAACATGCTGCTCAGTTCCTTCCTAACAACTAGACCCAACCCATCCACCCATTCACCCTTCAAAGCCTAATAAAGGTCAACCGCAGAGGGTTGGGTTATAAGTGAAATTTAATGGCACCAATGATTAAATTGGCAACCCTTGACAGAACTCTGTGGGGATAAGGGCTTCTGTGTAGGGGATTATAGGTGAACAAAAGCAGCCTCACAGTAAGCACTGCTGTGAAGTGGAGGAACAGGAATCGGACGAGTGCGATGTGAGGAGGAATCCTTTCTCCTGCCAGATTTTTTTAATATCCTATTCTCTCTTGAATAACATTCTTTCCCTTAATGGATATGCTCCACTTGGGTAATGGGCCATTTTTCTCTGGGCTTGATCCCTAATGTTGAGTCCACCAGTGCTAGCAGCCCTAAGCCAGGCTTCTTTTGCACTACACTTAAGGGATTTCTGAGTGGTGCTTAATCAAATAATGGGACACGTTGTCTTCACCCTGTCCCACAGTGGTAGTAAGAGGAAGAGTGTACTAAGATCGGTATGTCGGAAGAGCCCTCACTCATAGCATGATTAAAGAGGACAGGCCTTTGATCGGCAGGCTTCCTCTGTGATTGCAGGGATGAGGATTGGGAAGGGATGGAGGGCTTGTCATTTGATCAGGTTTGTTTTTTCCTATCCCCTCTGCTGAGTTAGAGAATCTGTCCACATGAAACGTGAGGCTGCTGTGGTTCTCACTTGCTGGAAAGTGATGTGGTTTGAACCCACATCTACACAACTCGTAATTCCGACACGCGGTATTGTACCAGCTGAAGTTCTGGTCTCGAGTTTTAAAGAGAAAAAAAATTGTTAAATGCTTCAGTGTGTGGGTAAAACACTGAGCCCCCCTCCCCACCCCCCTCAATTCTTATGCCGATTTTAGCAGAACGACCTAAGTTATATCAGCCCAAGAATTCAACAGGATGGAGATCACACACATCTACATGAGTAAATATGATAAATTTGATGATAAATTTAACCCCTCTTCTCTGTTGTTGTCACACAGACAGACAGTCTTTATTCTGCCGCCCAGGTCCTGCAAGGCCAGGGTCTGGTGTTCTCCCGAGAGCTCCTTTGTGATGTTGGTAGAGTTTTGTGGTAAAATACTGAAGTCGTTCTTAGCTACACTGCAAGCCCACTAACTCTCCTTGAAGTGAAGAACAAGTGGTTCTTGTTAAGGATGAGAGGAGAATAAGATGATAATTAAATTTGAGTTCATGTGCTTTTCATTTGAACCAAACTTTTTTTTTTTCCCTAAGTGCTACTTTCTGTGAAGCCAAGTGCTCCAGACAGGCAAGAAAGAATGCTCTACTCTTTTCAAACTATTGTGGAATATTTTGATTAGGACAAAATAGCCTCTATAAAGACCCATGTTTGATCCCACTAATTGTGAAACAGTGACACCCCTGCTGAATTAGATTTGATGTTTTTTTTTAAAGTATTTGGATGCTAAGTTTATTTGACACTAATCATTGTAGACCAGTGTGGATTCAAAGTTCAATTGAGCAAGAAGTGATTCTTTAAATGTCAGCAATCACCATCGGTAGCTCTAATTCGAAACACACTCGACTCATGGTGAAGAAAGGTGACACACACACACACACACACACACACACACACACACACACACACACAAACACACACAGGAGACCCATTTCATGCCCTTTGCATTGGACCAATGAAACCCTGTATGACTTGAGACTACACTTTTGCTGCTGTGCTGCCTTTGAACTTTGTGGCAGCCTCTGTTGTTTTTTGACATCATTATGCTTGATTGCCTGTCTTGTGTAAGATCTTAGTAACACACTCTAGACAAGTGCTGCTCAACCGAGTCTTGCTCTTTTTTTCACCCACTAACACTTGACATCAGGACTTGTTAGTTACCTTTGATGTAGTGTTTGTAAGAGGTTTTCCATCTGGATTATCCATGAACTCCATATGTAAAAAGCCTGGGAAAGTTCATAAAATGGCTCCTGTGATTTTATAGCTTTATTTGTAACATAATCGGCACTGAAGAAGGAAAATACAAGGGAACCTGATAAAAAAGATGATTGAATTGTCATTTATTTAGTGGTATCAGACATAGCCATCAGACGTTTGCTTTTCATTTGTCTGCTTATGTTGTTATCCTCCTGTTGTTATCTGTCTTTTTGAAGTTTTTTTTTTTTTTTTAAATCTCTTTCATGACTGAATAAAGGTAAAGAGGACATGGCAGCGATTTTAAAAACAAATGCCATGGAGAGTTATCTCTTATATTCCTGGGACACTCACTTATGGTTGCTGGCAGCGATGTGCTGGTATTTACGGCAGGCATCCCCTGACAACGCTGCCTGTACTCATCCGCAGACATAGACAGGAATGCCTCAACACATCACATGAAAGATTGATGCTAACCAGTGCAGGTCAGACAGGTCAAACCACTTTCTAAGGGTATAGGCTTTGTGAAAAGAACCGTATGGCTGAAACACATTTTATATCAGCAGTGGAGGATGCGGAGAGAAATTGAATGGGTTAAAAGATGTAAAAGCAGTAGGAACTGCAGGGAGAATTGAGACAAAAAATGACTCCTTCCTTCAGGGCACAGTTAGCCTCTGCTACCAGGGTCTATTTTTAGGAGCACAACACAAGATGAACAGCCTCACTGCGGAGCATCAGCCATTAGGTACTCCTTGTCTCTATCTCCTATCTGGTAGTGAAACCCATGTATCTGAGATGACCCATGCACCTCAGTGTTTTAGCAGTGCTCTAGCAATGTTTGTAGGCTTTTAGCTCTGCACATACTGCAGAAACAAACAAAAAAAAAAATATTGGTATTATTTCCATGGATACCAAGCATCAGCACAGAGCACTTCACAGCTTAACTCCTTCATAGCTTGCTCTGGTTGCAAATTAGCAAAGCAATACATTTAACAGAATTGTCATTTTAACAGAATTTAACAGAATATGCAGCCAGCAGTGGTCATTTAGTTGACATTTAAATTTTTTTGCATTGAGCAGACACTTTTATCCAAAACGACTTACATTTGTCAGTCAATTAAATCAGTTTCCCCTTTGGGCGACTTAGGGTTAAGTGCCTTGCTCAAGGAGACAATGGTGGCAGCCAAAATTCGAACCCAAAATTTCCAGGCTTCTAGCGTACTAGCCAGGTTCTAACCCATTATGCCACCACCAAAGTTGACATTTTTGCTCCATCTCCACTCTTCTTGGTGTCTCTCTTTTGGTCACTGGCCCGTGTGTGTGTGGATTTGAGGCACCTCTGCTCGTTGGCAAGAGTTGGGCACCCGTGAGTGAGAGCTGCCATTTGTAAACACTAATGACTGAGTCTAACCTCTGGCCTTAAGGTTAACACAGCCTCTGGCCTCTGGAAGGGCTTACAAGCTGCTGGGTTAATGCACAGAGTGACCTTTTCTCATAAAACAAGGCTAATCCTCTTGTTACAATGTCATTATCTTATTATGTGTGTCATGTTGCACAGGAAACACCAGCTAAACAGTATGTCAACGCAGCCTTTTGGAACCCTGTAGCAGTAATGCTAAGAAGGTAACAGTGCCATTCAATCCCTGATCTCCACATATTTCTGTTGTTGGTTTATCTCAGTGTACTGCAATCCAGACATGATGGGCTGATTAGGAAAAAACAATGAAGTCGTTGTTGGCAACAGCATTTTTTGAGTAAGTGGTTGCTCTGGGACTCAAGACTTTATTAGGCCACATGGATGCGTGGATGTTGTCGGTTTATCCGCTCAGTCTGTTGGAAAGACCCATCTGCATTGAGATCCAATGCTGACTATGGCTGAAACATGACCCGCACAGATAAGGGCAGACAGAAATAGCAAAGCATCCCTGGGATTTCTTCTCCTTTTCCTTTTTGTGTGTGCTTAGGTCTATTTTTGCACACTTCTGGACAAATGGTAAATAAAAGAGGTAACCCTTCCCTCCCCAACCACACACACACACACACACACACACACACACACACACAGAGGTTGTGTTCTAATGTCCATGACTTGTGTATGTGTATGCAAGTGCATGTATTTGATTGCGGATCCTGGAGGACTTGGGTGAATTATCTGTGTGTGTGTGTGTGTGTGTGTGTGTGTGTGTGTGTGTGTGTGTGTGTGTGTGTGTGCACAGAAATCCTGTGCTTTCTCGTGCTGACATCTGTCTCCGCTGCTTTGCCAGCCTGTCTCTGCATATCAGCGCTTCCAATGGGAGAGGCCTGCATCTTATTCCACTCCAATCATTCTCATTCATTCATTCTCTCTTTCTCCCTCTCTCTCTCTCTCTCGCTCTCTCTATCTCTCCCTATACCTCTTTCTCTCTCCCAGTTTCTCTCCTTCACTCACTCTTTCTCTTCTCTGTTCACATTTTTTTACACAGACCCACTTTCCCTCTCTCTCTTTCATCTTTGTCTTTCTCCTTATTTTTATATTTTTCTCGGTGTGCTTGCTTTCTGCCAGCATCTTATCACCTCTCTCCCATCATCCCTCTTTCTGCTGCTCCTCTTTTGGCTTCCCTCCATTCTCCCATCACCATAGCCTTCTCACCCCTTAAAACAGCACACATCTCCTCACACATTGAAATAAAACTGGCAAGCGAATAATGGCGGCACTCCCATTCCACCGCATGCTTCAGGACATTCCTCAGAGCTCCATCCAGCTTGAGCAGACCACAGCCATTCTGGTTTGTTATCATTTAAGCCAAATAAATAGCTCATCCAGGCTCTTTCACAACTGCGTTGTCTTTGTCTAGCTCGCCGATCTGATTCACAGCATTCTCTTCTGAGTGGGTTGGGGGGAAGGGGGAGGGGACTCCCGACCAAGTCTTCTTTCTGCCCTTCCTCAACTCTGTAAGGTTTAGACAGGGGTTCGATCACCATGTGATTTAGGTATACATATATATTTATATACGGCATTCTGCCATCCAGAATTGTTTATGTAGTCAGTGCGTCTGGTTTCTTGGTGCCTTGGTGGTCATCCCTCATGGGCCTTACAGGATCCCCCTTACCATATATGGTGGTCATTTTAAAAATACACGGTGCCGTGATGTCCATATCTTAAGTAGTCTCTACCGTATATCTTCTTGGTCTCATGACACACCACAAAATGTTAATGCTCAATTTTAGCCCTCTTTTCTAGTGTCGATCTTCAACGGCACAGTGGTATTTGTGTGTTGGTGCATTTGAGCAAGATGGATGGGTTAATGGCTGTCCGAGAGGTATCACCGCTTGCATCGGATGACAAACAAAGTCTCTCTCGCTGGCAGTGTGAATGAATGGGGTTCTGTACTTCAGTGCCTTGTTGTGTGCAGCACAGTCAATGGCCTCACAGCTCCACTGCCACACAGGTAGGCCAGAGCCCTCCAGGGACAGCAGAGGAGCCCGCTTTATTTCAACGTGATCAGTATGTGTTGTCAGTTTTCAGTTTTTAATCATCATAATTCAGTCATGAAGGAAATGGGATGGTTTTGCCATTGTCTTTCCCTAAAAGATGTGTTAAGCTATTGATGTTTTTGGTGTTAGGCAAAGTCATATGAGTTGTTGCAAAGTGTTTAAAAGTGGACAAAAAAGGCTGACTGGTAGGGAGCTCAGGTGGTCAAAGAACAAGTCTGAAGTGATATACGGCAGGTCCCTGTGGAAATGGGAGCCGGCTTTCTTGTGCTGAAACCTGAGCTTGTTGCTGTAATGGCAGGTCTTTCAGAGGTTTAGAGTGTCTGAGAGAGAGAGCGAGAAAGAGAGGGAGAGAAGGCTGTAGGGAGGGAGGGACCGACGGAGGAAGAAACACAGAAATAGGGGAGCAACCAAGTGTGCAAGAGCAAGAAAAGGGCTGCAGCCCTGAGGACAGAGAGGGGAGGTTGTAAAAGGCTCAGACGGTATTGATGTCACTGGAGGCTGGTTAAGACCGAACACAGGGAGGAGGAGTGCACATTATCTGGTCTGAGATCTCCAACTCAAAAACCTGACATGGTCAGTCATTTATTTATTTATTTATTTATTTATTTATGAGTTAATCTAGTGCAATCAATTTGTGGAAGAGTAGTCAGAATGATGAATGAACAAATTATGACATTTTGACTGTTATAAGAAACAGTTCTTGTAATGGCTTGATCATTTAAAAAGCCCTTTGCAGAAAAAGACAGAATTAAGAAAGCTTGTTACCCTTGTTATCTTTATTTTGGAGGAGCAATATGCCCCCAACCCCACACCCTTCCATTCTTCCCCCTCTCGTTCCCCTCCTTTACTGTCAGAGCTCAGCGTGAGGTGTGAGTCGAGTTGACTCTCCTCACCTCATCTCCTCTTCGCCTCTGCTGCTCTGCGGGATGCCCTTCACCCCCGACTGGCGTCCACACTCCACTGAGTGCACACCTGTTCCACCTCACCTGGCCTGGCACCATCCCCACTGTGCCTGCAGCTGTGGGTGCCAACTCCTCCATCGTAACCAAACACCACATGGACCCTGCCTCATCGCACCTCAGTGATGGGTGCTTAAGAATGAATATCCAAAACCTCAGCATTTTGCTTCAAATGTATTACTTTGCCCTGGCTGTGTGCTGTGTTTTCTTTGCTTTGCATGAATGGAACTGACTGAATGGCAGTAGTCAGCCTTACAATGCTTAATCACTCTTTATCTGACAGTGATTTATGGGGTTGCTGACTTTGGACAGACTCCTGCATTTGCCTCTGTGCATGGTAGCATTTCTTGTCTCCAGCCATGTAATTAGCACATCGGTATTCATGCATACCATTAGAATATCAAGGCAGATTTATGTGTGTGCACACACCGTACTCACACAGACCACATCAGATCTGTCACTCACTCACTCCTCCTGATAAATGACTGTGTCATGTTTTATATGGGTACATCATGTTATTCATTCAGTATCAACCTAAATGGTAGAAATGTAGCCCTGTATCATCACACCAGATGCATGCAGCTCTTTGTGGGAGAGGTACCAATGACGTTTGATCCAAAATATTCTATGTGACACTGTTCTGCATCTAATTTATCCTCATGTAATGTTGCCTTTTAGTGAGGCACAGAGCAAGGGGTCATAAACAGGGATTAGGCTAGTGCAGCATCAAATCCACGACCACGACTGGATTAATCAGATAATCTTGCCAAAGTTCTGGAGGTGTCTTAAGAGAGACACTGAAACTACTAAATCACTTTCCATGCCCCTCTCTGTTCTGAGGGAACTTTACAAAAATCTTTTCCCAACCCTTTGATGGAGTCCTAAGATTCCACTGCATGTTGTGTCATTGCTGAGCTGGTAGTTATCTCCCCTGGAACAAGCGTGACACAAGGAAGTTGTCTGTCTGTGTGTTCATCAAATGGGCTGCATCAAGATTAGCTCATCGCTCTTTAATACAAACCATGTCTCCTTTACAAAAAAAAACAACATAAAATTGTTGTTACTTGCCTTCATCACCACGCTTGGCTGATTTCATGACCATTATTTACCTTTTTCACCAATAAACTCCTTGCATTACTCACCTCCCTAGGTCAAAGCAGATGCTTCTAGATGACCACAAATTTGTCTGGAAACTTCCTGCATGCTAAGAGTTGTGGTTGCCTGGGCTTGTGAAATTCAATCCATGGGGGCCAGGACAGTATACTGATGCCCTTATTCATCCAAATGAATATTAAGGACTTTTACGTCAGCAGTCTAAAGTGCTTCAATATGGAATGCCCCTTGCAGACATCTGACTAACCAGCAAATGTGAATCACTGAGTGAACATACTGTTTTTTTAATGATAATTAAAACGCTGTCTCAAATCGCACACTTGAACACTTCAAACACTATGGTTTAGTGCATAGTGCGTTCAAACTAACTTACGGTGAAACTCAGTGCATTGAAATAACAGCCAAAAAGTTCAGTGTGAAACAATGGACACTACTTGCGCAAAAAGACCCCAATCTTGGCTAAATAGTGGAAGGAGTGGGGCAGTTGATTGGTGTTTCAAACTTTATTAATGGTGGGAAACTCCAAGACAATGGTGGGAGTTGCTGTAATGTATAAATCTATGCAACAACGATAGTAAAAATTATTTTAAGCACGTTTCATACACCAGGCTACTCGCATGTCACTCTCAGACTAAAGTCATCAATCTGAATATCTGTTTGAGTTAGCGATTTAAATGGTGGTGCCACGCATCACCTCCGCCTAGTGTTATGAAGAAATTATCCATTTGAGACAACACTACAGTAGTAAGTGCTCGGTGCAGACTGTGCACTACATTCCGATGCTCTCATAGAAGCACACGATTAGAGACACGGCCTTAGTCTCTGCTAAAAAGCTATGGAAGCTAGCTTAGTTTTCTCACGTCACAACATGACATTAGCTTTCAGAGTAGAAGAACACACACATTCTCTCTCTCCCTCATCCTACTCATTCCTAGAATCCCTTAAATTCAGCTCCTGCAAAGAGGTTGATTGGCTGCCGGATTAAGGGGTGCAGGGTGCAAACGGGTGCAGGGGGTGCCCTCAGCCAGCATGGGGTCCCCTTCCACAGATTTCTGTACTGCCCATACCAATGAGTGCCCATACCAATGAGCTTCTAACAGGCAGCTCCATTACGCGGCCTCTCCTGCTTCTTAATCCTACGAATAAACTTCTTTCTTCATGCATGGTGATGAGAGAGAATAGAGAATGGGTGTGAGGGGCAGGATGTGCTTTTTAGAAAACATCCTGAAACAAAATTCTTTTCTCTGATCTGGTCAATGGAGTCCTGGGAAAAAAAGACATTCATTCATTCATTCATCCATTCATCCATCCATCCATCCATCCATCCATCACAGAAACATAGCTGTTTTCTGTGCTGCAGTCTTGTGCTTGTGGACCAAGATGTTCCCTGTAAATACCATAGACTGTATATAAAAACAGTTTAAAGACCTCCGCACACCGGCTCCAAGAAAATGCTTCCAACATTCGATTCCATTGTTTTCAATACAACCACTCACACCAGCATCGAACTCCACTGCCACTTGTTGATTGCAATTCAAGTCTATTTTGTCAGAGCCGTTCAATAACATCCATTAACGATTCCACAGGCTACTATGTTATGTGGATAGCTGCCTGCGAATGAAATTGTTGAATTTGAAAGTGCTCCGCAATGCTGACGGAACCAATGTGTGGAGGCCTTAAGACCTGAGAAAGTATCGGCCTTGACTATGCTGAATTCCAAATTCCACAGTGTTCCAGTGGTGCCTGGGTATATGTGTGGAGCTTTTCCCTTGTATTGCGCTCCATGCAACCTGTAAGGGTTTAAAACTAAACCCTGGGTCACTCAGGTCAGTCAGGAAAGCTCTCCACTGGATCTCTCAGATGTTTGAGAAATCACTGGCTTTCTTTACCATGAAAACACCCAGGTCAAGTGTCAGTGGTTTAAATTTAATAAAACAGAGGACAAGATGTTCAATTCTTGTGTGGGACCACCCACACAAAGGTCTGGTATCTCCCCCCCTCATATCCTCAGCCCTGTACCTAAAGAAAACCACTGAACTGCATGGTCGACCATCAGTATCCTCTTAACCTATACCTATTTTCCATTGATGACAAATATATCAAAGAGCATTTTCTTTCAGACTCCTTTTTCTTCATCCTCCTGTCCTGTTTTCCTTTCCATTCCTCTGTTGTAAAACTGACTGTCCCAGTTTTAATGTTTAGTGCACCGTAAGACTAATGACTATGGCTCATACACTGACTTGGTCTAAATTTGTGTTCGTTGTGAATCGTTGCTGAGTTTTTGGAACCAATGCCCAAAAAGTTGCTCAGGTTGTATTTGAACATGGAAAGCCTGAGTCATTCCCAGCTTTGACTTTAGATGTGGAGATCTCTGATCATAATAGTCTCATTATCCCCCTTAATTAACATACATCAGTAAACATCAAAGACATTAGCAGCATTATTTAATGGCCTGTTAGTCCGTAGAATCATGTTTTCCAATGAATTATCTTCTCCCACGAGGGATGAATGAATCACTCCTCTCACTTTACCCTCTGTGTGCCACCCAGTTTTTGTCACTTTATCAACAAAGAGTCTCGGAAACTCAGATCTCAGCCACAGCGACCTGGAAAGTTCTCCTGTACGCGTGAGACACTAATTGGTGAAAGGCAAAGGGCCAGCCTCGCAAGGACCCTCCTTTTGTTGTCAAAGCGATTAGCTTTGTCGGCACAGGCGCTCACTTGTAGGATGGACAGAAAAAAGATGCTGTGTACACCAGTTCTGTGATAAACAAGTGAAGAGAGATGTGTTTTTGGCTCTGGAGGAAAGGCAGTGTTTGTATGGAGCTTTGTTGTGACGAGTCTGCACATTCAAGCCCCAAAGAGAAGAGTGTGGCAATTACCCACACACGGTGAAGCGGAACGGGCTTACCCGGCCCTGCTGTCAGATCCGATATGCCCTGCGTCTCCCTGGGCAAGTCCCAGCGTCAGCAGGAAAACAGAGACTGATGAACAGAGCATTCCCAACTCTCAACCCTCACTGCTCCCAGTCACGCATGCCACTTGATGAGCGGAGTTCTGATTTTTATTTTTTATATTTTTGGCATCCTTCAACTCTCAACCAACCCCTCCAGGTCACGCATGGTTTCTTGCTGTCATTTTAAATGTTGCCAGAGCACCGTTTTGTGAATATCTGATGGGGGGAAAAACCCTGCAAGTGTTGAGTGAGATGTTTTGTCATGATCAGAAGTCAAGGGTGCCAAAGGGAAGCGACAGTGGGAAGACATATAGTGATTTATGGAAGACATATCAGACAGTGATGGGCTGCAACCCCGCTAGAACAGGGCAGCTAGGGCTGCTGCCACTGCAGAACAACAAGCACAGACCTCTTTGTACCTCTTGTTGGCGGAGACAGCCAGCTCTAGAGACAAATCTTGTGGTTGCTGCTGCAGTGGCTGCTTGTAGTTGATGAAGGCATAGCAGTGGCAGTTTGACAGGCAGGGTTTGGGGAGAGGAGGAGGTGGTGAAGGAGGAAGGATTTGGCGTGTAGGTGGGCTTAAAAGGAGCTCCATGGGCGCCTCTGCAGTCCCTCTCCTAATTCAGTAGAACTAATCCCCTCATGCCCCTCAGCAGCGTTCCTCCCCTCAGAGATGCTGCCGGCGCCACAGCCTTCCTCTCCATGTATCCAGAGCCACTAATAAGAGCTGCTGCCTGAGTGTCAGCCAACCAGCCAGCCAGTCAGTCAGTCAGCCAATCAGGAGGTAATGAGAAATCATGGCGGAGTCGGGCCCCAGCTTTATCAGTTTAATTGAAACATCAGAATCTGGGCGGAGGGAGCAGCGTCGCAAATCCTAGTGCGCGTGCGAACACACACACACACATAGCACAGACCAGCCAAGCCCTGCGATGGGGTTATCGAGAGTTAGCAGTCCTCCTTTAGAGCTCCAATGACCTACTTCCTGTTTGAGCAGTCTTCGCCTCAGGGATTGCCCACATTATTTCTTTCTCTTTCAGGAGCTTCAAGATCTAATGAAATCTCTGGCTTTGCTGGCTAAATATTGGATAAAGTATTTGAAATGAAGAGAGAGTGTTTAATTTTTTTTAATTACTTAGTATGGGTAATTAGTATGGCTAATTTGCTATTTGCATATAGCAAACAGCGCTTGCTCAAAGGGAATCAAGTTGTCACTTCTTTAGGTTGTTAAGTGGCACAGCTGTTGCCTCTCCCTCTTGCACATATGCACCCACCGACGAGCTCAGCATAGCTTATGTGCCCCACTTTTTCCAGTGCCCTCTACCAGCTGTTCAAATCATTCATACTGAGCTGCCGTTTTCAGCCAAGTGATTAAATATGAAATATACAAGACATCAATATTGATATGATTGCTTTAATGTACAACAAGGCAAGACATGCTGTGTTGGCTACTTGGCTCAACCCAGTACTCCCCTCCATACACTTTGTTGTGGTGTTTGGGGAATTGCAGTGCATCTGTCTTCTTTGAGGCATGCCAGACATTTCAGAAAGTGTGTGTGTCTGTGTGGAAGAATGTGAATTCATGGGGGCAGTAGCAGGGCACTTTGAGGGGGGTCTGGATTAGAGTGGTGGGCCTGGCTGGCACCGTTCGCCTGCTTGCTCGCTCACTCTGCTCCAGGTCGGATTTCTGCCCCTCACAGTGCCCCCTCTGTGGAGGAAAGTGACGGTTCAGCACGGCTGCCCGTGAATGGCCACCTTTGTCACTCCATCTCCAGCAACGCTGGCAGGACTTGAGGGGAGCCTGGAAATGGTTCAGGAACGCAGCCCGGGCTCAGAGATTAGCAGAGCGTAGCAGGGACCGTGATAGTTGACACCCCCATACCATCCCACACACATACACACATGCACACACATAAATACTCCACCACACACACACACACACACATGCACACACTACGCTCACCCACCACTACCCCTACTGCACCCACTCTTCAGTGAACACAAGCATTCTGATCAGGTTTTGGAGGGATATCCCATCATGCTTCACAAGAGCGCACCAGCCACAAAGCCAGCCTTTCACAGGCAGCACTAATCCTTTTACCGCAAAGACGGATCGACGATAGCATCTTAATAAGTTGCCGTAAATATCATTTGCCCAGGATTAACCGTACTGGGTCTCCCAACAGGAGTGTATAGTATGGCTACCGTTTCTGTGAATGTGTGTGTAAATATTTTGATTTTCTCAGTTCAATGTTGAGAGCGCTAGTTAATAAGCCATGAGCGACGGTGGTCCACAAAGCACTTGAGGTCCTGATTGGTCGATTGGCCGTGAGGGGCATGCTCATCGGTGTGGAATATCTAGTTCAGTGGCATTCAGCACCATCCATCCCTCAGCTCCCTCCTCATATTGACTCCATATCCCATCTCCCTCGGGCTAGCGTGCGAATGCTGCTCATTACCAATGCAACATGGCATCATCATTAAGGAAATGTACTGGAAGCACTTGAGCTGCCAGCCTTTTTATATTGCCCTTTACACTTAGATGCGTTGTGTTGTCAACAACACGGGAGCATGCGGACACACACACACACACACACACATTCACACACACTGATATTGCTGTGTGTGTGGATTGGCTATATGCATATGTGGCGGCTTTTTATGTGTCTAGTGGGGGGCGGGCATGTCTGTGTTTCTGTGCATGCAAGTATGTATGAGTTTGCGTGCAAGCTGAATGTGAGGACGGATGAGTGGTCCTGACTCCAGCTGAGGAATCCGACTCGGAATCTGGGATAGTCGTACTGTAGTCAGAAGGGAGACTCTGTTTTTTACTGCAGGCCACTGAGGCCCTCAGAGCAAACAAGCATTTGAAAGCACTCTCAGCCTAATCAGATCATGCATCTCTATGTCTGTGCTCTTTTAAGACCATAAGAGCAGGAAGGGCACTACAGAGAGACTGCTATGGCTAACTGAACACTCACCTCGCTCCAATGAAACGCTGCATTGTTATAAGCTCTCTGGTTGCAGTCCAAAAACGCCCACCTGGCTTTGAAAATGCCCTGGCTAGTTCCACACTACTGGAGTGGACCATATTAAAGCCATGCATCACAGGCCGAGTGTCATTACTTCACCTGGCAGAAATAAAATACCCTTAATAGACCTTTGACCCCAGGAGAGCAACCGCCCCCTCCCTTGGGGACAGGCCTTCCTGTTGGGTTGCCGTGGTTACGCCTTTACCCAAGGATCTTGCAAGGCAGAATGAGGAGGGATGCACACAACTGTTCCACTCTGTTAAGACCTGTCACAAACACATGCACACACACACACACACACACACACACACACACAGACCCAGACACACACTTTAAAGCACTCTTATTCCGAAAGCCCTGTTGCTGTTTCCAGATGGCTTCTTCCCCTAATTCACTTTGCTGAAGATGCAACAATATGTTTTTTTCCCTCCCCTCTGCTCCTGCTCACTCCATTAAGTACAGATGGGCTCATCTTTCCTTTTCAGTCTTTTTGGCGTCCCAAGTAAAGCACTCGCTTGATGCTAGTCCAGGGCATGAGGACACTAATCAATACTCCCACCAACAGCAAAGTGTGTGTGCATGTGTGTCTGCATGTGTGTATGTGTGTGTGTCTGTGCATACATGCTCCTCTTTCTCTCTTTTTCTCTGTATTGCTTTCTCTTTTCTCCAACCCCTAACACACACACATGCACATGCACACAATTTTGTGTCTGCCCTTCTGTGCATGTGTGTCTCATACAGACAACATAGGTTCCTGTGTGCATTAACACGTGCACATATGCACGCACACACACACACACACACATGCACACACACACATAGCCTAAGGAGTATTCACAGGACAAGAAAGCTCCAAACGGCCCCCTTTCTCCTCCAGGGGCCCTGGCTCCATTTCAAACCTTAAAGGGGTGTTTTCCACCCCATCCAGCTGCATCTGAGCCCCAGATCAATACCTGAGACATGTTAGAGCAGACAGGGTCCTGACCAGACAGTGAAAAAGCCTGACACTCTTGCTTCAGGCTGGACTTCAGGGAAAGAGGGGATGGCTAGAGAGACGAGCAGACAATAATTGATGAGGTTGCTGGACCAGGGCTCTTCGCAATACTCCTCCCTCATTAAGATGGAGCATTTATTATGTGTGTGTTGTGTGTGTACGTTTGTGTGTGTTGCACTTCAAAGGGCCTGAAATGTGAGTAAAGGCACCAAATCATTAATCAGTATGTCAGCTCAGCCACTGGCCATTGATGTTGAAAGAGAGACCTTACCTTTGTCACTTATGGCAGAGGACCCGCAAATGGCACATTTTGGTTTTCTGTTCCTCCCTGAAAAAAGAAATAATATCACTGTCCTTTTGAAGATCTTCAAACACATGGTTAAAAGAGTTCTTGTTTATGTAGGAAAGGACAATACTGTGTTTTTGGTGACACTGAGTTTGTGCTTTAAGCGCAGTGCTCAGATGAATCTTCTAAAACTAGGCTACACAAATAGCCTCTGTCTTATGCGATTACAGACACTGTTTTGAAAGCACAACCTTTTACTATTGTCATACTGTCCCATCCATTTAGATGGATTTCATCTGGTGTTCTTCACTGCAGGAGCTGTTTGACAAGGAGGATAATCCTGTCCTTGAGGCGATTTGTCCTGTTTTTCTGAGATTGTGTGTGTGTGTGTGTGTGTCCGTCTCCATCGTGCCTAAACAAACCTCCTTGCTGTGAGACCCTTAACCACCTCCTGGGGACAAGGTTTCTGCTGGGTCTCTCTCTCTCCAGCTCTCCATCTAATACACAACGACCGTTACAGATGCCATAACCATCACCACCACTACCGCATCCCACAGCCTCACACACACACACACACACACAAACTCTGCTACACACACACTCAGAGGGTCTTGATTGAGATGTTGCGTGGGTCTGCAGCAGGAGGGCCACACAGACGGTTTAGCCCCAGGGTCTGAGAGAGCATGCTCCCTGGCCTCCCTGCTTTTCATCCTAATCCTCTTAGAAATAGGCCACCGTGTCTATTTTACAGGCAATAAAGCAGTATGTGCTGGCCCTGTGTGTGTGTGTGTGTGTATGTGTGTGTCTGTGTCTGTGTGTGGGTCGGTGCATGCGTGCTTGCATTTGTGTGTGTGTGTGTGGGGGGGGGCTCACTGTGCACTCATCTTTGGGTTGAAAGGTTGACTGTATTTGTGTCCTGTGCGCAGTCTCCTTTTTGAAATGCATCAGTTTTTCTCCACTGCTATTTTTTTTTTCAATTGAGAGGACAAACCCGGCCTTTGGCAGAATATAAATGGATGAAGCCTATGTCTTTGGTGTTTCTCTGTGTGTGTGTGTGTGGGTTTGCTCACTCACTGTGCAAATCCTTTGAGGGATAGAAACGGAGAGAAAGGACCAGCGTAAGAATGGACAAACAGACAGGGAGGGAAAGGCTAATAGGTTGACCAGCACCCCCCCATCCACCCTCCAAAATCCCACTGCTTCCTAGAAACCGCTATAATGCTGGGGTCATGTCATGTGACCTTGTCCAGCATACTGATTGGATCCTGCTCATATTTGTGCACTGTATGAAAAGCCTGTGTTATTACGGTGTTGGATCTTCATCAGATTTCAGTGGCCTGTCTGTAACAAACATGCCTGTCAGTCACAAAGCTTGTTGAATGCAAGATGAAATGAGAATTAAAACCAGACTGTTGGGGGAATAATGGCTTGAATGATCCTTACTGTGTAAAGTGTGCATTGTTCCTTACAGTGGCTAACTATTTCTCTCTCTCTCTTTCTCTCCCCGCTCCATGTTGCTGTCTCTGAACGTGTGTACTGTGTGCTCTCTCTATCACAGGTAAGTCCAGTGTCTGAATCACTGTTTTCATTAAAAACAGACAGCATTACTTTGAATTCCATGCAGCAGTATAAACACAGTCTTATGCATTCTTTTGACATATTAGCTAACTTCCTTAAAGAAGCAAAACATCTTTGCATGCACACCTAACAACCTATTAGGCGCAGGTAATGCATAAATGACTCCTTGCATAAATTGCTCCTTGGAGCATAGAGAAAAGGATTTTGGATGATTTTCTGATATCAGGTTTGTTTCTCTGTCCATATATCACATGGCCATGTCACGTTGGGATCATTTCAAGGATGATCTAGGTTATAGTTGCTCATGAAAGTATATCCCAAAGCAGGCAAAGCTTTGCATGGTGTGAACTGAATTGGCAAAAGGTATCACTGATTCATTATCATGGCAAAAGGAAGCATTAACATCATGTACTTGGAGTTGTATTGTCACCTTAATTGTTAATGCATAAATCATTAAATCAACGATAGGAAGAAAGAACAAGATGCACTTGGATTCTTATTGTACTCAGAGTCATTTTGCCAGAGCTACTCAGACTGATGGAGTACCCTGCACAGCACGATCTACCATCCCCTCGCCTGGGCCAATCAACCTCCCGGTGCTGTAAACAGGATGCCTCCTCCTGACAGACGAGAGCCTGTGGATAGATAATGGCAGCCCCCACTCTGCCCTCAGCTGACTCTTCACTTCAGCCTGACCCATAGAATGAGGAAGGAAGAGCTCTCACAATGAGCACAATCCCAATCAGTGCGGCAGAAAGCACACAATGTCTGAGACTGGCTTAGAATTGCAGAATTGGGTTTGATTGACAGGAGGGCTTGTCATTGTATGTGTGTGTGGAGGCTAAAGAGTGGCATAGCCAAAAAGGTCGCTAATTGGCTGACAGCATGGGGTTCAGTAGCCCCCCCAGCGGCGCTTCATTCTCTGGCTTCTCCCCTCATCTACCATCTCTCCCTCACTGGAGGAAAAAGCACCCAGCATTCAGCTGCCATCCTGTCCTCATCAATAGACTTTTATTTTACCACACTGTGGCTGACAAGTAGAAACCACAGCTCATATGTCTGTGTTTGTCTGTCTGCATGTGTGGTGTGTGTGTGTGTGTGTGTGTGTGTGTGTGTGTGTGTGTGTGTGTGAGAGAGAGAGAGAGAGAGAAAGAGGGAGAGAGAGGGTGTGGGAGTGAGTGTGGGTGTGGGTGGGAATGAAAAAGTGAGGAAAAGCAGGTCTTGTTGCCATTTCCTAGCAACTCAAATATCCACTCGCGTGAGCTTGGTGTTATAGCACTGTAGCTCAGTTTGCATTAGCATTGATTTATTTCATTGGTTTTCTCAGCAAAAGAGCAATTAGGCCTCAAGGTTACTGATCCAACACCTCTCCTCAAATGCTTCTTTAATTTTAGTCATGTTCCTCAAAAAATGCCTCATCTTTTAAGCACCAGCAGTCATTTGTATGGACATTCATGAAGTCCACAATTTTCAGTAGCTCAGTCTATTCTTCTCTCTCTTATCTGTGCTATCTCTCTATCTATCCATCTTTACCGCTCTCAACCTCTCTTTCTCCCTCCTACCCACCCATATCTCCTCCAGACCCTTCTGCTCACTCGGTGTGTTCTATGAATTGGAGATGGTTTCCATCAGCCTTTTGAACTAGTGAGTCCTTCCTCTGGGCTCCCCCCTCCCCCACACACACACACACATTCTGCCCCATGAGATCTCCAATCCTCCCACTGGAGCTAAAGATGAAAGAGAGATATCTGACACAGAGGAGAACTGAACTCAGCTGGCACTGGCCATCCAGCCTGCACCCTACACACACTCACTCACTCACTCTCGTGCGCACACACACACACACACAAACATTCACACTCAGTTGCATGTAGACTCACTTTTACACACATGCACTTGCACCCTTACACACACATGCACACACATACAGTACACACACACATACACACCTCCCCATGGCCTCCACTAACTCTGTGTCTCCAGCTCTGCTCTGGGAATGGTTCCAGGGGTGTCCTCATTAGTCCGAACGGGAATGGAAAAATTAACCTTCCCAGATGGATCCCGAGCAAGCGTTTGATCTCAGGCATCCAACAGTACCCAGACCTGACTGCTAGATAGGCTCTCTCTGCTTCAAGGACAATGTCAGAAGCACAGCCTGGACAAGCATGCTTCTTCCACAATATAGGGTTTTGTTAGATGGCGGGACACATTTGCCATCCAGATGTGAGATGAAACTCACAGCTGCATCCCTTGCCTGGTGCTTGAGAGATTTCAACCCCCACTCCCACCCCCTACCTACCCCTGAGCCAGTTTTTTTTTTTTTTCTATGTTCTCTGGGGGATGACTCCCACAAAGCTCCATAGAAGAGGATCTTCAGACTGTGTTTCTGTGAGATTTATAGAGTGGCTTTAGAATTTGTGTCGGCTGTAATTGAATCATGCTGTATAGAAATGGAGGTGATATGAAGGGCCTTTTGTGCCAGGTGTTTATACCCCCTGTTGGCAAAAAAAAAAACATTTAGAACACACACACACACACACAGATTAATGTGACCATGTTTCCCACATCAGAAAAAAATATACATGGCTAGAGAGTTTATATTTTTGTATCCAAGCGCTACATAAATCTTTCTCTTCATGTTCATGGACCTAGGTTAATGAGCTGTGTCTAACCCTTTGAAAGTCAAATACTGGGCATGCTGAGCATCCATATTGTTTTTGGCTTACCAAATAGCCACCCCGCAGAATAGCATCCTCATCCTCTCGTCTGTCTTCTGTTTCTTAGGAGCTCTCTGTGCCTTTTGGTTTATCCTCTTGACCTTGTTTTTGACCTAACTTCACACGGTCTCATATTCACTCTGGAAACTCACATGGATTTTGTGCAGCACAGACCAGAAAATCACTGCTGAACTTCCACTGCCCTGGAGTGCTATCGGTCAAATGGAGTTTCTCTTCCTGTGCTATCGCTGATTGCTACAGTGTCTGTGTTAGTGCAGAGATCTCTATCAGCTCCTACAAACACTCTCAAGTGTTAGCTTTGGAGTATTGACTTCCTCTGATGACCACCTAGACCTCCCCCTCCGTCTGGAGGTTAGCTGTGCATAGCCAAACAACTCCAGAGAACAATGCCAACAGATTTGTGAATCTGTGATGGGTGGTCAGTTACACTCAGATGCACCAGGGATTTTAGCAGAGCAATCGCAGAAAACAAACTGATAGATCAACACAAATAAATATATTGTGAATATGTGTCCTCACATATTCATGTCATGAATAATGCAGTATGTATCAATATGTTTGTAACATGCTGTCTCAGTGGGTCCATAAGAGTGGCAGTACTTTGGGGGAAGTATTTGTTATGTTTAAAATTGAAAATGGTGCTGCTTAAGGGAGCTATACATACTTAGATCAGTCACCATGATTTTGGACTCTCTGACTCCTAATGCACATTTATGTCCAAATCAATCATGTCTATTAAAGTATATATACACACCACTCAGTTTTTCACATCATTACATTTAATCTCAGGTCACAATCACCCTCCTTGTAAGGTTTCGAAAGAGCTTCTGTCTGTTCTTTAAATGTGGTCTCTCTCTCTCTCTCTCTCTCTCTCTTTCTCTTTGTCCCCTCTCCCCTGCTGTGTTCAGTCCACTAAAAACAGACCACCTGCAGTGTCTGCTGAAATGACGGCAAACCTTGCATACAACGGACAGTATAATTAAAAGTTAATGTACACTAATTAAAATCTTTTTCAATGAAAACAAAGGCACAGCATAGCGTCAGGCTAGGGAGGGATGTGGCACACTCAATCAGTCATACACAATGGAGCCTGCATTATGTCACAACTTGTTTGTATGACAGCAGCACACTGTGCTCCTGTGTGTTGGGTTTTCCCAACATTTGCTTGACACACAGAGCCATCATTGAACATTATTCAGTCATCATAATTGTCCCAATGAACTCTTTTGTGTCCTCTGCTTTGTGAAGGATATTTATATGATCCATTTCACATCGTCCAACTGTATGTGCTAAATAAAACCAAGGCCAAGTGTTCAGATGCATAAAGAGTTTAAATGACTTGCCCTTAATAATGTTTTACTTGTATTCATGTAGTCAGTATACTGTGAATGCCCAATGCTTTGTGAAGAGCAGTGGTCAAATCTGAGTTTTTGGTACTTCATTCTTCCTACATGTTTAGTGCTTTTGTGTTGTTTGCTGGATAATTGCATTTTGATGGCCACTCTCCCAACCAAGCTTTTTGGAAAAGGGGGCCTCTCCCCTACACTGTATTAACTGGAAGCCTCATGGCCTGCAATTGTCTTTTATTTGGTGAGTAGGGTTCAGAAATCCCCACTGTCTGCCAATATCTGTACCCACTTGGGCTACACTTATGTCTCTGTGTATGCTTTCACTCACTCTCTTCAGGGGAGAAAAAAAAACGATAAACAAAATGGCTTTTTTATTTTCCCCACTCTGTGCTTTGTATACACTTGGAAGAATGTGTTTGTTTCCGACAAAGCCCTAAAGGCTCTTGGCCATGTGAATGTATCAAGCTTAAGTGGCTGTTTGCTGAGATGTTGCCTCCAGTAAATGTTTCAGTCCACTACATATCTGTGGACATGGCCAGTGTTGTACCACTGGGGTGATCTTTTAAGGTTGATTGCAGATTAGATGATATGGCTTGGGCCATCCATTTCTGAAACACTGGGCTGTGTATCATTTTGATGGAGCCCAAGGTACGTGAAGATGACATTATACACTGGTTGAGGCACTTATGACATTAGCATAACGCCAGGCGTATTTTTCCCAAGAGGCCCTTGCAGGTCAGAGAAAGGGAATCTGTAACTGGCCCAGGACCAGGCACAGAGTACGCCTGGATGCATCTGCAATGAGCCCTCCTTCCTCTACAAACTACCTACCACCCCTCATCCCCAACCCATACACATACATATATACACGCAACCCATACACACACACATACACGCTCACACTCTCTCACTCACCTTTTGCTC
Source organism: Tenualosa thibaudeaui (assembly GCA_027481765.1). Lineage (NCBI taxonomy): Eukaryota > Metazoa > Chordata > Actinopteri > Clupeiformes > Clupeidae > Tenualosa > Tenualosa thibaudeaui. The sequence continues at coordinate 647,409 of JAIFZK010000012.1, forward strand.
CTCCACCTTTACCCCCATGTCTCCCTGTAGACCAGCTGTCTCCCTCTGCAGAGAAACAGGAGAATTATGGGGGTTATGAGGGTCCCTTAAAGTGGTTTGCACGCATTATGTGTACAGCTCACTGACTGTCTTACTGAACCCTATCCTACGCCCCTCTGCTCTTAACTCTTGGGCTCTTAACCTTCACAGCAGTAAAAATAAAAAAATACAAAAAAGAAAGAAAGAAAAAGAAACAAATTTCCTGCAAGATACATTATGGATGTGCTGACATTGGCTAGTAAAAATGGCTTTAGGTTAGAGAGAACAGGAAGAGCCCCGTTATCTCTTCAGGAGCTAGGCTATATGGTGCCTCTGCTCACCCCTGTCTGGGCAAGCGCTTTTTGGAGATCTGAGCTCTCTCTCCTGTCAGCCACCTTCCCCCTGCAGGCCTTCGCCATTCCCCAGCCTGTAATTAAATCACATGGAGTTACAGTAATGCGTGTAGCAGGTCTTCCGACAGCGGGACCCGAATGCACTGAACATGCACTCACCCTCCCTCCCAGAGAGCCCTTCGAGAGACGTGCTGCAACAGCTGCCAAGCAGAGCACAGGAAATGAAGGATTCAGTGTCTCAGTGGGGCACGAGCTGGTTTGTCCTTCTTCTTTTCTCCCCACTCCTATTATCTCTCTCTCTCTCACTCTCTTTTCTTTGGTTGCTTTTTGCAAGGGGAAAAATTGAGTGATTTCTTTTTAAAATACATTTCTTCATGCCACAGTGCACTCAGCTGTTGTAGCAGGCCATCAAGGCCCACTCTGCTTCAGCAGCCAAGAACAAAGAATAGCCGCAAAAGAAAAAAAGAAAAAGAGTTATGATCACTAATGGAAAAAGTATCATCATTTGACCTGCATTTGCATAAAGCCCTGAGTTGTATATTTTAACTTTTCATTGTTTAAACCCCATGAACATGAACACATGAATAAGAAACCATGTTATGTGATTTGGCAATTCCAGGCAAAATGGGCGACAAGAGAATCGCTGTTTATGTGAACGGGGCTGTACTGGTCTTTCAGACCCTTGCATCAACTCTCCCTCCCAGCTCCACCACACACACACACACACACACACACACACACACACACACACACACACACACACTTACTTTTTATTGGGCTTTGATAACTTTTTGGTAACTTTGAGGTTGATGTCTGATGCTTAAATCCCCAACTTTTTTTGCTCGACTAATCACTTCTGTCCATGTGTTTATCCCACCATGTGTTAGCAGGGTGAGCTCTCTTTGATTGGGTCCCTCTTGTTTAGTTTTTTGTTTCACACAGTCCAACCCCCTCTGTCTGCAGAATTCATTAGTGCTTTGGATACTGTCGTTAAGTCCAACCATAAACTGCTGAGGTGTGCTATTTTATATGATCCCAGCCCACTATTTTCAGCCCTGTCTTGGATCTCATGACTGGAATAAAAAGCTCCTCTCATCGTTTGAGCTTTAAACATTTTAAAGCTTATGTTCCTGTCAGCTCTGTTTTATCTTGCATCAACCAGTGGTGAACCTTTTTCTTTTTTTCTTTCTTTTTTCTTTCTTTCTCTCTTTCTGTCATTCCTTCTTTCACTTCCTTAACACATTCAATTTGAATGCAGTTCACATTATCATCTGTTTCACCATGTAAATGGAGCCACACTCCATCTGAGATATAAAACCCTGAACACAATGGCCCCATTTAAAACTAGAAAGGAAGGGTTGGTTGTGCTTTGCCTTAACACAGCAGGACTGTTGGACAGATGCCATAAACTGTCCAGCGACAATGACCACACAGTTCAAAAATAAGAGACAGAAAAAAAACCCTCAGCAATTCAAACTCAGAGCACGAGTAAATCATGCCATTTTATTTAATGTAATCTCATAATCGTAGTGGCGGATCTTCCCAGTGGCTGAATGAACAGCTGTTGGAAAGGCGCCTGCTGCCGCTGGCTGAATTCCCCTTTGGGATTGAAGATAAATGAATAAACCCTTCCCTCTGCCCCCATCCATCTGAAGAAAGAGAAGGGAGGGAGGGGGATGTAGTGATGGTCACATATATGTATATGCCTATTTGCCTCCTATCTCAGCCAATCTTAACGCCCACTTGTTAAGCCTCTTGTGGTCTCCAGCCTCTTTCAACCTCAGCCTCCTCCTTTCCTTCTCCACCCTGTAGTTCTTCCTCTTATTTTTTTCTCTTCATCATGTTTTCTTGCTATCATTTCCTCTAATGTGTTTGTATGTTTTTCATTACATTTTTTGATTCTCTAATCTCTAATCTCTAATCATCTCACTTCTACTCTGAATATCTCTTTCCTTCCTTCCTTCCTTCCTTCTGTCTGTCCTCCCTTCCTTTCTTCCTTCTTTCTCACTCTCTCTATCACTCCATCTTTCTCTCAAGCTGTCTTCCTTTCATGTACTCTCTCACTGTTCACCCGCCCTGCTAGCCTCTCATCACTCCTCTCCCCAGAAACTTTCACAGGCCTCTCATTCTCCCGCTGTGTGGAGATGGGATGAATGAAAGCGAGCTGTCAGCAGGTCATGCGCCTGTGACCAGGTGCTTGGAGACAGAGCGCTGGCTGTACGCTCATGTTTTGGGTAGAACTGATTACATAGGCAGACAGACTTGCACACACACACCAACACACACACACACACACTATCTCTCTCTCTCTCTCACTCTCACTCACAGACAAACACACACACACACACAAACAGACAATGTAAGTTACGTCTACCTAATCCACTGATTCCAGCGTAATATGTGAGGCAGCAACAGTAAATTGCAGTCAGACCCCATTTTCAAAGGTGTTCCAACAAAACAAGGCTTCACTGTGCTTTTTGTGTTTATAAATTGCCTCAACAAGGCGGTCCTTGTGTGCCTTCATTTCTGGAAACCTTTGCTGATGGCATGTTGGATCAGAGCCTGCTGAAAAGCAGCCTTAAAGCACTGCCATGGGGGCCGCTTCCCAGATGTGTAATTTGGTAATAAAGCGGTAATAGACTCGTCTGGGTGGCCTATTAAACCACGCACCCACCCTGAGGTAAGCTCTGTGTATATGTATGACTGTGTGTGTGTGTGTGTTTGTCTGTGTATGTGTATGTGTGCATATGTAAGCACAGACAACTTTAAAGCTGGCAATGCAACATGGCCTGCTTATTATGTGATTTATGGTTTAAATCCACGTATCCTCCTCCTCTGCCCAGCCTGCCATACTGTTATCATTACAATTCACCACAGGAATCATGTGTGACAATGCCTAGCTAATTAGCAGTGACAGGGGGGCAATTCTAAAGCAGGCACCTTTGTAGCTGTAGTCTTTGTAGTCAGTGAGTCAGGGGGTTGTGGGTGTGTGGGTGGGATATCTGTGTGCATGTTCAACTCATTCATGCTAATCATTTCAGTATGTGTATATGGAATAGCGTTTTGCTAACTCTCTTTGCTTAGATCTCAGCTTTGTTTCTGGTGGATCCAAGCAAATATTAAATACTCACCTGGCTAGCTTAAATGCAGTGGGCAATGATATGCTTCACAGGCACATCATCAAGCAAGCTTTGTGAGTGTTTTTCACATGGAGTGTTCCACGTTAACTGAGAGATGATTGACTTTGAAGCCTGTAAGTTTCCCCAAATGGCTGTTGCTAATGGACACAGTTGTTCTGTATTTCATTATCTTAAAGAAAGCCTTGCACAGGCTCTTAGAAGAAAAAAGAAAAGAAAAACTATTTGATCGTTGCTTTTGAGGAGATGCATTGTCTCGGTAGATGTTAGAATGATTTCAGTTCCCAGCAGCCCAATTTCAAAAAGATTTCTAACCGGATGTCTAACTGGAGTTCAATTTGGAAAAATGGAATTTCAACATAATAGCGCAACACCCACTGTGCTTGTTCCGTTCCACAAAAGCTTGCATCATTCGTGCCATTGATGGGGATGGTTGGAAACCAGCACACTGTCAGACTGCTTATTGGATGCTGAAAATCATTTCTCTAAATTTCGCGCAAACGCCCAATTTTAAGCATTCATGTGACATGAGGCACTCCGAAGCGCACTTGAATTTTAAACTCATGAAAGTTTGCTCTCATGCTCTACTCCTTTCCTCTGCTTTTCTTTTCCTTCTTTCTTTCAATTTGTCGTTCTAACAATGTGGTCCATGAGGACCTATTGAGAGCGGATGAAACGAGGGGGAGGTGGTTGCCATGTCAACGTTGCCTAGCGATAAGGCTGGGGGGTTTGGGGGCTGAGTGCTCTCTCCGCTTGCCGACAAAGCCACGACAAGGTGTGGGAGCAAATTGATGATGATCTCAGCGGTGGTGTATTGTAATGAGTCGCTACCAGCTCTTTTCATTCAATGGCGCCAATCTGAGAGCCCGAGCCCTCTTGTAGTGGTTATATATGGAACAGAGAGTTCTGACTTTCTAGTTGCACTTATTATAGACGATCTCAAAGGAACAATGATCCAAAGTTGAAGACTAAACCTGTATACAGGTGGTATTATTTCTGTTGTCTTATAGAGACAGTGTACCAGCTGAAAGTAGACAAATGACCCACACTCCATTATGTGCTCTATAAATATCATTTGCACACAAAGACTGGTAGACACATCAAACAACACTCCAGAACGGTGTCGGTCTAGTTGTAGTTGGCCATGCTCCTTTGGTCAAAGGCTGACATGGCAGGCTATCATTAAATGTCTGGTGTCTGTGTGTGACTCACCATAGAAGATTGGTATTGTAAAACCACAGAAAAGCCATGGACTAAAATTTTTGAAATTAGCTCAATCTTTTGGACAGAGTATTCTTGTAGTTGCCTAGTTATTAAAAATGCTAATGGCATCCTGATGGTGTCAAACTGTCATTTGTCACCTACATTTTCATTTCACCATGTATTTTCCTGGTATGTAGGGCATACCTTTCTATCATTTCAACAGAGAAAGATAAATAGCTGCACCGTGACTTGTGGAATGTCCTGCCCAGTCAATCCATTACATTGTGTGCTCCTTGCTCATGTTACCACTGAGAGTGGTTGTCGAAGGCATTTGAAACCAGTTAAACTCTGCAAATTAAATGTTGCATTGTAGAGATACCATAGTAGCTGTTCTGTGCATTTCCTCTCACCTGGAGCCTGTCCTTGGTCCAGGGTCAGCCAAGAAGGGTTGTTCTGCATGACATTGTGTGCTCCTTGCTCATGTTACCACTGAGAGTGGTTGTCGAAGGCATTTGAAACCAGTTAAACTCTGCAAATTAAATGTTGCATTGTAGAGATACCATAGTAGCTGTTCTGTGCATTTCCTCTCACCTGGAGCCTGTCCTTGGTCCAGGGTCAGCCAAGAAGGGTTGTTCTGCGTAGATGTGTGATTGTGCCGTAATGGCAATCTTGGTTGTCATGGTCGTAGCTCCAGCTTCTAATTTACAAAGCATTTCAAGCAAGTGTTTGATTATGACTCTTCACTGATCTCTGACGATAAGATATTGATTGTTTTCCTGTGTGTAAATTGCTTTAGAAAAGCTACTATGGTGACACCACATGGCCTTATAAGAAGTAGAAAATAACCACTAACCACTTGGCTTAACTGTTTCGGCATTACTCATTCATTCATTTATTATTCTATCAGCTTTTTATGTGTGTATTCTAAGTATGTTATCTGTGCAAACATGCACCAAGAAAAGTCCTTCAGCTTCTCAGGGTCCGATCTTCTGATTTGCCTTTGCATGAGCCCACAGACCCTTGATTGTTTGACTAATTTGTACTTGTCCAGACTGTGGTGGCACACATGTTTTCTTATGGGGCTCTAAGATTTCAACCATCACATTATCACCTCATCTCCCTCGGCGTCTCGTCCCATGTTATACTTAAACTGGATCATGTAACAGCAGCAGGCTTCATATGATCTCATGTGTTTTCTCTTGATTACGCTACATAAAAACGGCTACATGCCTGTAATCCACTTTATTGCCTCTGCCATTTATTTATCTGGGGCCTCCATAAAAAGCAAAGCAAAACCTTTTTTTTTTGTCCTGTCTGATGTTAGCTGTCTGTCTGGTTTTCTCTCGAGGGTTTTGGATGTCTCCTCAAGTTTTCCCAGCTACAGGCTTTCAGAGAGTGTCCGTCCTGGTACAGTTTGTGTGTGTGTGTGTTTGTGTGTGTGTGTGTGTGTGTGTATGTTCAGGCCCTTGCCAGCTCTCTAAGCACAGTGTTCCGATCTGCTCAGTGGCCCAGGCCAGTTATGAAATATGACGCCAGGATTTGTGAAGCCCAGCCAATGGAAAGCTGGAGCCCTGCTAAGCCAATCTGGGAGAGAGAAGAGCAGAATGGAGGTGTTTTTTTTTCTTGACTTGTGTAGTAGTGCTGTTTTTTTTTCTATTTTTTTCTGTTTGCATGGCGCCCCTTGTGCGTCTCAGTGCATAGCAGCCATCTTTCCATCTGAGCAGAGAACGCCTGGAGTTCTCTGCAGGAGACTGGCCTTGAATAGGGGCGATTAGCTGTTGGTAACAACAGGCTATTTACATCCTATGGGTAGCACACACATGCAGGCAGTTACACACAGCTTTCACACTTGCCTCTCTCTTTCACTCTCATGCATCACCTCCACTCAGTCTTTTGTGCCTACTATCTTTCTCCCTACCTGCTTGTTTCCTTCTTTCTTTCTCTCTCTATTATCATTTTTTTTTTTCTTACTGTCTCTAAGTCTCAGCCTCCTCCACCGTCGGCCTGACAGCACCCCTACTGTTTCAGCAGACACACATGCTGGGGTAAAAAGGGTGTTGACACACATCCAGACAGGCTTGTTATGTGGCTTGTGTTGTCGTTTTCTGCACGGAGACACCGAAGCCCCTTCTGGAAGTTCACCCACCCTACCGGTTCACACACACACACACACCTCATCTTCCCTCCTCCAGACTGTCAGTGTTGTGGAATGAAATAACAACGCAGGCTTTGGAGGCAAAGAAGCCCTATCCACTTTCAGGAATCCAGCACCTGGGAGTAGCAGTCTGTCATACAGACACAGGTAATAAACTATGGAGGACAGTCATTATCGCAGCACATTGTAACTGGTTTCTCACAGACAATCAGTGCCTTCTCTTGAGGTAATTGCAGATAGAATGGCACAAATGCCTTAATTCTGTACCAGAGTTAAAGGCTATAATGCAGTTTTAACTTAAGTGCAATTCCCCATGTGTACATATTTAAAAGCAAATATATCTCGGGACAGGACGTATTTGCTGAAGCGCTTACACAAATTGCGAAGGCAGTTAAGTGTAGAATTTTCCATAATTTGCAGTTAAATGACCTAGCCCTTCTCTCCTCCTCCTCGTCTCCGTGGACTATAAATGTGCTGCTGTTCCCCCGCTCTTCTCAGGCCCATGGTTCAGTGGAATGCTAATCTTGTTAGACAGGAATTCCAGAACAGCTCCAGGAGCTCAGAATCGTGGCCAAATTGCTATGGCTGTAAAACTGGTAACTGTACTTTTTTTTTTGGAAAAGACTTGGCAATCTTTCCTCCTCAACTCACAGCAAATTAAAAGCCAAGAGTTTTGTTGTTGTTCTCTGAATTTAATCTTTCACATGGCGTCATCTCCTGGACGAGATCACTGATTCTGACTCTGTTAATTAACTTTTTTGTTTTGGGGGGGGGGTTGTGGACCCACTGTTGAAATCTCCCCAACCCCCCCCCCCACACACACACACACACACGCACACACACACATCCAGTCTTGCCATTACCTTCCAGACGGTCACATATCTGTGTCCACAAAATTTAATACAGTATCAGTGTTTTTATCAGCATAGCAACAAAGAAAGCCTGTATTGGATCCATTAGCCACACCACACAGTGAGAAAAGCATGCTGTGTCCAGTCCCTTCCTTTAGAGCTGTCTTTTACTCCCCCCCCCTTTATTTTGGCTGACTATTTTTCCTACATTGTCATCATAAAGTAATGGTGGCTCGCCGAATCATCCCCAGCAATTATGCCATCCACTGTATAATTGAATCCCCTAGAAATCCTTTGCTGTGGGGAAAAAAGTAGGGCAGACTGTTAAATGTTTCATGTTTGCCGGACTGATTAAAGCATATTATTGCACACTAACCGTCGTCTGAACTCTGCAGCTCCAGATGGGCGAGGCTGTTGTGCTTGTGTGTCTTTTTTAACTTGGGTGACGTGCTTGTGTTAGACCCAGAAAACTGCAGCTAATTAGGCCTATCCTAATCATCTTGATAAGAAGCATGCAACACACAAACATTTAGACTGCTGTAGATGAACTTGTGAACTTGCACCAAAAAAAAGGTTTTTCAGTATTTGAAATCATGAAACGGGGGACATTTACAAAATGGTTACAGTAAAACCTTACATTCCACCACAAAAATGGTCTGAAACGTTGACTCCAGCTCCACATCAAAAGCTAGAAGTTGGAGTAATGTAAGCCATTACAGTCAGTGCCCACAGATCTTCTACAGGGTTTAATTCAGCCCCACTGAGTATGGGTCCTAGTGAGCCATTTCACTGTCATTCTTAGAGGCCGTCCACACGGCAACGTTCCCGTTTTTTTTTTTTTTTTTTTTTTTTTTTTTTGTGGGTTGAAAAAATCCATGTCCATACACGAGCCAGAGCGAAAAATATCCACATCCTCACAACAACGGAACACTGAGTGAAAATGATGTAATACATATTCCACATCTATATGTGGCGCTGTAAACAGATACAGCCAGAACCACTGGACACACCAACACCAGTGAGTGCATGCGCGTAGAGCACAAACACAACTCCTCCATTGTTGTTTTTACCGCTTGTTGTGTGCTGGGGTCTTCACTACTCTTCTGGTCATGTGACAGTGACAGATTGGCCCTTCATCATTTTCAAAAAGCTGCATTTTGCGTATCCACACAGACCGCGTTTTCAGATTTTTCTACTTTGGAACCTGTTTTCAAAAAACTTTGTTTTAGGTCACTTAAAGCGCTGGCGCCATGTGGACGCAAGGCCAAAATGCATAGAAACTTCCCTTTTAACAGAAAAATGTTGCCGTGTGGACGGCCTCGTAGCTGATGTAAGATAGTAGGTGGGTCATTTTCCCCTGTAGAAAGAAAGAGGATGAAGCCAAGATAAGAGGGGTGGGTCAGAGAAGTGTGGGTGTGGTCCATCAGTAAAAACATCAGTCTTTTTAATGGAGACCGATGGATGACCTATCTATTGAAAGGGCACCATTTGCATTTCAAATCCTTTTCAAGGCTTTCTGCCTCTTCTTATCACTTTGTGCTCATTTTTGAGGTCAGTAGTAGAATTTACCTTTGCCAATCATGCCTGTTTAATCAGGATCGCCCACTAAACAGCTCTGATGCTGAGTTACATCACATGAAGGAATCATCCCCGCCTGTCTGGTCTGTGTCTGGTCTAGCCCTGTCACCTCAGCGACTCTCTCCCGCCCAAAATGGAGGCAGTTTCGCAGATAACATCTGTGTGAGGGCCACTAGGGCTGTGGAGGAGGCGGCTTTCATCTGCTGACAGGCAGAGAATCTGGCTGACTGCCTCTATCCCAACTCCCACCATTGAACCCAGTTTTCAGTTCAAGGCTACAGGGAAGAATGCTCTACTAGACAACACTCAGAACAATGGAACAATAGGAGGGACAGATATACAGTGCCGTATGGAACAGCACTGTTGACGAGAGAATAGCTGCTTTTCTAATTGGAATTGTGTAAGGGTTCCCTCACCTTTTTTCACTCTGTCTCACTTTCCCACTGTCTCTCACTCCCAGAGACGCATTCAATCTCACTCACGGACATGTGCCCTCTCTCCCCCTCTCTCTCTCTCTCTTTCTCTTTCTCTTTCTCTCTCTCTCTCACACACTCGCACACACTCGCACACACTATCTCACACACATTCTGTTATTTTCTTTCACACTCTCACTGTATTTTTCAGACACATATTCACACCACTTCCAAACTCTGTCTCTTCCTGGACACACACACACACACACACACACACACACACGAGTGCCCTCTGAAAGACTGGTGTATCTGGTCTCTCTCCCTCTCAGTCTCACCCCTCTCTTTGTCTGCACACCCACCCACCCACTTTCACACACACACACACACATACACACACCCCTTCATGAAGACACTCTAATCCTCGCTTCGACATAAATACACACTATTAGCATAAGATTGCATTTGAGTGTGCGCGCCCCTTTGAATTTCAATAGGCAAAATGACATTTTCAATTACTCCTCGGGGGAGAGCTGGGCAGATAACAATCTTAGGCTGACCTGTCCCTACTGCGTCATGCTCACACTGCCCAATCAATAAGGGTGCTGGCCTCGCTGTGTTTGGAGCAGAATCCCAGCCATCTTTTAGACACATCTGGTCTAAAAGCTTTCTGTTTGCAAAGGTTTGTCAGAGTGGTTAATTATTCTGCGCTGTCTGGATGGACACTTTGAGGTCATAGTCATAGGCTTTCACATAAAGATGAGCTGACTGTCGATGTACCTTTGACAGAGGAAGTCTTTGGGTTTCAAGCAGCCCTGAAATCCATATCAATTCCCTATTCTGTCTCTACCGGAATGTACATTCGCAGAGATCCATTCTTGCTGCTAGGTTTGTGTTCACATATACTTGTGCACATGCAGATGTGAGACTGAATGTTTGTAAGATGTAGGTCACCATGCCCTGAGTGTTTTAACAGCGCCACGAACTTGGCAGCCTTCGCCTCTCCAGACAAGAATTCAGAGTCTTTCTCTCCTCTCACAACTCCTCTGCTTGTCTCGTTCTCACCTATTCCCATTAGTGTTGAACACACACTTACATGTGTCTTTGAGCCAGAAGCTGTATGCTAATGCGCTTCAAGAGGCACAGTTCCTTCCTCGATAATGAGGCACAAGCACTGAAAATGTCATTAGAGGTTTTCTTGCAAACATTTGTTGAATATTGAGCGCTTTGAGTCATTGTGAGCTTGTCCATCTGGCAGTAAAAAAACACAAGGTTGCTGAAGGCTGCTGTCATGCTAAAATAACAATAACGTCACTCCGAGCCTTAAGGTCCTTGTCCTGAAATAACACCATGACAGCCTTTGGAATACATGTCCACCACAACACACACCACAACCACAATTTAGTGTTAAATACAGAATAGTATTGGTATTGGTTCTCTATTTCTGTCTTTCTTTCTTTCTCTCTCTCTCTCTATTTGCATTCCCTTATTATTTCTTCCTTCCCCTTTAATAGTCCTCTTCTGCCATTGCCTGTAAGAAGCAAATCCAAAAGCAATGTGTTTTCAAAAATCCTTTTTTTTCCAAGTACTCTTCCTCCTGCCTTTCGGGAAACCATCTTGGAGTATGTAGCTTTTGGTCTGCCAGACTCTGTACACACATCAAATTCACCAAATAAGGCACCTCAACAACCTGGCAGCCCGCAATGGACAGAGTTCAAATACAAGACCGTGGAGCAGCAGAGAAGGAATGGAGGGTCTCCTGTGAGAGTGATGTGTTTGTAGTAGAGAGTGTAGTGTGCTAGAAGGCCTGTGTGGGCTAATACTGTTGGCATGCTCTGAACAGAAATGGATGGTGTGATGTGGTTTATGTTAAGTCCCATTGGAGGTGTGGTGGTGGTAGTAGTGGGGGTGGGGGTGGGAGTGAAGGTAAATAGCTTTTGCTGGAACTTGTCACCTGTCTGGAATGTCTGATAAGGTTTGACGCTCTTTACCCTTTGAACAGGACCACTGTTATTCCTGTACTTTCCACTCTCCCATCCCACCTCCCCTTTTCTGTGTGTGTGTGTGTGTGTGTGTGTGTGTGTGTGTGTGTGTGTGTGTGTGTGAGAGAGAGAGAGAGAGTGTCAGAGAGAGAGAGAGAGAGAGAGAGAATGTTCTTGCCTTACCTGTGTTCATAAAGCCACCTGTTCTAACTCAGAGGTCATACTGAGAGACTGAGGTATTAAGCAGAGCTTTTCCTCAGAGGCTTTGCATGGCAAGGCTTGATTTAAAGGTATTGAAAGATCCGCTGTGGTTGGTAACCCTGGAGACTTGAAAGTATAAACCCCCAGGCAACCCCCCTCTCAACACACACACACACACACATGACAGAGGTCTACAGTGTGTCAGGGTCATTTCTGGCAGAACCATCACTCTCTGGTGTGTACTTTGTGTTTTTTGGAGTTTCCTCACCTCATTTGGCCTGCACAAGGGACCCCTCTCACCAATGCCAAGTTCTGTTCTTAAGGCAGGCCAGGACCGTCAGCCAGACACATCACATAGCCACATCAGCAATTAAGTGCTGACAGAGTGAAGTCCCTCTGACAGTATGTCATCATGCACCCCCCCCCCTTCCTTACCCAGTTAAGCTATGCATTATATATGGTCTGGTCTGCATCTGACTGACAGCTTTACCCAGGAGTGTAACTGGGCTTGAGAAAGACAGTACATCCCACACAGTCTGGATTTGCCATTATGTCAGATGGGTCTCTATGGGGCAGAAACATCTGTGAATCTTTAGGTCTTTTAGCAGTTTATTTTCTAAGGCCTCAATAGAGCTTTAGAGCAGCAGCACCTAGTACATCTCAAATTAACACAAAGGTCTCATTAGACACAAGGTCATGCCAAAGAGCCTTTGAAACTAGCATGCAATTCAGACCCGTGTCTGTTTGCTTCTTAGCTGGATGCATGAAGTGATGATGTCCCTCCCTCTGTTCTTCTCTCAGTTCTCTGCATCCAGGCGACTGCCATCTACTTCTCCAAGGAGCCCAAGTCCCAGGATGCCTTGCACGGACGCAGTGCCATGCTTCGTTGCGAGGTGAGCGGCCCGGCCGACGTGCGCTACAGCTGGCTGCACAACGATGAGCTTGTGCTCGATTCGGATCGCCGCTTCCAGGAAGGCAACAACCTCAAGTTCACCGCCATTGACCGCCACCTAGATGCTGGAAGCTTCCAATGCGTGGCCACGGATGCAGCGACTGGAGAGGAGGCCCGCTCCAACAATGCCTCCTTCAACATCAAATGTAAGAAAATGGCAAAAGAAAATGTTTGTATGCTTGGTTGTGCAACAGCAGTGTCATGTTCTGCCTAAGCTTGTTATTTACTACCTGAATCGACTGCAGCAGAAGCTCTTGTGCTTTCTCTTTGCGTTAAGTGCTCTCAGGAAAAATGTGTTCCCATCAAGTAGCGTAACTGAATATGTGTGGTAGAAACCGTGGCTTTTTCATGTTGCTTTTTTACATTGTGTAACACACCTCGTCTCCTGCTTCATCTGAAAAGGCTTTTGTGTTGAAATTACCATGGAGTGAATTTTGCCTTGAAGCTATGTAATTATTTGCGTCTAGATTATCAATGTCCCTCCATTACATTTCGTTTCAACACAGTTTCTCACCCCTCATGCTTTTGTCCCAAATTTTTCTGGTGTGCTTTCGTCTCTTTTAAGTAATCAAAACCAGCATGATCATCTTGTGTTCCTCCAAATACCAGAACTGGGGAAGGGGGGTTATCTGAGTTATGCTCCGACCCCAGGCCATGAAACGTCTGCATCGTTCGCTTGTTACAGCCCCTGGCAAGTTTTGTCTTGTCGCAGACGCGTGTGAATAACAGGTGTCAGGTTATTATGTCTGTTCCTGGGTGGAGCCCTAAGACTCTTTTGAAGGGCTGAATTTGGTCACAGCTGTGCTGTTTTGTGTTGTGTCTTCTGACGTTCATGCTAAACTTATAAAACCAGGTACATCCATAACCAATGTTTTGCTGCCCGAGCTGGTACTTAAGTTGCTTAGTGAATGGAGTCCCAGCCATCACCCTTCACCCAATCCTCAGTCCTCACTCTTAATTGCTCTGCTCTCTCACCACTGAGGGCCTCTGTTCTTCATGCTGAAACTTCAGAAGGGAGCAGAGGCCCACTGCACAGTCCGAGCCCTTCCCATTCCAGTTTCTCTGATCTGTCAGTGCTGGTAAGGCTCCTTGCCTCAGCCAAGCCACTCATTAATAGAGGGCTGATGTGTTGTTCTGAAGTGGCAGCTTATTTTTGGAGACCTCAATGTGACCTGTGGAGCCAGCCTGACTTTTTTATGTCTTGTAATTAAGATGTGATTTAGGGGCGCCATAAAAAAGGAAAAGTTAGCCGTGCACACACACACACACACACACACACACACACACACACAAACACAGATGAGAACAAGTGGAGCATGTCATGTTAAAATGGAAAAAACATAGATGATGTTATCGTTCATCTACCAAATATGATGAATCAGGATACAGACATAGACATGTGTGATGGTTGACATGTGTGACAAGTGTAACATTGAGAAGACAGCGTGACATTTGTGATCCATCAGAAGACGTGTAGTTTCATTACCTTTATCACCTGGAGAAATGAAATACTGTTTTCTGATTGGCTGACAGGGTGTCCAATATAACAGGACACCTATAACGTACATCTGGTAAAAGTTTAGTAACCGTTCCATATCAATGCTCTTTACAGTGGTAACTATAATGACAGCAAGCAGCCTTGTGCATCTACTTTTCCACAAAGACTACAGCAAAGCTATGAACCAGCCTTTTTTTGTAGATTACTGCTTAAAGAAAATAATTACATAAATATAAAAATAATTCTGGCAACCGGGTGGTAAGTGGGATAATGGCCTTCGACGTGTCCTGATATAGGGGATTAATGGACTTGGTGCAGGCACACAGCACTTCGCCTTTGGCGTGCTGTTCTTCACCCTGCCTCGTCCATTATTCCCCTATATCGAGACACCTGGAAGGCCATTATCCCTAACATATCTCAAAATGTCCTGATGTTCATAAATCTAGTAATGCTTGAGTTTGAACATGCCCCTGCCCGAGTCCCATGGCATTGTAGACTTTTTCTCTCAGCCTCCTCTTCAGTGTGCTGGGGTTAAGGAGACCAAAAAGAAAGCGAGATTTCATGCTAAGACTAATGGCTCCAGCGGAGGAGAAGGTCTGACTACCATACAGTCCCCCCCCCCCCTCTCTCTCTCTCGCTCTCTGTCCCACTGGCTCTATTCCACTCTCCAACCCTCTCCCACAAGCCTGTAGCCAACAGGTCCAGATAAGACCCGTCTCTGGAATGGATCTGGGCTTGATAGTGTACAGGTCTGGTTGGAACAATATAACATCGAAGCCTTCAGTCTTGCAAGTTCTACGAAATCTGCCTGTGCATAAGGAAACTGTGAGCAGCGTTGATTTTAAAGCAGACTTTCAGTGTTTAATGTTGGTGATAGATGAGTATTATGTTGTTTAAAGAGTAGAGCAGTAAGTTATGCTTTACATTCTTGTAGTTCCTCATCATAAATGAAGAGCAGGTTCAGTCTGATTTGATAGCTGTCTGATGGCTGTGGTTAAGGTGACTGAATAGCTAATAGCTAACATAACTAATAGCTAGTGTTTGAAACAAGCATTGGGGAACTGTGGAGTCAGAAAAGTGTCAGTCAAACGTGCATGTGTAGTAGGGTTTGAATCCCGACTGCCACCGTTGTGCCCTTGAGCAAGGCACTTTACCCTGTTACTCTAGGGGAGATTGGCCCTGATTTAATTCATAGATGACAAATGTAAGTTGTCTTGGATAAAAGCATCTGCTAAATGCATAAATGTAAATGTATGATATTTTGCTTTAGTTGTAATGAGATTTTGCTCTTTCAGTCAGGCAGTTAGTGATTGTGTTTTGGCTGTAATGTGCTGCCCGCCCAACTTGGTCCGTCTGCCTCAGAGCCCCCGACATTTACTACGAGCCACAGCAAAAATGCTGCACCCCCTCACCCTTTGCCATTTTCTCTATTCTGCTCTTTCCCGATCCCACAGGCTTCAGTTAAGTCATGCATGCACGCACTTTCACGCATGTTAAATGAACGGTCTAGTGCACGCACAGGCATCACAACCACCCTCTTACCAAGTTTGATGTCCTCTTGCCCTCCTGTCCTTGCTGTACATCTGGCTATAGCAATAAAAGTAGCTCACAGGTACAGAGTCTTTGAAACGAAACTGTATATTCTCGTAATGATATGTGTTTTAAGTGAGAGCATCAGTTGTTAAGATATCCAATGGTGCTGCTGACATGAACATGGAATGGTTGAATTCATGCATCACTGGAACACACATTTTATCTCAATGAGCTATATGCCATGATGGGTAGGCTTAGAAATACTAGGGCTGTGTGTGTATGTTTGTGTGTGTGTGTGTGAGTGTTGACCAGGCAGAAAATGGCGTGTGGAGAATCAGATCAAGCACAATGAAGTGGCAGACCCGCGTGGGGTTTCATGGGCAATTGAAGATCCATGCGGGTGGATCTGGGTCTGATTTTATGTTTATTGAGGCGTGACCTGTGTCAAGACATGGGGGACATGAGACACATACAACAACCCACTCACTCACACACACAAACACTACCACTCACATACACCACGCACCAAAACACACACATACCACATACACACACAGATACACATCAAAAGTCATCATCTGTCCACCCTCTGGATGTTACCATGATAAGTATTTGCCTTGATTGGCCATGCCAGTGTAAATTTGACTTGACTGTTTCTGCTTCGCCCCCCCCCCCCCCAACACCCCTTTTTCTCACTCTTTTTTTATTCTGAGTTAAAAATACACCTCTGTTTTGTTTCTGTTCACAGCCTGTGTTGTTTGGCAGCTATATCACTCTTCCAAATTGTAGCCACAGGCCCATTCCTGATAAGACACTGAAAAACTGTTGCTGACTGTGAGATGTCTCACAGCTCCTCTCTAGGTCTTTTTTATCTGTCAGTCTCCTCCATCCCTATCCCTCATTAACAAAGCCCTGATCTGATTTTTCCATTAACAGAGCAATGATTTCATGTGCACAATTCCCAGTTCACCATTGTCAAGCTCTCTGCACAGTGCATTTCTTTCTTCAGTGTTTTTTGTCCTACTCTGCTTGCTGCCGTGTGGAGGCAGGCAGCTGTGGCAGCCCCTGTAAGCCTGACGCTGATTCGTCCTGTCAGTTCTGCATCCCTCCACCAAGGTGACGGGATGTCAAATGCCTGCTTGTATTTTCCCTGACACACACACACAAATATGCACCCAAACACACAAACACAGACACACACACACACACACACACACACACACACACACACAAACAAAAAATTACAATTTACTTTTAGAGGGTAAACAGGAAGGTGTTCATCCTTTCCCTCCTCATTACAGTTTCCCCTTATTCAGGCAATGTAACACCTGTTCCGTTCCAATCAATAAGTGTAAACCTGCCAGTGTCAGGGGTCCTGGAGAAAACAGATTTTTTCTTTCCTGTGTTGGTTTTCATCATCATATCCGGCATCCTGTCACACCTCCCATGCGGAGCGGCTTTTCATTTCCTGCTGATAGCTGTTTTAATGGATTCCCGCATCATTTTGATGTGGCACAGCGGAAAACTGAGCCATCTTTCACCAGAATGTTAGCAGAGGCATTGGTTCGGCAAAACTGTCTCAAGGAAATGCCTTTCTTACATAGACACACATCATCATCTCAGATGGATCAATTTCTGTTGCTTCATACATACTGTATATGTACACACACACACACACACACAGACACTCACATATAGAGAGTATGTGTCTTTGTATGTGTCTGTGTGTGTGTGTGTGTAGCACAATTTATAAGCGAACACAGAGATTTCCAATCAGCACTCTGGCATTATTCTCTCTGAATGCTAATCCATCACATCAGTAGGTGCAATTGTGTCCGCATGGCTAACAGAGCTGAGCACTGTTTGGTCCATAGCCCCCCGCCCTCCCTTACCCCACTTCATCACCCTAGCTGGCTTTTGTGTGTAAAGTGATTAAATGAGTATGTGATCGTTTGTTACAGCGCTTGATAGTCACCATAGCAACAAATGCAGAGTAAGTGGCTCTTGACGTGCATATTTCAGTCCTTGAATGGCCTTCAAGGGGTCGCTGATAAGCCCTCCTATATCATATGGAATGTAACCCTATTTTAGTGGAAGCCATACAAGCAATATTGTGGCAGTGGTTTCAACCAGCACAGGGCCTGGTTTTTGACTTGGTAATCACTTTCCAGAGGATTACCGTCTACAGCTTTCGACACTACAGAGGACTGCAAAATGTGCACATTTGGATTTTTACTGCAAGCATAATGAAGACAAAGAATCCCCAGTGAATGCTGCATGGGTGTTTCATCACCTGCAGTCATTTCTCAGAAACCTCATTTTTTTGTTTTTTCCTCTTTCCGCTCTGCTGTTCTTTTTTTTTGTTTTTTCTCTAAAGAGTTTCCCCTCCTCTCCAGGCTGCCCTCACACTGGCCAAAATGGTCTTTCGTTTGGACTGAGGACACGGCTACCAGTGGAGGCTGTCTCCTCATTGGCTCTGAGGCCTTCCCTAGAAACCCTGAACCAATCATTTGCATCGACTCGCCCGCACACTCGTTAAAGGACTAACTGCTAAAATAGTAATAAAAAAAGATGGATCTGCAGCCCCTGGGCATGACTTACTTTATGGAAGGAGCGAAGGAGCGAGAGAGGCCAGATAGGAGGGTTTTGCCAGAACTTAGAGCTTGTATCTGTGGAGACAGTTGCGTGCTATCTCTCCTTCAGGGGTACTGAGTGCTTGAGTTAATGTGTAGTGACAAGCTTCACTCTAGCGCCCCCTCTGACCTTATTGTGAGGCGGCCGCCCCACACCATCAACCATCCACCAGTACAGGCATACACACACGCATGCACGCATGCATCTATTTTCCACTCCCCCCCCCCAGCATAAATCCAGGCGAGTTCATTCTTTGCATATTTCATGGGCGATAAAAACATGTCTGTAGAGAGCCTCCTCTCCACTGTGTGCGTTCAGTTCTTGCGTGTGTGTGTGTGTAGTCTGTCTGTGTAGATGTGTGTGTGTGTGCAGCCCCCAGGACACGATCAGCAGCAAAGCGCTTGCATTGCTCCTGACATTAGGACACAGACTCAGTCACACACACACTAAAACACTGACTGAACACACACACAGACACACACACACACACACACACACACACACACACACACACACAGGCGTGCACTCAGCCAGGACAAACAAACACGTGGGCCCCGGCAATGCTAATTGAGGCAGACGAGGAGCTCTGTGATGCGATTCAAGCGCTCACTCATACAGGCCAGTAATGTGCTCAGTAAACAGAGTTTTTACTATGCTCTCACATGAATTTGCCCTCAGATGGTGTAAACATTGAAAACATCCCTGAAAAAGGGTCTCTTTCTTAACCCTGGCCTTTAATGCACCCTAAAGATATCAGCTTAACTTGATGAAATGTTTGCTTTAAAGGTAAAATATAATTAACTGTAAAACCACTTTCACCTTTATTCTGTTATGCATTAAGATGACGCATGATTCATAGCACCATATATACATAAAATGCAGTTTTAAATGCTTAACTGACGTTTTAAATGTTTAACTGAAGTTTCCAGTATATGAGCTTGTGGACAGCAATAAATTCTAATCAGATAGAGTTATTATTTTAAGTAGTGCAGTATTCCAATCAAAGTTCAGTGCTGGTGAGAACTGTATGGAAACTCTGGAAAAGCAGGTTGTCTCTAAAGTGTTCGGTATAGTGCTGTGGGTTTACAAAAGGCTAATCAAGCCTGACTCTGGAGAGGCAGCTTTTGAAGGGAAGCTGCCGTCTGACCCCTCTCATCTTCCTCTCCCCTGGCAGTGTCCTCCTCCCCCTCCTCTTTCTGTCCTTTGCCTGGACTCACTCCCCCATATGTGTTTGGGTCCTAATGGAGAGTCCAGCAGGCCGGCCGGATTCTCCCTTCACTCAACCATTCCATCTTCCAGGTCTCTGCTGGCCGCCCTGATGAGCTGCCCTGCTGTTTATGGTGGAGGAGGCCTAGAGGAAGTCGGTGCTCTCTCCCCTAGTAAATAGTTTGGAAAGAACGTGAGGGAGATCCAGAGGTCTTGCCGTCCCAGAAACGAAAAACGGCGAGCATCTTCCATGCTGTCATGGCGATGCACTGGAGACCAGGGCTGATGCCTGTTTCCTTCATTAGCCTGGTCTCTATAGGCCTTGTAACCATGGCAAAGGGAGGAAGGCATAGCCTAATTTAACCCCCCCCTATTTCTTTCTTTCTCTCAGGGTTGGAAAGTGGACCTGTAACCTTGAAAGAGCCCGCCTCCGAGGCTGAGATTGAAAGCTCCCAGCCAGTCACATTTCGTTGCCACATCGACGGACACCCTCGGTAAGCCTACCACGTCTGCCTCTTGCCTCACAATCCCTCTCTTCCCACCTCAAAGTCTTAACCTCCACCCCATCCCACAGGCCCACCTGCAAGTGGTACAAAGATGGCCTCCAGCAGACAGACAAGACCCACCAGATCAACAGTAAGGAGCGCACGCTGACCTTGAGGAACGCTAGCCCAGACGACAATGGCCTCTACTACTGTTGCGCCCGCAACGCTGCCGGACAAGTCTGCAGCAACAGCAACTTCACTCTCAATATCATAGGTTTGTGCAGTCACACTCATTCAGGCTGTTTCCAAAATAGTGCACTGCTGTACTGCCATACTGTAAGTAGTAGGTTTGAGAGAATGGGTGTGTTCACTGTCCTTACAAAGAAATTTGTTCTTAAACCCCAACAGTCAGGATTTTGCATTCACATACATTCTCTCAATATACAGAAATATTATTGAAAGGGTGTTAGCATTGTTAATATGACACAGCATTTGTTTGTGTGTGTGTTTGGATGTACGGCAGTCAGTGCCTTCACATTTTAAATGCAGTCTTTAATGGCCTGTGGATTCTGTTTATTTTTACTAACTAGCCAGTCATGTCTCTTAAGGCTACTGTTTCCAAGCTCATGTTTATTGGCACACAAAAAGAAGTCACTGCCAGTCACAACCAGTAGCACTAATGACTAAATGGCTTTTTTGAGCCTTAAATGTCTTGAATGAATGTCCCTGTGTGTTTCTATAGTTGGTTAGAGACTTTATTCTCTTATTTCCCTATTGCACGTAGTGTTTCCACACCTGTGTAGGTTTGTTTTGGTCACCCGATAGCCCTGTTTGAGCCTGGGCTGTGGAGCAGGGGGAGATTTAGCTCTCAAAGTCCACACAAATACAGCAGCTAACATGATTAGCAAGCACTTTAGGAGCAAACCTTTCCACAATTGCACACTACCTCCTGTCAAAAGCTTACACGCAAACATCCAGATGCATTTGTGCGCATACACACACACACACACACACACACACACACACACAGACAGGCAAACTCCCAAGCACCCAGATTGTAATCTGGGGAAAAAATCTTGGTGCTTTTATCTGCGTGTGGTGAGCGTGTGCTGATTTAGAAAAGCAAAAAAAGCTAAATCAGCTAAAGTGAGCTTTGCAACCCCCACCAACCTCCTAGAGAACAAAAAGTTCAGACGTGCAAAAGAGAACACAATCCACAATCCACTGCCCAGCACCTCAATTAGCCACCTGTGCAGTTTCCTGACGTGCAGCTAGTTTAGCACCCAGACACCTGGATTCAGACGGGGAGCCCACACAGCAGGAGTGTGTGTGTGTGTGTGTGTGTTGGGGAGGTGGGTGTAGAGAGAGAGAAAAGGAGAAGAGAATAGACAAATTGTTCAGTGACCGGCAGAGAACCTGATGGATGTTCAGCCCGTCTCTCAGCTACCTGATAAACTTGCCTGCTCCTCCTCAGCACAGTGGGTGGTCCCCCCCACCCCACCTCACCTCCCGCTTCACTGCTGTCTGTGCTTGAGAGTTATGCAACCGTGCCTGGCTTAAACTCCTCTTCAGAACGTCAAAGCAGTGTCACATACCGCTCCCATCTCTCACACCTGCTCAAGCCTACAGCACTGTGAGGTGTGTGGAGAGGCTTGTGAGCAGTTCATCAGCACACACAGAGAGTATGTGCGTGTGGTCATGACCGCTGCCAGGTTTTTCTTCGCCATGTGTTTGGTCCTTGCTGATTGTCATTGTTTAGGTGGTGGATGTTCTGCCCATGATTCTTTTCTAGCTGGATGACTTTGAAGGTCTTAACTGATTTTCAGGCCACATGTTTAGGCTAGTTAATGAGTAAAGTACAAAGACTTGTCCTGCTTCAATACTGTTTTAGCATGCTAGCTGTGTTGATTTATGGTTGAACAAGCATACAACATTACAACCATATACTACAGGGATTAGTCTAGATGCAGGCTTTGCTGTAGGTAAATGCAAGTTCTGAACTACTCTGTTAAGGCCTTTGTGAGTGCATAAAATAGTTATGCTGTTCACTTGCAAATAACCTATTTTGCCACAACAATTCTATGCATTCCCATGGTGGGAAGTTTGGTGTAGTAAGCTTTTGAAGTATGATATTGTAATTGACAGCCTGGTTATAGGTACATCATTAAAAAAGTGACATTTCCCCGAAACTTTCCTCAAGCCTAATTGACCCTTTCTGCTAATCACATATGATGACAGTACTGAACCACAATTAGCCTTCTCTCCTGCCACAAAACCAAATCATCAAACCTACATCATTTCCCTAGCTGCATGGCTTATGGGGGGAATGACGTCATAAGTAGAAGAGGCCACCGTCGTCATTAGCCTCTACTGACAGCTAATCAGGCAGCATTGATGAGCGGGGCGGTCAGGGGTGGTTAGAGGATGAATACAGGCCGGCTCGGAGACCACCTTTTGTGAGTGTGGGGGTGAGACGGGTCAGCACAGAGGGGTTACGGGGATGGCGCTGCCTCCGTCAGGTGGCTGGCAGCTGGCTAGTGATGAGGCGCTGGCTGGAATGCCCCTCAGTGACCTCATTAAGTCACCACAAGGGGGGCCCACCAGGTGTTGAGACCCGCTCGCACCTGAGGAGAAAAGCTGCCTCTGACTGCTGTTAACAAGGTTCAATAAAGCTGGCCGTACAAGCATGTGTGCGTGCGTGCGTAAGATAAAGAATGTGTATCGCTGTTGGAGTCTGAAGATGTGTCTACAAAAATATCCTTTTGAAGAATGCAAAGTTATTTCACTTGGAAACACTGCTTAAATTCACATATAAAAGTATTTTGTTTTTTGTTTCTGCTATTTATAGCCACATCTGCCTGATGAGTTATTGCTTGTCAAACATATGTAAGTATCGTCTCGAATCCTGTGTGAGTTTACTTCACCATCCTCTTGTACTGATTTGCCCTCCTGTCCTCATTCCTCTAGATAAGAGCCTTCCACGCGTAATCATCTCTCCTAAAGACCAGGCAGTTTTACGCAACGGAGAGGCCATCTTCCACTGCCAGTTCACTGCAGACCCTCTCCCCATTGTTGAATGGTTCCACGAATATGAGCCCGTTGTCAACAAAACCCGGTGAGCACACCCCAGCCAGGACACTCTGCTCAGGACACAAATCTCTGCATCTCTCTCCTGTTTCTCTCCACTGTGTGTGTGTGTGTGTGTGCGTGTGTGTCATCAGTAAATTTGATAGCTATGCACACACACATCTATTTGCAGAATTGTATTGTTTTTTTGCCCCTCCCCCCAGTCTTGTATTATTGAAAAAATGTACGCAGCTCTCTTATTGTGAACAATTTCATTTATTTTAAATCTGACATAATAGATAGAACAGCATTGTTTTCCTCTAGGGCTCTTTCTCTTCCTCATTGTATGTGCTTCTATTAATAAGCTCATATAACTTGGTGTTACCAGAGAGACGGGGTGAGAAATGGCCAGAGGGCAGCTCACTCCTCACCCTGCCTAAGTGTTTATATACTCTGACTGAGAACATGGGTCTCTTATGAGCTCCTCTGAATAATGCCCCTTTATGTTCCTCCAAGTTGTTTGATCGTGTGTACACAGTATATTTTAATAGTGAGAAGGTTGTTATCACTGGTGAATGGCAACTTGCATGGAGAAATGCCTGTTTGAGTGAAGGGCTTTCTTTGTGTCTTTATGAATGGAAAAGATCTCAGAGCTTAGCTGGAAAGAAGTGTTGGTAGTTGCTTCAGATACTATTTATAGTCTCGGCATAATGCCTTAGTTATATGTGAGCTGACAAGCATCTGGTCACTACTTTGTCTCCTCCGACAAAGCCATGTCATAAAGCTCAAAGGCGTCCCTGTTCAACTCTGAGCTCCACCAGGGCTGCCCTGCCAAAGCGTTATTGCTACAAACACTGACACACAGGCCTGTGCACTGACTGAGTAATTTAAGATGTTTCCATGTGTGGCTGTGTTTATCTTTTCTGGGGCAAAACTGGTGCTCGATTTACTCAAAGTCCTTTTCGGCATTTGTTCGCTCCCAGTTCAGCACACAAACAGAGGAATACAGAACTAATTCCCCCCCAGATCCTCTATTTGTGTTGGACTTGGACAGGAGTTCCCCCACAAAGGGTGTTTTAGGCACACCTGATCCTCGGGATTAAACACTAAAGTGAAATTGTTACATAAACTTGACAGTAACTACCTGTGAATTTACTCTTCTATGTAATCGGCAAAATCGATCATGGTGGTGCGTTTTGTGTGTCTTTGTGATCCGTTAATATTCTTACCCGCCTCTCCATTTGCCATTGCCATCCATTTGCCATTGCGTCCTTGGCAGTGGGACCTGTCTAAAGTCAGACTTTACATTTTACTGTCACCTCCCCAGCCTTCATTACAAAGATAAATCTTAAAAGGTTAGCTTGGAGCCAACATAACATGAACTTGCTGAACTATGCTGTTATATAAAGCACCGTGCTCTACCCATAATCCATGGCTTGATGCCTCTGTGACATCAGTCAGACAGCTTCTTCCTGCCCCGAGGCTAGAATGATACACTTGGATAAAGTTATCTGCCTTGGATGAAGGCCCTTTTGGACGTGGAATAAATAAATCCATTCTTGCCTGAAGTGAGTTGCTTCTCAGATGCCTGTAATATCCAACAAATGCAGCGTAGCACTGTGGTTTTCACACATAATGATATGTAAACAGCTTTTAATTATACAGTGTTGTACACATAATTAACGTAATTAATGCAGTGCTGTGCAGAGAGTATATCCTGATGTGTTGCCATGTGTGTTGCTTATGGGGTAGCAAGTTTGTTTTTGCTTCCCCCAAGGTATGGATAGGTACAGTATGTCTGGAAGGTATGGAGGGTATGTCTGGATACTTGCGTTGTTATACTAATGTCTGGGTGTCTGTGTGTTGCCAGGTTGTTTGTCTATAACAATGGCTCCCTGCACCTCATGCAGGTGAAGGCAAAAAGCATAGGTACATACAGGTGTGTGGGCTATGGAGCCACCGGCCGAAATGTCACTGTACAGGCAACACTCAGTCTAGCAGGTAAGGTCTCTCTTTCTCTCACACTCACACTCTCACTCAATCTCACACTCACACTCACACACACACACAAACACACATTACATGCATTATGTCAAACTATGGTTCCTTGAGAAAAGGAAAATCAGCTTCAGAGTTGAACAAACACACACACGCCCACCCTCGCAAACAAAAAGACATTCATTTTCAGACTCATTTTCCCTTCACCCAGTGCCAAATGATATCTACAGTATGTTGATAATTTCATTGCTTTTGAAATCCGCCCCAGCTGTGTCTCACACAGAAGGCTGTAGTTTTCTTCTAATCACCCCTGTAGTGTCTCTCTCTCTCTCTCTCTCTCTCTTTCTCTCTCTCTCTCTCTCTCTCACATATACTCTCCTTTCTCTCCTCCCCTCTCCACTCACCCCACTCCAGATGTACTATAGAGGCCAGTAACTGGAACAGCTCCATTCTAGTAGGAGATGAGGGAGTTGTCCTTTAACCACAAGGTCGCTC
The DNA here is from genome assembly GCA_027481765.1 of Tenualosa thibaudeaui. Lineage (NCBI taxonomy): Eukaryota > Metazoa > Chordata > Actinopteri > Clupeiformes > Clupeidae > Tenualosa > Tenualosa thibaudeaui. The sequence goes on from JAIFZK010000012.1 coordinate 673,164, forward strand.
TCCTGTTCCCCGACTTCTGTTCCCTGTGGCAAAGGCTTTTTTATTGAGTCATAGCTTACCCAGCTGCAGGATTTGGCCCTGTAGTCCTTTGGACTACCATAGATTTGTTACACAAAAATCTGGAGTTAAATCTCTCTCTTTCTCACACACACACTCTCTCTCTCTCCCTATCACTCACATCCACACTTTTTTTCTTACGATACTGTCAGTTACTGATCATTTGTTTTCTTGACATCTGCCTCTCTGTTGTTGCGTGCAAAGAAGAGCTTATGCATGCAAAGAAGAGACTGTACTATTCTCAGTAGCCCTCAAATCACCTTAGTCTGATCCCCCCTCCCTCCACCCCTCTATCTCTGCATTTACACAAACGCACACACACTGACTTGAATATGTCCAGTGGTCAGAAATAATCTAGAAAGGGCTCAGTATACAGTACACACACACATACACACACATACACACACACCCACGCATGCTCTCAGACTTGACTGTGTCCAGTGGTCAGAACAAAAATGTATTCAGAGAGAGCTGGTCGCCTGTCAATCTGTAACAAGCCTTTCTGCTCCCCTTACTTCAATTGGTTGTCTTACTGGCAGACAGCTGTGATTTTGGGTGACTGGCAGACAGCTGTGATTTTTTGGGTGGTGGTGGGGTCAGGAGGTGCGGGAGGAGAGATGATGCCACCCTAGAGCCCCAACCCACCCCTCCACCCCCCATCACAGCCTCCCCACCAACACCACCCACCCATCCACATCAGAAGTTGCACTCGCAGCCACCCTCTTGCCCCCCGCGCCGCCTCATCTTGGCACTAATTCGCCTAATCCCCTCTCCCGTTAATCCCGCAGCTGTATTAAATTGGATTGTGACATGCCAGAGCCACACTGTTTGGGGACAAGTTTCAGTTTCGCTTGACGTTTTTTCCACCTGTAGATGGCGCCAGCTCTCCCGTGTTTTCTTGACCACCCTTGAGTAACTGTGACTGACTCCTGCCTCGTCAGGACTGCAGATTACAGCTGAAATATGCTTAGGTCCTTGTGTTGGCCTTCTGTCCTTTCTTTTCATTCCTTTTTTTTCCCATAGCTCTTTTCTTTTATTTCTTTCTGTCTGTGATGCCCTATTTTATTGTTTCTTTTTAATCCTTTGGGCTTAATATCTCTGTCAACATTGTTACGTTGTGTACACAACAGATACACAACAAAAAGAATTTTGGCCCACACACAACTCACACACACACACACATTGTATTGTTAAGTGTAATAATTGTTAATATAATAACTTCTTATGCCCCCTCTCTGCCAATCGCTTTCTTGATCTTCCCTACACCCCTTTACCCCTCTCCTGTCCATCTCTCTCTCTCTCACCCTCTCTCCATCTTTCCTCCCAATACACAGAGATTCAGGACCTCGGCCCCAGCCAGGACCACGTTTTCACCGCCAACTCCCAGGAGCACCTCGGCTGCCGGGCAGAGGGCACGCCAGAGCCCCAGGTCCGCTGGGAGATGCCCGGTGGGAAGCTGGTCACCACCGAGGGCCGCATCTATCAAGAGGGCAGCACCCTCGTTTTCAACCCCACGCAGAAGGGCGACTCAGGGACCTACATCTGCACGGCCAGTAACAAGGCGGGCAAGAGGACCCAGGAGCACAAAGTCACGGTGGCCTGTGAGCATGCAAACTGTCCCTCTTCTCCTTCTCACTGTCTTTTAATTCGTATCCCTCTTAACAGGACAAGGCCCTATTTTTAGACTGGCAGAAGTGTTGATGGACAGATAATAATATTGCCACCATCCATCACAGATGATTGCTGCCTCCCCTTATATGAAGCAGGAACAAGGATAGGAACCAGCACTCGTGCTGTGCCAGGAAATTTTGTTTAGTTTTTTCTTCCTTTTTTTTAAACAAAGTTAAAACAGTTTCATATTTACTATTTAATTTTATACAATATTTGTAGTTATATTATTTTAGATCATCTGCAATGTCATACATGTCTGTCAACAGAGGGTGTGGTTGATATTTGCCCAGCCAAGGGTCAAGAATTGTAGAGACTGTAGGTGTAGATAAGTGTCTATTAAATATCAGTCACTATTAACTTGACCTTTATGTCACCTTTATGGGAAGTGAAATACTATGAGCATCAATCACAGCACTTCATACAAAATGCAGTAGTAGTTATATTTCTTTAGCTGATGTGAATGGAATGTGTTTTTGACTTGTAGCGTGTTTTGTTATGTGGTGTGCAATGTTGATGTGTGCGATGTTTGTGACATTCATGTTGATGAGTTTGTTGATGTTCCGTGGCTTATCCCACAGCTGCGCCTGAGTGGGTGACTGCACCCGAGGACACCAGCATGAGGGAGGGTCAGCCCGGCTTCCTGCACTGTCACGCCCAGTCCACACCTTCTCCAGAGGTCACCTGGTATCGCAATGGCATGATGATCACCTCAGAGGTGCACTACTTTCTCTTTTTGCCCAAGCTGAGCCTCTCTCTCTCTCTCATGGGTGCTACCAGACAGAGACTCAGTAACCTTGCATCCCACATTTTTAGTAGCCCTGTAATGTGTTGTTTGCTGCAGGGCAGTTGTTTTAGGTGGTGCAGAGAATAAAGTACAGGGCAGGACATCAGTAAGTTACATAACCACTTTTGAGGCATTGAGGCTATGAACCGGACAAGCTCAGCTCTGTACACTCAGAGGTGCAGACAAGCACATGCGCGCGCACACACACAGACACACACACACCAGTACTAGTTATTTGAACGTCATGCTTTGAGCGTCATACCTTTCTCTGGTTTTCTTTTCTCTTGTACTTCCTTTTTCTCTATTTGTATCGGTCTATACATACCTCCCTCTCTCTCTCTCTCTCTCTCTCTGTCTTTCTTTCTCTCAGGATTCTCGATTCATGCTGTTTTCTAATGGGACTCTGCGGATCAACAATGTGGAGGTGTATGATGGCGTTATGTATGGCTGCCAGACCAAGAACAGAGGAGGCTTTCTCACTGGTCAGGCCAAGGTCAAAATCTTAGGTAAATTGCTTGTGTGGTCTATGAAAAGTGTTTGTGTGTGTGTGTGTGCGCATGTTTGTGTGCATGTGTGTGTGGGAGAGGGAGATCTGTGTGTGTGATGCCACAATGATCTAATCTAATCTAATCTCCTTCCTCGGCCTGTGGTTGTCAGTGGTGTTATGTCTGACTTGATGGCATGTTATGTCTGCAGAAGCTTTATTTATGTGACCTCAATCTAAATCGTTCCCTTATATATGATGCTTTCTACTCCATTATGTGCTGTACTTACAATATCAGTGTTTATGTGTGTGGTCTCGGGCATCATTTGAATGTCCTGGATTGCAGTGTCTGCATGTCTTCAGTTTTGAAGAGAGAGTGAATGAAGCTCTACAGACAAGTAAAGCTTGGGCTTCACAGTTGTGTTTGTGTGTGTGTGTGTGTGTGTGTGTGTGTGTGTGTGTGTGTGTGTGTGTGTGTTTCTTGCTGATCATAGCTGTTGCTCTCTTTCCAGAGAAGCTGAAGTTCACTCCAGCCCCCCAGGCCATCCAGTGCCTTGAGCTTGATAAGGAGGTGAGCATCCCATGCTCAGCCACAGGCGAGGAGAGCCCCACTGTTTCCTGGACCAAAGCAGGTGGGTCTGCTGCACAGCATGTATCTCTCCCTAGCTTGGTGAAGTTCAACAATACACACAACGCCACAAGAGCAAACAATGTTAAATGTTCTTCTCCCCATCCCTGGACTTGTCTTGTGTCTTGATTCGTCTAGTGTTTTGGTTTGTGTCTGGAAAAAAACACACTGTCTGCTCTTTTTTCTTCTTTTCTTCTTCTTCAACCAAGGAGAACCAACAAGGTTGTTGTTGGGGATGGAAAGAATGTCATTCTTGTTCATTCTTGGTCATTCTTCATTCTTCATTGTTTCAATAGCAAAATGTGTGTATAGACAGCTATAAGCATCATTCAGACACAGAGGATGTCTTGCTCTACTCCTTCCTCCCCAAGTTAGTAAGTGAGGTTCTTTGTAGTAAGCTTTGAAATTATGTTGTAGCTTGAATGTTAATCCTCTTTTTGTAACTCGCTCTGAATAAAAGTATTTATTAAATGCATAAACATAAACAGATAATATAGATAAGACACAGTACATGGCATTTCTAGAGACAGCCTTGAGTGTACAAACTTGCACACTACACAAGGGACATGATGCATTTCTGAACTCATCAAAGTACTTGTCTATTTTCCTCCTTCTGTCTCCCCCCGCAGATGGAAGTGAGTTTCCTCCTCACGTTGAGCAGAGCAACGGTGTGCTGCGCTTCAGTAAGGTGACTCGCGATGATGCTGGCAACTACACATGCTTGGCCTCCAACCGGCTCCAGGGGGAGATCAGAGCTTATGTCTCCTTCACTGTTGGAGGTCAGTGACATATCCACCCTTTGTCTTAACATGCCTTTTGGACTTTTTTTTTACCTGCCGTTTCTGTTCATACACCCGTTGTATGTGTATTGATCTTTGAATCTTTGTTATATGATCGGCAAAACAAAAAAATGCCAAAACGCACTTATTTGATATATTCATTTTCAAATGGTCATTTATTTTGAACATTTATTGTATGGATACTGCAATTTTTTTTTATTAACATATTTCTTGAATGAATAATGGAAATGTTGATGTTAATTGTAAGTAAAGTACAGTAAAGCTCACTGTTATTTAGCAAGTGATTTTATCCAAAGCAACACAAACTTGCGACCACTCAATCAAACTCAAGGTCACTGATTGTCAGTCGAGCAATGGAACTGCTGCTCCTCCATCCCAGCAATAATAAGTGTTTAAGGTAAGGTATGTATGCAATCCTGTCCCTTGCTCATAAGCTACCTTTCCGTTTGTCTATCTGCAGTCTCCATCCAGTTCAAGCTGAACCCTGAGTACACCACCGTGTATCAAGGCCTCACAGCCATCCTGCACTGCCAGGCCACCGGGGACCCCGAGCCCAGCATCCAGTGGGTGGTCAAGGACAAGATGCTTAAAGCCAGTGCTGGAAGGTGAGACTCGCCACCTGATCTCTTTCCCCATCTGTGTTTTTTTTGTGACTCTTTCTGCATCTTGTGCTCACACATCTACTCCCCCCCTCTCTCTGTCCCAGGTTTCAGGTCATGGCGAATGGCTCTCTGGTCATCTCTGATGTGAGCACAGATGACACGGGCAAGTACACGTGCGTGGCCGGAAACAGCTGTGGCATCAGTGACCGCTGGGCGCAACTCTACGTGGTCGGTCAGTAACACATAAATGGATGCACACACACACACACACACACACACACACACACTCCTGAATTCACCTGTCCCATTAGTGATTCTATGAATGAGTCAGACATCTGGACCAGTCCAGTTGATACACATAGGAATGCCCAGGAAGGACATTATCAAGTTCATGAGAATTTCTTTTTTTACAGTTTTACCAGAAAAGTGTTTAAATCAGACATTTTATGATGTTTAGCATGTCAAAAAATCAGGCATATAACGGTAAGGATGAATCTTGTCTCCATTACACATATGGGCACACGCACACATGTATGTACATGTATGTGCACTTGCATGCATACAGACACACATCACATAAATTGTCATTTAGACACATAGGGTCTTGACATCCTCTCCCTGTCGTACATGCACAGACAGACACACACACACACACACACACACACACACACAGAGCAGCTCAGTGTTATCTCATCAGATAAAGCTGTCAGTTAAAGTGTGATCACAGGGCTCAGATGAGGGAGCTGATTGAAATCTGTAGCTTCAGATTAACTGCGGCATCGCACATCAGGAGGCTCAGAGACTAGATGACGCCTCTCCGACACATTGAAAGGTTTCAGACTCTTTAACGTAATTAAGTTATTACGCTGACTTGCTCCACATAACCACAGATGGCTTGGCCCACAAACAAGCCAGTGACAAACGGATGGCGTTTTTTCAGGGTCATGTAAACAAGCAATCTTGTCCTTATTTATCTGAAGGTGGATGTTTGAAATTTAGAGACAGTAGCCATAGTTCCCAAAAGTTCCCTTTGGAGGGAAACCTCTTTAAAAAGGCTTTAGTCATCCATCATCTCTAAGAGCATGTCCATGTCTTCACCTGGCTCAAAACGAGCCACGTCTCATAAGAAGGGTGCGATAAAAGAGGCGAAAGATAGAGATCACAAGCTGCAGCTTGTGAGTGGCCCACCCATCTCTAGTAGGAATAAAGTACACTTTAGGATTGCCACCAGTATTAGTCTGATTTCCTTTCATTTACTTTGAATACTTAACCAAAAAAGTTCTATCTGTCTAGCACCATTTTTTAGCAAGTTTATCAAATGTTTGAACTATGGCATTGTTTCCAAATTGATATGACCCCCCCCCCCCTTCTGTGTGTACAGAGAAGCCTGCGAACCCCCCAGCAGAGGAAGAAGACAAAGCCCCGTATAAGATGATCCAGACCATTGGGCTGTCGGTGGGGGCGGCGGTGGCCTACATCATTGCCGTGCTGGGCCTCATGTTCTATTGCAAGCAGAGGCGCAATGCCAAGAGACTGCTGAAGGGACAGCATGGAGATGAGCCAGAGATGGAGTGCCTTAATGGTATGTGTGTGTGTGTGTGTGTGTGTGTGTGTGTGGTGTGTATGTGTGTGTGTACATGAATGTGAGTGTGTCTGTGTGTAAGTACAGGTGTATGCATGCGTGTGTGTGTGTGTGCGGACAAAAGTCTGATTGTATGTGTAGGCATGTGTGTGTCTGTGAGAGAAAGAAGAGGAGTAAGTGTGTGTGTGTGTGTGTGTGTGTGTGTGTGTGTGTGTGTGTGTGTGATATGAACATGGTTTGTGCCTGTATCTGTTCACCTGTGTAGGTCTGAGTATGTTAATATTTGTGTGGTTTGGTTGCTGTGTGGTTTATCACTTTTTGCTAGCTTGCACAAAAACAGTTGGAAGTTGTACAATATAATAGTAAGTGCTACAGGCACTCTTTACTTTGTGGCTCTGTCATCTGCCAACAAGTGTGTATTGTTAATATTATATAAGCCCCTGCTGCCATCATGTGGTTGTAAGAAGAACTGCAATGAGATGTTCATGCCAAACCTCTAACAGCAATAAATTAGTGGCCATGTGTTAGTTTGAGGCCTCTTATACTGAGAGAAAGTGCAGTGCCTTTTGTGTTGTGTGGTTGATCAGAGACTCTTTAGGCCTCACAGAGTGCTAAGGTTGACCATGAAGGAACCCTCAGGGAGACTGAGTGCCTTTTGTTTGACTAGCTAAGCTGCTTATAATGGCCGCTTGTTGCCTTTCAGCAGCACCTACTTTGGAAATCCGGCTTTGCAGGCTGGTGTTTGGGAGTAATTGGCTGATTCATAATGGAAAAATTGGGAGCAAATTTGGACAGTTTAGACAGAGAGTTTTATTGTTGATAGGACCACTGTTGCAATAGTTGATAGCATCTAGAGATAGAGCACTTTGACAGACTGCATGCATGCTTTTATGTTTCTTTTAAACTGTGTTGTACGCTGAAGGTTTTGAACAGCACAGTACAGTACTGGTTTATAATGTATGAATGTAGTATTTTTGATGTCCTCTAGGTGGTGCTGTACAACAGAATGGGCAGACCACAGCAGAGATCCAAGAGGAAGTGGCTCTGACCAATATGGGCACCACCGCAGCAGCTGAGAAACGGCACAGCTCCAATGACAAACTGCATTTCCCCCGAGCAGACCTGCAGACCATCACCACTTTAGGTAAGGGCCTCTTATTTATCCCATTCTTCCAAGCATAGCGCAATCATTTGATGACAGTGATTGGAATAGTTTTAGCACACTGTTTGATGGCCATGATGTACTCTGAAGCAATTCCTCACAATGTTTGTATTCTGGTGTACACTAGTGTATTATTAACCGTCAGTTTGTGTGTGTGTGTGTGTGTGTGTTTGCTTGCTTGTGTGTCTGTTTGTGTGTCTGTTCATGCATGTGTATGTATGTGTGTTTGTGTGTGTGTATGTGTGTATGTGTGTGTGTGTCTGTTCATGCATATGTGTGTGTGTGTGTGTGTGTGTGTGTTCTTCCTGTGGTGTTCTCAGGGAAGGGTGAGTTTGGCGAGGTGCTGCTGGCCAAGGCGAAGGGTGTGGAGGAGGGGGAGGAGGAGACGGTGGTGCTGGTGAAGAGCCTACAGACCCGTGACGAGCACGTGCAGCAGGAATTCCGGCGCGAGACCGACATGTTCGCCAAGCTCAGCCACCCCAACGTGGTGCGGCTGCTGGGCCTGTGCCGGGACGCTGAACCCCACTACATGATCCTGGAGTATGTTGATCTGGTAAGTGTACCCACACCAGCACTAAAAGCAAAACAAAATCAATACTATTTCAAAGACATACGTTTCAGCATTATAATTCACACAACTGGTTTGTCTTTCTTAGGGGGACCTTAAGCAGTTCCTCAGAATATCCAAGAGTAAAGATGAGAAGATCAAGCCACAGCCTATCAGCACCAAAACCAAGGCAAGTCCAAACGCAATGAAATGTGAAACACTACACCTTAATCATACTGTCAAATGGCTGACCTTGAACTAAAACAACAGTGCTGCTAGGTAGTGTTACTGTACACCAGGTATATGAGCTGTACCATTTCTCTCATGCTGCCCGGCCCTGTTCCCCTCTGCCTCCCCCAGGTGTCCATCTGTACCCAGGTAGCAAGTGCTATGGAGCACCTGTCCAGCCAGCGGTTTGTTCACAGAGACCTGGCAGCCAGGAACTGCTTGATCAGCGGCCAGAGGCACGTCAAGGTGTCTGCCCTTGGCCTCAGCAAAGATGTTTACAACAGGTAGGGAACTGTTCTTCTTGTCTTCGTTCTGCCTTATGAGAAATAATCCTAGTCAAAGCAAAGTGACAAAGAACATTAGTCCAGTGAATTTGCATTTGTGTGTAATGCGAAAATTAGACAGTTGTATACAGCTATGATCCACAATAATGTGCAGTTTTGAAAACGTCTATTTTCATCCATTATTGGACAACAAAAAGCAATGATGTGAGTTGACCTCAGATGATATTATTTGACCTCAGATACTTTTTATTGTACATAAGATATTGAGGATTGAATGACATCTGAGGGAGAATAAAGACATGTTTAATCGTTGTTGAAAATGGCACATTGCTGCTATATTTATATTGGAGTATTTGACAGTGATGTACTAGAGTTTGGAGAAGTCTTGTGCTCTTGTTCAAGTATGCCATCTTTTGGCCAAGTGAAGCATTGCAACCACATTTATCCAGCTAAAATGACATGATTAATCTCTCTCTCTCTCTTTGCGTCTTTATCTGTGTGTGTGTGTATAGCGAGTACTACCACTACCGGCAGGTATGGATCCCATTACGTTGGATGCCCACAGAGGCCGTGTTTGAGGATGACTTCTCTACCAAATCAGATGTCTGGGCCTTCGGTGTGCTCATGTGGGAGGTGTTCAACCATGGAGAACTGCCTTACACTAAACTCAGTGATGATGAGGTCTTGGAAGGTAAGAGTACATGCAAGCTGACCAAACACTTGACTTGATAGCTGTGTGATTTCTATGCTGCTTTGCTCCAGATCATGAACACAGTGATTGAAATCAGTTGATCAGCCCATTACAGAATCCGTTTCACTGTGTTTCTGGACCAAAGGAAACCCACTGGTCTCAGTTAGGAACCTGTTCAAAACATTATTTGAGATCTGTCATGTTACTTTACTTTGTTACTCCAAAAAGAAATTTAAATAATCAACTTTGTGATTTTAAGTAATCCAACTTTGTGATGAGTAACCCCCCCAACATTGTCAACCGCCAAGCTCAGTCCTTCTCTGTCCTCCTCACAGGCCTGCAGGCTGGGAAGCTGAAGCTGCCGGTGCCGGATGGCTGTCCCTCCAAAGTGTCCAAGCTGATGGGCCGCTGCTGGGCCCCCAGCCCCAAAGAGAGGCCCTCCTTCAGCGAGCTGGTCCAGGCGCTCGCCGAGCTGCCCTCTGACAGCAAAGTTTGAAGGGCAGCACTTTGTGCGACACACGTAATCCGTTGAGATCCTTCCAAACCCCACCGCTCCTCTCACCCCAGCTGGTCCCATCACACCCTTCCTCTAGCCTTGGCCACCCAAAGGAGTTCCCTAACCCAACTGCCTGCCTGCACAATCACAGACTTGCTGGATGCAGAACTGAGTCTGACACATTTCAGGGGGAGGAAAGGAGAAAGTGGGTTTTTTGGGGCTGGAAAAAAGAGACTCTTTTGTATTGACAAATAAGTGTGTGTGTGTGTGTGTGTGTGTGTGTGTGTGTGTGTGTATGTATATGCACATGTGTGTATGTACGTGAAAATGGACTCAGACCCCAGGTTATTTGTTAGCCTTAATTGTGGCCAAGGCTGTTTGCACTCGTCCATAGAGTTTTACCATCCCACTGCCCTACTGAGGTGCTTCTTTAACCCTCCTCTTCCCCTCTCTCTCTCTCTCTCTCTCTTGGTCTCTCTCTCTCCATCTACCTACCCCTTCTCTCCTCCTCTACTTTTCCCTCACTTTTCTCTTACTCACTGTCTATCTTTCTTTCATTTGTTATATCCCTTTCCCCGTCTCTCCCCTTTAATTCTCTTCCTGTGGGACTCTGGGAACTGCCCATCTCTGTGGACGAATATGGGAGTTAGAAACCCTCCTCTCTAACCTCAGCCTTCCACCTCTGCTGTTCAGAGGGAAGAAAAATGCCCAATGCAATCAGGAGAGAGACACTTGAGCTGATGTCACCATGCTGGACTCCCTTTGTTTCTGTTTGTTATTTTAATGCCTCTGTTCTCGTCTGGACTTGAGTTTGCCGTAGGCATTCTGGTTTAGAGTCCTTGTGTGCGGAATCTTGTTTTATTCACAGACCATGTACTTGAGAGATGAAGATTTAGGGTACAAGTTGTTGATAAAAAAAGGAAGAAGTGTTTGCATGAAGGGTTGATGTCTGTTACTTCTGGATCAGAACTGTTCTTTATCAGGACCTGCAGTGTGCTGCCTGCCATAGAAATTAGAAAGAGGAAAAAATGGTCAGAGGCAAGCTGTGTGCATGTTTCCTCTGTGTGTGTGTGTGTGTGTGTGTTTGTTTGAGATTCAGTTATGATTGTACTGTTCATCTTCAAATGTATCTTCACGGTGCTCCTCGGAGACCACGGTTGCCAATGGTAACGCCACCCAGCCAGCACCTCAGCGCATGGTCGACTGTGAGCCTCCAACTCTGGATCTCTGCCTCCTTATGCTGAGCCGAAAGGACCACAGGTGGACATACACACACACTATCCCTGAGGCCTGGCGTGGTCCCTAACCCCCGGATCTCCTCCACTGTGTGGACCACTCCACAAGTCAAAATGAAATGAAATATTCACCCAAAATCTGCACTAACCCCATCAATACACTTCAAATCTCTTCAATATTTTTATAATGTTGTATTGTAGAAGGATATGCAGGCAGCCTTGTATTTATCAAGAAAGTCCTGTGTTTTATATCTTTTTTATTTGTTTGCTTTTATTATTTTTTGTCAATGGTAAGGTACTCTGTAATGTTTTTTTATGTTTGTTTTTTTATTTTTAGATTCAAGTGCACACTGCTCTTACCCTGTCCCTTTTAAGAAAGTGCAGATTGTGTTCAATAATGTTACAGCTTGAAATATCAGTATGAAAAGAGTGCTACTATACATCAAGACCATAGAGACCAAATGTCAACATCACTCAACAGATTCTAAGTGCCTAGAAAATAAATGAAGGATTCTCTGCATTTTTTATTGTATCTTATCAAACAGCAGTGGCCTCTTTGTCTGTGAGGACCATTTTGTATAACATTTTTTTGTATTTGTTTTAATTTTTTTTTTTTCTAAGTTCAGAAATGGTCCTTATTGTATTCTGTATTAATACAAGGCTCTTACACTTTGGCCTTTTTAAATGTGCTTTTGCAAACAGTCACAATAATCAACATGTATACTTGCTGCTCTCATTAAAGGCCCTCACTTGTAAACCCCTGATTGGTTGTCACTGTCCTAGGATCAGCTGTACCAGAAACCCAAACAACAAGCTTTAGAACTGTCTAAAGAGGAACTCTGGAATTGTTGAACCTTTTTTTAGTAGCCTGGGTGAAACCACATACTGGTAAATCTACAAGGGCGTTTGAATTTGCTTTTCAGACCTATCTGGCCCACCTCCTAGTAGCTTTTTTTGCTGACTCAAAAAGCACCAAAAAACATGATAATCTCTTATCCAGCATGAAGTGGTCTTCATGTAAAGACATAGGACAAGGAGTATGGTTAGCAGTCTCACCCAAATAGTGTCTGCACTGATGGTATCAGTATTAAACAACACTGACCAGTATTTGCTGTGGAACCGAGTAAAGCAATTCAACTGAATGAAACCTTCATGAGTTTGTTGTGTTCCCAAAAAGGTCCCGATAGAGTTTAATCTACCACCCTGATGCCATGCACTACCTGGCACTTACAAATCTTACATCCACAACCATTCATACACACCTAACTATACTACTACACCTCCCCTGAAACAACCGTTCATACACACCTAACTATATACCACTACGTCTCCTTATGGATCATCTTGTAACATCTTGTACCCATAATCTTGTAATTGCATTCATTTTCATTTGAAAAGCCACTGTTGGGCTCTTTACAGTCAATCCTAGGGGTGTTTCAAGGTACTGTAGAGGATGACTTCAAATACAGCCTCTCTATGTCTGTTTCTATTCCAATAGTTCTGCCTGCAGTAATGTACACAAACAAAAGAGCCACTCCTCTGATCAGTCAGAGTCATACTCTTTGTCTACTGTCTCATGAATAGTTTATCTCAGACAAATGTCTCTGGAAATTGTTGCAGGAGATATTAGTGTTAGAGTGCTCCCACAACACCATTTTAAAGTAACACTAGGGCACTTTGGAGTAAAAATAATGTACTGCCTGGTGCACCAAATAAGCCTTTGGCCTAATGCCACTGCTAGAACATGCTAACTGGTGTTTCTTGACATTATAGTCAGAAAATATGCTGTCAGAAGTTTTCTGGTGGTAATAACACATTTGCATTGAAAGGGATTTACATTTAAAGGGACAATGAGCAACATTTTGTCACTACTTGAGGTATCCTTTTATCATGAAATTGGCTTTGGGTATCATCTTCAGTTTTGGTGGTTTATGATTATATGAAGGACAGAGAAGGGGTGTAAGGGTAGCCTGTTTACTTAGTTTAACAGCGATGGACATGAAGTGCAGTACACAGAGCACATTTGTGTTACAGTGTGTAGCCACAAATATGTAAGCTTAACTACAGGAAAAAACACCATGTTCAGAGCCAGAAACATTTCCTTCTCCCAATATTCATGTTGCTCACTTATGATTAACTTACCATACGGTTACCCTAACTTAGGGTCTGTGATCTGCCACTGACAGTTTATAATGTCTGTTTATAAAGTGTATGGCAAAGAAAATCATGGAAATGAGTTCAGCCATGGGAAATCACTGGTAAAAGTTACGCATTTAGGATCCAAATGTTCTTTTCTCGGCCTACCAATGTTACTGACAATCCCTTATCAAAATTGGGGCCCTACATGAGGTCTAAGACACCAATATGGTTTAAATTTAAACAAAACAAAGATACTGGAATGTTGCATTAAACTATGCCTATTGTAAACTGAAACTACATTTAAATGGTCTAAAGATCAAGATCAAGGCACTTAAGAAGCTTGTCTTTCTTTCGGGATGACGTCTAGCAAATGCAACCATGATGGCATTTATTCTAATGACATGCCGATTTGGCCAATGGCGTTCCGAGACAGATTCGCCCAGACCAATGGAAGGGCGTCACTGTGACTCACCAAATAAGGAGAGACAACGCCATAAAAGGAAACATTGTATCTCTTTATAAGGAGGAAAGTAGATCGTACTTTGATATATTCGTCCACTTTAATATACGGTAACGAACGGCAAGTTTTGAAACATTGTAAATATAATTTAGGATAGTCTGCACGCTTACAATGAAACTGAATTCATAGAGACAAAAGCTTTAAGGCCGCCATTGACGACGTCTCCCACGTTTACTGCGTGAACTACATGTCATGGCGGAGTGATTCGAGAGATGCAATCCGCATTTTCCTTTTGGAGTAAGTGCTTCGAGTTTTGGGAAAGGAGAAGGCAGAGCTAGATTGGCGGGGTGAAGGGTCTGAGGGACAGCATCACTTTTGAAACTTTGCATAGGTTGTTACGTAGAGATTCCGGATAAGGCTTTGCCCATATTTTTCGCTGTTTGTTTACCTTCGTTAGGTTCGTGTGCTGTGGTGCAATTTTAGCAGACAGTTCTAAGCTCCAGCAGTTGGCTGGCATAATTTGGCTAATCATTTTGCAAAATAGAATGTTATCTAGCCAGGCTGGATCTGCACTGAGTGGTAACGGATCAACAGCTGGGAATAACTCGGGTCACGGCTCTCTGGTTATCGGTAGCGGACTCCGTCCTGGTTCGGTCAGAGCAGGGCAAGCGGTGTCTGGGGTCAACGATTGCGCTGGTGCGGTTGGACGACTGGGGAAAGGGGCAGGGATGCTGGGGGGCAATGGACCTGGTGTGGGTTCTCGGGGAGTAAGACCAGGTAACGGGGCAGGCTTGACCACATTACAATCAGTGGGTCAGGGTGGGCTTGTGGGTTTGAATACAGGCGTGGGGATTCCCGGTAGCGGCAGGTATGATCCCGATAAGGAGTGTGCACCGGTGTGTAGCGGTTCGGACGCCGAGTCCGACTCCGGGGATGATGACGATCCCATGAGTTCAGCCGGGGACAACCGAAGAGGTGTTAAGCGCGAGCGCGCGGAGATGGAAGCTGCGATGGTAGGGCCAGAGGTAGGGGTTCAGCCAGGGAGTTACGGTGTGGTCACTGGAGGTGTAGCAGGGGCAAAACCTGGGAAGAAAACTCGTGGGCGAGTGAAGATTAAAATGGAGTTCATCGACAACAAGTTGAGAAGATACACAACTTTCAGCAAGCGGAAGACTGGAATCATGAAAAAGGTGAGTGTGCAGCGGAGTCTGACACTCCTCAAGTTGTGTCCCCAGCGCTGAGCATTTCCCTACGTCAACCCAAACAGGTTTCCTCCCATAGGCCTAATGGTCATAACTCGCTGCATCACCTCTATGATGCGATGTGAACTGGCATGCTTCGTTTGTGATGAACTGTATAGAATGTAATCCCAAATGAAATGATTATTTAGTCAGATTCAAATGATGACTAGGAAGAAAGCTTAGCCAATTTGGCCTGCTCCATTAGAAACGTTTGCTGTGGCCTAGTGTATAGCCTAGGCACTTTTGGCACAAACTTTATTTGCACAGTTGATGACCAAATCAGACCAAAATGAATAGTATTGATTCAGGGTGGTGTATCCATTCCATATCAAGGTGTTGAGTCAATAGACTGTGTCTGAATGTGGAACTCCGACGAAGGTGTTACTGTGCACATGGGACACTGCAGGGCCACCGCACACAGAGTGTGTGGCGTTAAATGTTCCTTATGCTGGCACAGGGTGACTGGGAACCACTGAAGACACGACTAGCCGTGTGCTTAAAATAGAGTGTAGCAACTGACATTCTCTATTTCTGACTACCACCCCCTTCAAATAAACACATACACACACTCTCTCTTTCTCTGTCTGTCTGTCTCTCTCTCTCTCTCTCTCTCTCTCACAGTCTGTCTCTCTCACTCTGTCACTTTGTCACATACACACATTCACACACTGGAGATGGAGGTGGCAGTCGCCACAAAAGTTTTTCCTGGGTCATACCAAAGGTTAAATGCCCAGCTTTGAATGGCAGATATTCCCTCTGGAAAGTGGCACGCTTTACCTACCTTCTTCGTCTCTTCCCCACCATGCCAAATTCCAGAATGTTCTTTTTAAGACCACTCATTAAAACATCCAGCTGCAGTTGGTGATCTATCCAGCTGAGCTATGGTGTTAATGTGCCTGACCTGATGATACTGTATTTTACTGTGTTGCACTGGACTGGCATCATGAAGGGCATCATGAGTGTAGAGATGGACTGGATGCTTTCTATGAAGTCCTCTCGCTCTCTTTCTCTCTCTTTCTTTCTCTCTCTCTCTCTGTTTTACTCGCTCTCTTTCTTGCTCTCTTTCTCTCTCTCTCTCTCTCTCTCTCTCTCTCTCTCTCTCTCTCTCTCTCTCTTGCTCTCTTTCTCTCTCTCCCTCTCTCTCAGTTTTACTTGTTCTCTTTCTCTCTCTCTCTCTCTCTCTCTCTCTCTCTCTCTCTCTCTCTCTCTCTGCTATACTCTCTTTCTGTGTTTGCCATGGATGCACCCAGCTGCTGATGTTGGCACAGGCCCCAGGTGGACAGGCCTGAGGCGTTGCGGGCCGATGCCCCAGCAGGCAGGAAGGCAAGCCTGGCACGAGTTTGGGCATGGGCATAGGCTTGGGCACACTCTAGGGCCTTTCCCCTCCACTTCTTCTCTCATCACCCATGTGCTTATCTTGCTTTGAGGCCTCTCAGGAAGCCAGACACCATGAATCTCTCTCTCTCTGTCTCTGTCTCTCTCTCTCTCTCATGCACACACACACTCACACATGGGGAAGTGCCTTCTTTTTCTCTTTCTCTCTCTCTCTCACACACACACACACACATTCTCTGTCCTTCTGTCTTGTGGAGCTCTGTGAGGAATGTTTCAAAGACAGGGTGATTAATAAATGAATAAATTCCCTGTTGACTTATCTCAGACACCATTACCAGATATTTTTTGTGTTTTATTTTGATGACATGTTGTTTTAAATTTGCATGCACCAGATGGATCATTTAGCCTATTCAGTGTTTATAATTGAGGTTGAAACCATGAGTCAGGAAATTCATTGCGGCAATCAACTTCCTGTGCTAGGGTCTCTGTGGTCTATATGGCTGCTTTGCTCAAAACATCACCATTTTAATCTAGTGTTGTACTGAGAGTAGGGTGTCGGTGAGCAATGAATGAAATATCAGATGTAAATGTATTTAACTTCAAGAGTGGAAAATGGCAGATTTGACAGCTGTAGTTTATGAGGGCTATTGCACACCACATAAATAGTAATTAGTTTTGAACAAATGTGTTCAATGCTGGACAGAGAGATGGTGCTATAACAAACAGGAACAGTTGACACCCTTATTGTGGCGTACTCCAGTATCCATCTGTTACAGAAAGTTGAGACCCCACTGTAAATTGAGTTGTTTATGTTACTTACTAATATTTTAAGTAGACTGGCTCTACCATTTATTAGCCATACTTATAAGTTAATGTTTGAACATGCATGTATGTGTGCTTGTTTGTTTTTTTTACTGTAAGTGTGCATTTGTTGCAGTCGTCTACTTTTATTGTACTTTACGAGGCTCCCGTCAGCCTTGACAGCTTTAGTTTGGTGTGTCATCTGTGGCTGCCATGCTTTTTTCCCCCCTGCTCTCCGAACAGCTGACCAAACTATTGGGGTGGCCCTTATCAAAGACAGCCCCCCAGGCAGTTGTGTCTGCTGGTCTGCAGGTGATTTAGAATCTCCTGTCTGACAGCTGCCCTGACAAGATTGTGCTGCCCCAAGATCTATCACCACCCACGTGGTTATCATGGGAGGAAAATGAGCCTGCTGCCTCTCAGGAAGGCCATCCAAATGAAATGGCCATGAGATACTGAGAAGAGATGTTTCTGTTTTCTCGTCGTATTGGCAGAGTAGCAGCCGATTTCATAGTTGATCCATTTTATCCATTCACTTTCACTTTAAACTTCATTTAAACAAATTTGAGGATTTGATCGGGCTAGTTTTTCCAGCAGCGCGAGTCTCTGCTTGTTTGTCTGACCATATCAACCATGGTTGTGCAGTTGTTTTCTTTGAAATCAAATGGTCTTCAGTGTATCTGAGTATACTGATGATGAATGTTTCTAGTTTGTCTAATGTGTCCAGAAAGATTTATGTTAATGGCTATTAATTGAATCCATTTGTATTTCCATAATGCATGTTTTTTTTGGACAGACAGGAAGTAACAGTTAAGTGTGCAGCATGATAGATAGCTGTTTGGTGGCTTAAAGTCCAGATACCTTGACCAGTCCATAAGAGCTCAGTGTAAATGCCATCATCTTCCTGAAAGGTATACAGAACATTGTGTAATGAAGGTTTTCAGCCATGTGAAAAAAGCAAATGCTTTCCTCCCCATCCAGTTCTGTCTGTTGGGAGAAAAAGAATAGGCTTAGATACTGAGGGAACATTTGAAGGCCTCCTTGACTGTTCTCCATGTAGTCCAGTCAGCGTAGTTTACTCTCCCTTCTACTCTCTGTCTGGTCTTGGTCTATGTTCCCCATCCCATTTTATTTTTATATATATATCTTTATATATATATCATCTTTTTTTTTTTTCGGGGGTTCAGGCAACCGTCCATCAATACTATGGTATATATATATATATATATATATATATATATATACACACACACACACACACACATATATATATATATATATATATATATATATATATATATATATATATATATATATATATACATATACATCTTTTTTTTTTTCGGGGGTTCGGGCAACCGTCCATCAATACTATGGTGAGGCTGTGGTGTGGGGGCTTTGATGTCCTGCGTCTCCTCAGCAGTGAGTGGACAACAGACTTGACCCTCTGGCCCATGGTAAAGCTCAGTAGATGGGGCACAGAGGAGGACCTTACAGCACCCCACCTCTACCATGTTGTCTACAAGTACACACTTCTCTCCCAGCTCATTATTTTTTATCTCAGTGTTGATGCCATTCATGTGGGAGACCTCTCTACTGGAGCTTCTGTTATAAATGCTAACCATGATGTTTTTAGACAGATTTTTTTTAATCTAAATACAATGACAACAACTGTCCTAAAACAAAAACAGAGAAACCTGAAAAAAAGAAAAACAGCTAAAGAGGTTTGGGCTAAAATAAATGTTGATGATGGGAGTTTTTTATGACATTGAGATTTTTTTTCTGGTCTCTGTTTTACTGAAGGTTCTGTAAATATGTGCACCAAAATAGCAGACACTTTTAGTGGTTAGTTTTATTGTGTTAATCAGAAACACCCACTAATAGCTAACTACTAACTGCCTTAGTCACTGGACAGAAATCCCTCAATCTCTCAAATGTTTCAGTGATTGGTGAAATGGCTGTGGTCTTGTTTGGTTCATGACAAGATTGAGGGGGTTCTAATTGATTGCCTCAATATGCAAAAGGCATTTGGACCCAGGAATATTTTTGCCCTCTCTTGTTTGCCTTGGAAAGTGCAAGCGCCACATCTCCGCTAGCGGATTAGAAGATTATATTAAGAGCCGTCAAAAGATGTGCTGTAGCCAGACCCATTTCTCCGCAAGCATCTGGAAACCACTCATGTATCACATTACATCATAATTGTACAATTCTGTTGTGTCAAATGTTTTGGCAATGGATGTTTGTGCATTTTGTTTCATGCTTAACCACACACAGAATGAAACATTTTTTGCTGTCTGACTAGCAGATGCTATGTAGTTTTAGTTTAGATGAAAGACATGACAAAAATAAGACTTATTGAAAATTACACTAGATACTGTCTGCTTGTGACGCAAGCACCAAGCAACTGCATAGTAGCACAGTGTTTGGAGTTATTAGGTTTTGAAAGAGTTTTACAGGGAAATCTTTGCCAGCCATGGCAAAGAAATATTCCCTTAAGCCTTGCCTAATCGCCACTTGGAAGAGACTGCAGAATGAATGTGTTGCATCACCAAAACAAATCTACAATTTCCCAGTGTCATCCTAATGTCTCATGTCTGATGAAGTGTGTGCTAGCTTTTGTTTGTGTGTATGTGTGTGAGTGAGAGAGTGTGTGTTGTAATGTTGCAGCTTTGTTTTCAGTCTTAGGCCCTTCACTGCACCACTGTGTACCTGCACACTCAGTGTTACAGATGTGTCCAGCAATCAGTGCATTCAAACACACGCGTTGAGTTCAGAGTAAGAGTGTGTGTGTGTGTGTGTGTATGCATGTGTGTTGGAGAGGGAGTGAAAGACGGAGAGTTTCAGTTTCCAGTGAAAGATGAGCAAGATGTCATTTCTGAACAGTTTTATAACATAGCATAACCGATGGTATGTAAGGTGTCGGAAAACACATTTTATATGGAGTGTGCCCTCATAAATTTGTGGCTATCTCACACACACGCGCACACACGGACACACACACACACACACACACATACACACACACACACACACACACTCACTCAAATGAAAGTGCCCTCCCACTTAAATCCTATAGAAATCTCCTTGCCTTGCTCCATGCCTTGCTTTGGTTTATGTAGTTAGAGTTACAGTCTGGTGAAAGAACAAGCGTTTCATGTTGCATAGCCACATCCATGGTCCTCTTATGGTCTATACTGTCAACCCAACCTCCTCCCCTCCTCCTCTTCCCCTGCCTCCAACACCAACACCAACACCAACACCAACCCTCCCTCTCTCTTCTCTCTTCTCTCTTCTCTCCTCTTTCCTCTCTCTCCATGCAATCACCAGTCCCCTCAACTCGGAATGCAATCAGTCACGCACTATCAATGGCCCCCTATTTCTGGAGGCTTATCTCATGTTATTTTAGTGACGTTTTAGGCCTGTACGTCAGAGTTCACCAGAGCAGCAACCTAGTGTGTGTGTGTGTGTGTGTGTGTGTGTGTGTGTGTGTGTGTGTGTGTGTGTGTGTGTGTGTGTGTGTGTGTGTGTGTGTGTGTGTGTGTGTGTGTGTGTGTGTGTGTGTGTGTGTGTGTGTGTGTGTGTGTGTTAGGGCTTTCAGTGTCTCCACATGTTCGTCATAACTTCAGCGCTCCGGAGGCCCAGCGGCATCAGCATCAGGGTCGCAGGGTTGGCACTGCCACTGTTTGTAAGCACTTCAAAAGATCCTCACTATGCCAGCAGCAAATCAAAGCACTTCTCTTATTAATGCCAGCCATATATATAGGGACCTCTCTGGAGGTCCAGTAAAGAAAGACACAGTCTTCTGGGGTGACCTCACTGATAATTACTCCGCAGTGTTTGTTATTGTGCCTGGGGGAGTTTAGAGACTTTAGTGGGTTGTGAAAAGGGGAGGCCAAATAATGTGGATTTTTAGTGGGAATGAGGAGCCTGTTGAGATAATGATGCCTGGGTCTATTTTAGTGCTGAGGGGTGTGAGTCACAACTCACCATTCTGCGATCAATTCCCTGTGAACGTGCTCGATGGGGAGGTGTTTCTGCTAAACCTAAACCTAGAACTTTTTGAGGTATAAGTTTTACTGAGCATCTACTGATGTGTACTTTGCATCTCCTCTCCCTTTCATTTCCTCTGTCTGTCATATTCTTTCTCTTTGTCTCTCATTCCTTCGATCTCCTCTAGGCCTATGAGTTGTCCACGTTGACAGGCACGCAGGTGCTGCTGCTGGTTGCTAGTGAGACGGGCCACGTCTACACATTTGCCACCCGCAAGCTGCAGCCCATGATCACCAGCGAGACAGGCAAGGCATTGATCCAGACGTGCCTAAACTCACCCGATTCGCCGCCACGCTCAGATCCCTCTACTGACCAGCGCATGAGCGCCACGGGTTTCGAGGAGACCGACCTGACCTACCAGGTGTCAGAGTCGGAGAGCCTCGGCGAAACCAAGGTTAGTACCATCATGGTCTTGACCTTTAACAATAGCTTGCAAAGGTGGACTGAGGATGAGCCTAGTCAGATGATCCTTGAGGTCCTCAGTTTGTTGTTTTCAACATTCTGTACAAGCAGTTCTGCTAAGGTTCTGTTCAAAATTTAGGTATGGCTCAGGTTCACCTGAAGAATTTTAACCTAATTTGCTCAGTTGCTTAGAGTGTTAACATAAAGTTTTTCCACGTCTCGATTTATAGTTAGACATAGAAGCTGGGTTATTCTGATCTCTTGTTCATAAGTTGCTAACTAGATTATGGTTGGTTTAATTTTAGGGTATAGCCACTGGGGATTCTTTCTCATATTGGAAATTGATTTTATGTTGAGTTTGGATTCTCTGTCATTGCCATTCAATTTTATTAAGTAGCCCGACAGAAATGTCAGAGACATTTGAATCTGCTGAAATGTAGCTTTATTACCCCACGAGTCTCACAGGAGTCTTTTTTTTTTTTTTAAGATAAAAAAAAACTAAATGACTATGGATATGCACAGCGAATTTGGAATAAGATCAATATTCTAGTTAGGGCAAGATATTGAATAATCCGTTATAGTGTTATAGTACGAATAATGTGCAACAGGAATATTCTCATTTACATATCAGTCGCTATATTCCAGTTACGTCACTGACGTAGATTTCAAAGTTGAACACTCCAGTACGGAGCATTTTCTGATAAAGGTGAATACGCCCAAATGCGGAAGATGATGATCGGTAGGAAGAGTTTACTGCACACTGAATATTGCCAATATACTGTAAAACCGGAATATTCCCTGCATGTAACCATAGTCAATGTAGAGTAGAGCCAAAGAAAATGAGATGAGAAATTATGTCTGTTTCCTACTAGGTGGGGTTGCTTTTCAAAAGGTGCAGGTTGAGGCCACAGAGGCCTGTTTGATGTGAATCTTCAGCCACAGCATGTCAGGCTAGGGGCTCCATTTAAATCAACCTCTGCTGTTCAACTGCAGAAAATGAGTTATGGATGGATAAAGCTCTCTCGCTCTTTCTTTCTCTCTCTCTCTCTCTCTCACTCACTTATTCACTCACTTTCTTTCTCTGAGATGAGCCTGTTCAGAAGTAATAATTTCTCCCCTGATAGACCTGCCAACATGTGCAGACACTTCCAGAGGTCAGGCAGCTGATAGGCGGCTGCTTTGACGGAGCAGCACGGCAGATCTGCTGATGGATTTACTGCACCTCCATAGTCTGCTAAATGACACAACTAATGGGAGCTACAGGCTTTTGTTTACGTGGGACTCTGCCAACAGTTTTGTCTTAGTCAAAGACAGGAGTGTCAAATTTCAGAGACGCACAAAAAAGCACTGATTGAAAAAAAAGAAAGCTTTGGTATATTTCAAAGAGCTTTGGGGACGAGAACAAAAAAATTTCTTTGTAGGAAGTTGAAGCTTTTATATTCATCAGAGTATGGAGAGTCTGGGAGTTAGTGATGGCAACGGATGATAAGAGATGTTTATCATCATGGGGGTGCTAATGATGTGAGAACCCCAAAGAAGTCTTGGGCTCGCCATCAAGTCCACACAGCTAAACAGCAACACACATGCAAGGGTGTTGAACTCTAAATGAACTTTAGTTTTGCACACATGGTTTTGTTAAATAGCACAGTAATTCAGTTTTAATTAGCCAATCCAGCCCATTTACCTTTCTGCAGGCACTTGAGATTTAGTATGAAGGGTTGCTAAAACCATTTAGCTTGCTGTTTTGTATTCTGTGATGTCTGTCTGTGGTGAACTTTAAAGAGTGCAGAGCATCTAAAAAGCCCTAGACAGATCTTGTTGGCTCGGGAATGGTGGAGATTCTATCTTTATCTCCATAAAAGGATGGGAGCTTTTAAAATGCATCAGGTGCATTGTCTCACTTTCTCAGAATCATTTCCAATTTGCTCTGTATTATGTTGTTTATCATGGGAGATGGCTGTGTGTGTGTGTGTGTGTGTGTGTGTGCGCGTGTATGTGTGCGTGTGTGTTTGTGTGTCTCTAAGTGACCTCAGACTCCCTCCTGGAACTTTGAATATCCGTGATCATCTCCTCCATCTCTTTCATTCACCACCTGCATCCTAGACGCACTGAACTCCACGGCCCTATGGAAAAATACTAATCCACCCCCGACCATCACAGCAGCCTAGCCCAGTATATTCAGTGAGCACCAAATCACTGTCTTATGCATGACTGTGACAGTAATTAAACCAACCACAAGGTCTTTGCCAACCTATAGTTCACCTGATCTGCATTCCATCCTTTTGGTGCCACCACCGCCACACCTGTGTCTGATGGGTCATTGACCAAAATACCATCCTGTCAGTTGCGCTTTCCCCAACCACAGACACACACACACACACACACACACACACACACACACACACACACACACACACACAATCCATATGGCATCACTGCACAGGTGCAAAGCTTTCCAGAAGGTCATTTCCCCAAGCAGTGGCTGTCCCCACACCCCGCAGTGGAAAAAAGGCAACACACACTCCGCATCAAATGATATTCATCTGTTGAAAACTTTATTCCACGTCCATCTCCACCTATTACAGTGGAGACCTAATATGAATCCTCCATTTGTCATATGCCATATACGAAAGATGCTTGATTATGGAAAAAAATGATAATCACGATTAGTTTAACACAATGCAAAGGTTAAATAAGCATGTTGCATTTATTTTACTCTTAAAAAGAACTAGAAATGTTAAATGGACATTTTGCACAATTTTCCCATGGATTTCCCATAATATAGTGTATGTATGTGTCATTCTTTGCATAAACCAGAATAAAAACTTTATAGTGTTATAGTGAAACATACTTGCAAAGTGTAATGCAATGGTGTCATTGTCAGCATTCACAGTCAATTCAGGGTCTCAAAGGGCTGACCCCCAATTGGATCTGGGACACGAGCAGAGATAAAGGGTTGGCAGGTCCTCCCGAAGGTGTCCCTGCCCATCTCTTCAGCTCCTTGGAGGAGAATCCTTGGGACCATAATAAGCAGCACCATTCCGTCATTGGTACCGTAACGATATACAGCACTCTAAGCCACCATTCGCCTGGCCTGGAAAACTAAAAGCCCTATGCACTCCATCACATGGGCCCTTCAATATTGTTCTCATCAGCTCGCTACCATCACTCTGTCCTTTCATATTTATACATAATTCCACTCCTGCACTCATTATAAATATCCCTTCCCTGTGGGACGCAGAGCTGGCCCTGGTGAGCCCCCCTCGCTCAGACACACTTGAGCACTCTCCGCTCATTGATAAAATTTGATTCGGCCTCCATGTCCTTATATGGTATGGTTTCCCTGCTCACTCTCTTGGCCGGGGCCCCTCACATTCCTTATAAGCAGCAGCTGTCTCTGGATCGCTTTTTTTTTTTTTTTTTTTTTTTCTTATTTTGTAGAGTGGTATGGTGGTGTGTGTGGGGTGGGGGTGCGTGTATGGACTGCTGGAGTGGGGGGTGGGGAGGGGGATGGAGGGTTGCCGTGGGGTGACTGTATTATGCCAAGAGTAACCAAAACTGGTCTTTCTCTCCTCCTCTGTGTCTCACTCCCTGCCTGCACTCTCTCTTTCTCTGTCTTTCTCACTTTTTTCTTTCTTTCTTTCTTTCTCTCTCCCTCTCTATCTCTCTTTCCCTGTCTCTTTTCATTGGGGGGGAGGTTTAGTCATTGAGGGCAAACCACACAGTTGTGTTGTTCCTAGGGATGGAGCTCAGGAGCAGGCTTTTGTTTGTTTTTCAAAAAGGTCTGGGGGAAAGGGAAGCCTTGCCATGCATCACACACACACGCATACACACACATACATACACACACACTGCTGTTTCACTTAAGAGAGACTGGAACTGAATGAACTCCTGGGTCAGCTGGCTTTATGTGTGTGTGTGTGTGTGTGTGTGTAGTGTATGTGATTTTGGAGACACTGGCTGATGTGAACTCGTTTAGTGCACCCACACATGCACCTTTCTCTCTCTTGCTCGCTCGCTCGCTTGCTCTGTCTAGCACTCCCGCTCTCTCTCTGTCTTTGCTCCTCGCTGGGAGTCACATGATGGCAGTTGATGGAAAGCAGAGTCTTGCATCTGATCCGTGTGCACAGTTGTGAGACCTTCTTTTACCCTTGCTGTGATTTACACTGTTAATGTTCAAGTGACGTGTAGTAGGGAGGTTTTTCAAATAATTACAACTAGGCACCCACGAAAAGCTATCAAACAACTTCAGGCTCTCTTGGGGAAACTACATCTTAAAGCAGGTTTTAATAATATCAATATTCACGTGACGTTCATTAGTCAGTAATTCGGTGTGCAAATGTTGCAACTGTTTCCATAATAATGTGAAGGGATAAGTTCAGATGATTTTTTTGGATGGATCTTTTCCTCAGGGTTTTCCAAGGGCACAATAATTTATGTGTGAGTTATGTAAAAGAGACTATGTTGGAAAATGACCAAGAAGGATAGCAGAAGGAGTGTGTGTGTGTGTGTGTGTGTGTGTGTGTGTGTGTGTGTTTTAATCTAGTGGTGGTTGTCTTTCCATCCCCACTCTTCTGTATCCCTCCATTCTTTGTACTTTACCCTTCTTTCTCTCTCTCTCTCTCTCTCTCTCTCTCTCTGTGCACCAGTCTGTGTGTATCTCTAGAAGAAGCGTCTCTACTCTGTTTGTGTCATTACTACATCATTATATTCACACATATCCTTCAGCTCATCTTCACTGCTGCATGTTTTTTTTTTTGTTTTAATCAGTTTGATGGGCGACACACAATCTAGTTTTGACAGATCTTGCTCCATCAGCCCCATGGTATGCACATTTAGAGCTAAACGCAGAGTTGAGATCAAGGTAAAATCTCTTTAGTCGTGGTTAAACTCCTCAATGGTGCAACAGACCAGGCTTGCATACAAATGAAGAAAGAGATCCTTGCACACTCAGTCTGTCTCACACACACACACACACACACACACACACACACACAAATAAAATTGTCCACGCACACCATACTCGCTCTCTGTTGCTGACGCGCGCACACTCACATACTCCTGTGTGCACAAACACAGTGCTTAGTGCTGCCAAGGAGAGAGGTACTAGGTGACAAGTGAGTGTCACTGAGATAGCGGAAAGTTAATTTACTCAGATATGCACCCTTATCACAGGCCTGGCCCTAAATAGGGTTGGACGAGAGAGAGAGACCGAGACAGAGAGTGACAGAGGTGTGTTTGTGTATGTGAGAGTGCATGTGTGTATTAGGGAGGAGTTTAGGGTGGGTGTGTGTGTATATGTGTGTGTGTTCGTTCCTGTTTTCTGTGTGTGTGTGTGTGTGTATGAAGGGGGGGGGGGGGGTGTTGTGCAATGTGTCACCCTCTAAGGCCGGGGGGTGGGGCCTGCACAGCCTTATGTTGCCGCGAGCAGCTGTCCCACTGGCCCGTCATTGGCTGGCTCCCTCCAACTTGGGCTGCCTTGCCTTTTTTAGCCGTCTCCCCAAACGGAGCGGCGAATTCCACACCACTGGCAGCGTGACAGGACAGGAGACGGCCGCCAGCAAATGGGAGATTACTCCCGCCACCCCGGCCAGTAAGCCCTACAATGGGGCCACTAAAGAAGCTCGCGCCCCAGCGCCATTTGTCACCTTCGGTTTGATTTTGTTTTAACTCCCTCATGGGCAAAGACAGACAACCCCCTTCCTGCCCTTTCTGTCATTGCCCTACACTGACTGCAACCCTGCCTGCTGCGTCTGTGTCGTAGCGTGCCAGGTTTGAAAGACAACTCAGAGGGGACTTTGGTATCTGTTAAGTACAGAGGCAGTTTGCTTCCAGTTTCTGTGTTTTTCCAGTTTCCAGTTTTTGTGATGAGTTGCTCGTTTGCAGTCCTGAACAACACCCCCCACACACACACACACACACACACACACACACATACACACACTTCCCACATGCACCCACATTCCTGCCACCTTCAATCCCCTCCAACAACACAATTATCATAATGTTCCTCAGATGCTGCAAGGTTCGGTGTGGCTGAATAATCGTCCCCATTAGCTGAGCGCAGTTTCAAACTAATGCATGCGCACCATAATTCAGACTCTTAGAAGAGTAGGCTCTTCAGAGATGCTGTGTTCCGGCTTGGCCCTTGTTCTCGTCGTCCCTTTTGCAGTGAATCAGCGCTGCACTGGAGATTTGTAAGGCCTCATTATTTGGAGTGGAGCCCTTTTCTCTGGAGGCTTTCTTGTCTTAAAGACACAGCCCCATAGAGAGAAAAGTGTCCCACACAGAGAGGTAGAGTACATGGAGGTTTTTGTTTTTTTAATTGGATGTAATTAGATGCTCAAAGTAGTTATTCATAGTGATTTCTATCTGGGAGTGTGATTTGATTTAAAGAGAAAGTGTGGGAGTGAAAATTTGTTCATTTTCAAAGCGCATCTTTTTTGAAAAGCAAATCTCCACGCACCTATGCTTTGGAAAAGCACTGACAAGACATTTGATGTGTTATACTGCCGACAAGGTGCTGTTGATTGAATCCATTAGCTTCAGGTACATGCAATAATCCTGTCCTCAGCGTAATAAATTGGTATTGCATGCCACATAAATGAATGTTTTTAAGTAATGTGGCAATACCATGTTTGGCTCATGAAGAATCATACTTCCATGGAGATTAGAGAATTTAATGTCACATTCCCTACAAAGTTAGCTGTAGCACTAGCACTGGAGCGGATGATGGGGAGTGACATTGTCCAAGGGCTACATGTCCGTCCGTTGGCACTATGGGGGTTAACTGCCCTCCATCCTCCACCGTAGGTCTCGGGTTTCCAGCCAGCTGTCTGCACCCTCAGCTGTTCACACACACACACACACACACACACACACACACACACACACACACACACACACACACACACACACCACCCTTCCAAGCTCCTGGAGGCCGAATGACCGACTGTCCTGTATGTATGAGACAGTTCACAGCCACTGTCGGTCTCAACCGCCACACATCACACACGTACAGACAGACAGAGTGCACACATGTACATAGGCACACATGCACAGATTCTCTCTCTCTCACACACACACACAGAGACAGTTCTTGTCCTTCACAAATAATGAGCGTCAGTTCTCTCCTTGAAATGGGTTGAGGGGATTCTATGTGTGTAACACCATTCTCAGGGTTATGGAATGGAATAAGGATGTTACGAGAACACACACACACACACACATGTTGTGGTGCTGAGACCACCTTCTTCACTGGTTCTAACTATTAGATTCCTTAAAAGTATGTCTTATGCATTATATTGGTTGTAATTTATTAAGCAGAGCATATTAAAAGGATAGGTTGCCAACACATGATCCAGTATACCAGACCAAAGTATTTACATTCAAGAGGTGGTCAGCTAAATGTCCAGCTTTTACCCTCTGTGCTCTTCCCAAAAGTGAGAGGAGAATGAAAGTGAGTGGGGCAAGAGAAAGAGACTTTGAACCGTTCAAGTCCTCAAAAAACCTGTGCCTCTTTCTCTCTCTCTCACACACACACACACACACACGTGCATATATACGCACTCTACATCTCTCTCTCTCTCTCTGCCCATCTGTCTTTTTCTCCTGTCAGTGGAAATGGACACATTCCTCTCCATTTTCCCAGAAAGCTTTTTTCGCAGACTGTACACTGACTGGATACAGTCAGGCCCTCACTCAAGCAGATTTATGTTAACATCGCTCCAGTTTTTAGAAGACCCCATTCAAACAGCACATCTGCTCACGATCAGTGAACACCATATGCTCCCTAAACCTGCGGCCACAGCTAGTGGAGCCCAGCTCTCAGTGCCAAGAGCAGCTTCTGAAGGTAAACCACCACCAACACAACCAGCAAAAGCACCACCACCCCCACCCCTCCTTACGCAGGGTTAACTTACAGCCTCTATTTTAGCCCACCTGATTCAGCTGTGCAGGCCCCTCTAGTATGTCTGAACATGGGAGCCAAGTGTGTTACCTCCAGCCTTGTCCCCCTGTGCTGACAGTGGGCTTGCAGCGGAGGAGAGGGGCAGCCTTGCCTGCTATAGCTGCTGGGTTGCTGTGACTGAGGTGTGGGCTGAAGCCTTTATTCTGCTGCCTGATTTCTTTAGCAGGAGTGGGGGGGGGGGGGGCGTATGGGGAAACCATGGCGTAAGACCATATTGGCAGAGGGTTCACTCCTGTGGTTCCTGCTTACCTCTCACCCACTCAATTAGTCACGTATAAACAGGAGCTGGTGGGTCTGTGTACACTTCACTGCTGGCCAGCGACTGGCTTCTCTTTTCTCTTCTCTTTTTGCCAGTTGATTTAACCTAGATGACATAATGTAGAGTATCTGCTGCAGAGGTCGTTTTCTGTTAAGGAGTTGATTCTAAATAATGCTGTTTTGTGTGTGCGTATGTGTGTGTTGTATACCATTTGTATGTGTGTTTGGACACGGGAAGGCATGATTTCTCCAACACAGTGGTTAGAATAGTTATAGATTACTATAAGTCACATCCATCTATCTATCTATCTATCTATCTGTCTGTCTGTCTGTCTGTCTGTCTGTCTGTCTGTCTACAGTGTCTATCTATCTATCTATCTATCTACAGTGTCTATCTATCTATCTATCTATCTACAGTGTCTATCTATCTATCTACAAATACAAGGGATGTCTGTGTGTGTATCTGTCTGTTCCATGTATAACTCTCAAACCATTCGCCTCACTGAGATGAAATTTGTAATACAAGTCAGTGCAGAGCCAGGTTAGGTGGTGTTCGAACAAAAAATACAAAAGATATCATTAATGGAAGCACATGTTGCCTTCTGCTGCTCTACCTGCTGTAGCCACGCCACCTCTCACTCACCAATTCAGTAGGCTACTGCACTGGGATCAAATATAGGTTAATGTGTGAGAGGGGGAGTGGCATATCCTCCCAGTGCACTTCCTGACTCCTGTGCCAATCATGTTTCGGGGTCTCATCCGACTCTTACCGTGGAATTACCAGTTTACAGTTTAAATTTCACACATCTTGCAACAACATTGCAGACACACACAAACACAAACAACTCTAAAGAAAAAAAAGTGCACTACAACTGATAATAGTAATAACTTTCAAGCTCCACAACACAGACATCTCAGCTGCCACAGTTCCTGAGCAAGGCACTTAACCCTAAGTTGCTCTACGGGAGACTGGCCCTGAACAATTGATAGTTGACAAAATGTAAGTCGCTTTGGATAAAAGCGCCTTGTAAATGTAGACAAGGCCTCTGTTCCCCATGAGGTTGGCGTACATTAAAAATTTGCAGCAAGGAAACACACAGGTAGGTCTATGTAGTCAGTCGCCACACGTCATGACACATTCTTTACCTGCAACCTAGACACAAGATTTCAACTCTCACTACTTTGGACCATCTTTGTGGCCTGCCTTCAATGAATGAGTGGCTCTTCTAACTATACACACACAAATCTATCATCACAGATTCAGTAAGGAACTACCTGCACATATGTACCTGGGCTACCAAGTTTGCTGGAAAACATCCTAGTTATATGTAAATATATAAAAGATAATGCTCCTATGCAGTTAACTTATGCATGGGTAGTAAATACACACACACACACACACACTCACACTCACACACACACTACTAGGAGTGTTATCTAGCAAATAGAAAAGCATGCATCTTTATGCATGCCATATTGCCAAGTCACTGTATAAAGTGCCTAATAATGTGAAATGGCAAGGAAAACGTATAGCGCACCTCTGGTCTGGTCGGTGGTGGGAACTGTGGGGAGAAGAAGGTGGTCAGTCTATGTAGGCAGTTACAGTTAAATTCTGGGTCCAACAATCAGTTTTTTTACATGCTCTCTTTTTGTGTCTCTACAAGAATGTGTAAGACTTCAACTGTTATGGGTCCTCTCCTTTGAGACACATTGTGCCTAAGAACCATACTTGCACCTTCTCTCCGTTGAAACATATTATTAATCTCTTTACAGGGAGTCCAGGATTGCCAGCGCTTGTCGCTATGGTTACCAGTCATCATTCGAATGTTTCCCTTTCCTCGTCTGTAGTCATTTGGTTTCATAAGACTCTATAGAGAACAATTGAAATGGCCATGAAATGACCTGCTAACACAACTATGAGTCCAGGTCTCTGCTAAGGTTTCAACAGAAACTGTCCATTGTGTTCCATTAATATGCCACGCATAACTCTGAAGATTTTACCTAGTCTTTATTGCTGAGGTTATGGTACCATTGTTATGTTTGCATTGCTTTCTGAATATTCAGTTTGAATGCCACTGCACACGTCATTGTTCATAAATCAGTGTAAACATCAGTCGTTTGCTCTTGTCTGCAGGGGTTTGCAAACTCCCTGTTATTATATGACTATTGCTCCTGGTGCCTTTGCCGTAATCAGCCTACTCATCAGCTGTCTGTGACTCACTAGGGAAATAGTTTTGTGTTGTCTCAAGCTACCTGTTGGGGCAATTACGCTTAGACAGAGCTTACAGGGAGGTCAAATATTTCTCAATAAAGATATCCAGATTGCCATTAGTTTTGAGAGCATGGTGGTACTTGGGTTCATAGTTTATGTTCATCAGAGGGGGGATAGGGCATAGTTAGAGTATACCTAGAGCAGGTTCCTCATGTTTTTTTTGTTTTTTTTTTTTTTTTCTTCCTGCTCTCCTGTTGCCTTAGGACACTCTCAAGCCAGCCTTCACTGTGGCCAGTCTCCCTGGCAACACGAGCACATCGACCAGCGGTGCCACCACCTCCACCAGCATGCAGGCCAGCAGCAGCTCCACCTTCCCCATCACCAACTACCTGGCACCTGTCTCCGCCGGCAACAGCAGCGTTGGCGGCAGTGGTGCGGCAGCCAGCGCTAATGGCACCCTGCTGAAGACGGCTGGCGCCCCCGGGGGTGTCATGCAGCTGCCCAGCGGCTTCACCTTCATGTCAGGTGAGGGTCTGGGTTGGGTCACACCTGTTTGGTTGTTTTGTCAGGTGGATGTTTGTTTTGTGATGGTCGTTTAATAAACAGCTGTGTAGTGTGGCTTGGTCAAGACGGTGAAGATATCCACCACAGTTTGTTAACGCTATGATGAAGACTATCTGATTGGATTGTCTTAAAATTACAAATCTAGATTAATTATTCGTTCTTTCAGATGTATTTGTCATAAAAAAAATGGTTTAATCTTAAAATAAAAAAAAAACCTCACAGTTAGAGATACTCTGACCAGCATAAGATTGAACTGGAGAATTCCTATTGAAAGTGCAGTTAGAAGAAGGTGTTTTGGTGTTCTTCTATCAGATGTGTAGTTTTACGGCTGATGATTGTTAACCTAAAAACAGAGCAGATCCACATCATATGCCCATAACTGATCATGGGGACAAAGACATCTTAATTAATTTCCAACAAAAATAATAGTAATAGTTATTGTAAGTATTTCCTGGGCATACTTGTATTTTATATTTTTGTAGGATGCTGATTAGCTTTGGTGCTGTCTCTGGATAATCAAAGGAGTTAAGAAGCACCATTCACTGATATAGTCAGCATTATAACTACTTGGTCACGTTTCCTGAATAAAACCCCTCCTTTTACAAACCAGGATCTCTTTGATGTGTTATATAATGTACCTGAAGAAGCTACTAAAAGACGGCTTGATTGACCCCTTCTTGTCTGCAGTGTTCCCATGTGTATTTGCATTGTCCAGCTATTGAACCACCACCATACCCCCCCACCCCCCAGCTACATCCACCCACCTACTGTTTTAATTTAACAGAGCTCAGTCTCCAACACGAGCCACTGTGACCCTGGTGCCTTTGATAGCCATTGTGCAGCCAGAGGAATAATCAGGCCGATGACACAATGAGCTACAGCAGAGAGCCTGTAATTAGTAATGAATATTCAATAGCCACTGAGTGAGACATGAGTAATTTCCCAGGTCTGCTGCACGGCTTAAAAAGTAGACAGACAGAGAGAGAGAGAGAGAGAGCCCAGACTCCAGCTCCCTCTGTGTCCAAAGTGATCACCAGCAAGTCCTGTCTGGAATCATTTCCTACCAGAGCGATCACAAACCTATGATTGCACACTCTGATGCTCTAAGCACCTCATATTGCATCACTGCATGAAGCGCTCTATACAGAATCAACTTTTGAACTTTGATTGGCACATCGCCTTAGCCTTGTTATGAATTTTAAGTTAACAGTTTCGAATGTGACAAGTTAACAAGGGAATGCTTTAGTAGATTGTCAGTGGAAATATATTGCATGTATTGCACAGTGTTATAATGGCCATGTGTTTGTGTGTGTGTGTGTTTAAAGAGCAGTTGGCTTCATTTTTGACCAGATAGGCCAAATATAGTCATAGCTAGGTCAGGTGCTGTAACTCAAATAGATCTGAGCATTTGCTCTGTGGTAGCTTATCTCTTTGGCTGTTTACTATAGCAGAACTTGGACCACCTTACCTTCCAACTGACGTGGCCTTCAATAGGCACTGATCCAATGAATCCTGTAATGACAGTCCCTGTTCAGCATGGCACCACCCGTACTGCCCTGTTTGGGACCCATCCATGTCAGCATGACTTTTTAGGAGTCTAGCGTCTCCTCGCTAATTTCTCCCTTCCTTATCTCTCCTGTTTGTTTTTTCTTGTCCCTCTTTTGCTTGCCGCGTCCTGTCCTCCGCAGCAGCTGGCACTCCGTTCCCCCCTGGCACCCCTGCCATTCCCCTGGGTCCGCTCCAGCAGCACTCCCTGGCCATCCAGGGCCAGCAAGGCCCCTCCATCGCCGCCACGGCCGCCCAGGCGCAGACGCAACAGGGCCAGCAGGCCGTCTTTAGGCTGCCCGCTGCCGTCTCCCTCACAGGTGAGAGAGAGAGCTGCTGCGCCGGGCCCATTTACCTGTCTGTCTGTCTCCCTGCCTGCCTCCCTGCCTGTGTAGCTGCTCACTTGCTGCAGCCTCTGCCTGTGTCTATGGAACACAGGTTTGCATTCATGTCTGCATCATGTCAGCTTTTTAACCCAGTTCTGTCTGCTTTTGTCTCTTTTCTGCTTGTGTGTGCTATTCAGCGTCTGTCATGGCTGTCTGGTTTTGAACTGCTGCTGCTGCTGCTGTGTGTGTATATGTGTGTGAATGAGAGTGAGAGTGAGCGAGAGGAAGAGAGCCTTTTCACAAATGCATGTGAACACATAACTGAGAATAAGAATCTTTTTGTCTCTGTTTCTGTGTGCATTTATCTGACTACTGATTCCCCAATACAATCTGAGTCCATTGTCAAAATGTTCCCAGGGTGCAGCCCTCGAACACTGCAGGGCGGTATATGTTGTGCATCTCTGTGTGTTCATGGGTATTGATGTATGTATTTTAGTGTTCGTGTATGAGCCAAGAGCTAAGGTGTGCTTCTCGCAGGTGGAACCGTGCCTCAGCAGCTCCAGGCCATACAGGTGCACCCCACCACCCAGGCCAGCGCCATCAGCTGCAGCGACAACAGCCCTGAGATCTCCCAGGCAACCACCGCCTCCACGGGTACCCTTACGCTACAATTCTGTCTGTCTCTGGGTCTCTCTCTCTCTCTCTCTCTCTCTCCCCCCTCCCTGTATGCTGGAAAAAGTGAGAAATTTGTTTTTTTTGGAGGTATTAAATTAATTAAAGCATAATGTTTGGGATTTGTAGTGAGAGTAATGATATTAGAGTAATTTATTGGTAACTAAATTTGTTGATTGTATGATTATTCTTGCTCATAATTTTTTGTTTGTTTATTTTTTTCTCATAATATAAAGAATATAAGTATTTTTGCCTATAGTACATACACCTACAGTTACTCTCACTGAAAAACAAAATATAGACAACAGACATTTGTAGGAGGCTGTGAGTTTTCATTACATAGAATTTTACAAAGGCCACATCTCTCATTACTCATCAGGGAGACCAGCGGGGAAAGTGAAAGACTAATTTCATATTTGAAAGGGCAATCATATGCAGAGCTCACAGCTTGGTCCAATAACGCCCCCTAGTGGGAAAGATTCAGTCTGGAGATTTTTCAAATCTGAAAATGTTTTTTCTTTGTTATGTATGTGTTTGTATATCTGTCTGTTTCCTGCCACAGTCAGCCTCCCGGCAACCATTGTGACGTCCTCAGTGCCTACCTCCATGGCGGGTCACATGATGTATCCCAGCCCCCACACGGTGATGTACGCCTCGGCACCCACTCTGGCCGACGGGGGGCTGGCAGTCCTCAACGCCTTCTCCCAGGGGTCCCCCGCCATGCAGGTGTCCCACGGCCAGGCCCAGGACTCAGGTATGCAGAAGCACAGCAGTCAGGGAGGGACTAGGAGTTTTGGTGGTGTATCATTTTGTTTAGTAGACATCGTCTACTGTCTGTGCCATCATGCTCTAGAGAGTATTCTAAAATGATGTTTCAAAAATCCTATCGACATTTTATTCTTAGTAAAAAATATAGGTTAAAGTAGGCTTAATGTAGGTTAAATGTCCTCTGCAATGCAAACAGTATATAGATTTCTATACAATAGTTAGACAGCGGTAGATTGTTCATGTAACCTTTGCCTTCCCTGCTCTCCTCCTGTTGTCCAGGTGCTGTCCCTCAGGTGTTCCTTACGGCGCCCCCCGGGACGGTGCAGATCCCCGTCTCAGCGGTGCAGTTACACCCAGTACGGCAAGATCTCCACTTTACAAGTGAAACTCCCAATATTCTCTCTCTTTCTCTCTGCAACTAGCATGCTGATGCCTGCCACTAAAGCACTGTGGTGACGGAATGGCAGGGTCAGAGGCTTTGGCTCCCCTTCCCCATGCCCATGCCCATGCCCTGCCCACCGGTGTGGTTTGGAGTCTTTTAGAGAAGCGCTGGCCACTAGGCAAAGCCAATACGGAAACACTGCATGCACACCAAACTGGGGGGAGGGAATAGCAGAGCGCTGGCTCTTTGGCAGACTTGTCTTGTCATTTGTGAAAGAGGTCTCTCAAAGAACTGCTGAATTAGTTTGTGTTAGTGTTCACTTAATGGTATTCTGTGGTTTTGGAGTCTTGGTGGCTATGAACGAGTAGTTAAGAAAAATAGTGTCAAGGAAGTAATTAGCTAGTTTTGTGTTAAGTCTTGTGTTAAGTGTCTAGTTTCATTTCACTGGAAAACTTCGCGTGACAATGGGAGGACTCTAGCATTTCCCTTATATATACAGTATATGTGGGCAGTTCCCCGTAACGTCCATAGCACCAACATGCCACTGTATTTGTATGATGCGAATGATTATGTGAAAAGTTTCATAACTTTTTTTCTACAACCAAAAAGAGTGAATGCTCAAATTTCATGTAATCATCATTCACATCATACCATACCATGGCATTGCGTTGGCGTTATGGACGTGACAGTTTTGTGTGGAATTACTTATACATATTTTGTAGAAACATGAAACTTAGAAAACAAAGATATTTGGAAAATTAAAATGTAGAAACAGCACCAACCCTGTAAGATTATGTGCGTTTGTATTTGTTTATTGGTGCAGATATACTCACAGAGCATGCAGCTTTCACTAGCGTGTAACCTTGGAGCTCTGTGTTCTCAGCTTGTAGGTAATTGGTCAGAATGCCCAGCTAACTGAATGATTCATCTTTCTCTCTCCTGTCCTTTTCCCACCCTCTGGCTAGATGGTAATTGGACAGCAATCCAGCGGCAGCAGCAATAATCTGACAGAACTGCAGGTTGTCAACCTGGATGCCCAACAGAACACCAAGGGCGACTGACACATAGGCTTGGCCCGCACTGAGCAGGAGGGATCGCCAGGGACTCGCACCACTATTTATTGATGCCTTTTCACCTTTTGGAATTTCTTTTTCTTTTTTTGCATTCTTCATTTGTTATACCACCATTTTGTAAGTGATTTTAATTTCTGGTTGCATTTAATGTTTTCATTTTTGTTTGTTTGGGGTTTTTTTTGTTCTGTTGTACAGGATTTACTGTAAATGTGCATGCACACTGGAGTGTTGGCGTGCATGATTGTTGATACAATTGGAATTGAATAGGACTACCCTCTATTTAAAGGGCATTATTCAATTCCGGCTCTGTGTCTTGATCAATTTAATGTGCTGTAATGGAATTACTCCCTTTCCCCGTACAAGACACTAACAGCATGCAGATAACAGCATACCTCCATACCTGAGGATATGTGTGTGTCTGCGAATGAGAGGTCACGTGTGTGTGCAAAGGACGTGTGGGTGTGCAATTGTAAATATGGCATAGGACTCAACACTACATGAGTTGGAATTACCCTTTGGGTTGATAAAATCCATGAAAGGGTATTCAACTGTGTGAGTGTATGTATTTGTTTTTTAAAAACAGTGTTTGCGACGTATATACACACACACACACACACCGCAGACACTACTGCCTCTCACCTCAGCCAAAGAGTAATCTTTCTATCAGTATTTGTACTTGGTTTGCTGGTTGATGTGTGTGTGTGTGTGTGTGTGTGTGTGTGTGTGTGCGCGTGCGTGTGTGTGTGCGCGTGCGTGTGTGTGAGTGTGTATGTGTGTTGACAGGAGGGCTCATGTTTATTTGGGTATGTGTCTGCCTGTTTTGTGTGCAGGGAATCAGGTTTTCATTGGGTTGGGATTTGAGAATATACAATTACAAAAATGTTTTGAAAAATGTACATAATTTTTTTAATTGAAAATGTATAGCCTATTTGTGCAATGCCATGTAGGGTTTTTTCTGTTTTGTTTTCTAAAATTGTGCTTTTGTATACATATTTGACCCATCTGTATTCATAAGGAAATGAACAATTATGTAAATGAATGTAATATAAACTATATTATGTTGATTTATGTATGTTCATAAGGAATTAAGTAGAGGTGACATAGTTTTATCCAGATTACCACTTTGGCATCTTGTTTCTCCCATCATTGTGCCAAACAGCTGCTTTCCACATCACTGTACAGCAATCATAGAACAAGTGCATGTAGGCCAAGTACCACCAATTTATCAGTTAATTTTATCAGTTAATCAGCTTCTTTGACCATCACATCCCTAATTTACTGGGCCCTTGAGACTTTATTCTGTCCTCATTGACCTCTGTATCTGTTCTTGAGCATGTCCAGTCATCTTTGGTGCCTTTAAAGAGTGAACTGTTACCAACCTTGGCAAAAAATCCCTCTTACCCTGCTCAAATGCAGTGAATCGTGACCACTGAAGACATCCTATTAAATGCTTTATGTGGATAAACTGATAATACTGTTTATCCATGCTCATTACTCTGGTGATTTGACATTGTAAATGGATGGTTTAGACCAGTATTACAGCTTTGAACAAGCTCCACAGCTGTACAGTTTAGCCTGTTTCATTTTTGTTTGTTTGATTGTCGATCTGAAGATAATTTGCTAAAAGTGCTGGTTACATTCAGCCGTTTGTATTCCAGCTCAAACTAGACCTTGGTCATCAGGAATGCGGTTACGTTTCTTTCTCAGTTCTTCTAATGTTTTGTTCTGCATCTGATAATGCATAGCCACCTTAGAATAGCAGCTGCTCTCAATTCTTGATTTCTTCTGTGTCGAGACACATATTCAAACAGGAACAGTACAGGTACTGGAGTGACAATACCTGGCAGGTATTTCTTCATATTTTTATACTTTTGTTGTTCAGTGACACACTGTACACAGGTGTACATTTTTGGATTTCATTTGAAGATTGTGTCGGTGTGGCTCATTGCAATGCCAACAGCTGTCAATTTCATTTTTTAAGTAGTGTGTGACTGAACACCAGGTTATCAGCCCTTAACAATTCACAGAGCAGTAATGAGACATATCTGCTGCCTCTCAGTGGGAAGGGGGATAATGCCAAGGTTAATGTTCTCACATGAAATGCTGTGTAAAATCATGCAAAACCCATAGCCATCACCTTTTCCTGAATCCTCTCCCAACACAGATTAGCCCTTTAACAAGATCTTGAAAGGGGATCTACCAAGTTGTCACTACAATGTGACCATTAAGGCTTTTGAATGTAACTGTAATTTCCACTAAGTGTTCCTCAGACCTCACTTAAGGTTAGTTAACTGATGTCATAACCAGCAAATAAATATTTTGTGTTGGGGGGGCGGGGGGGAATATCCCTAAGAAGATTTGTTTTTCATTGTTTTTAAACTTTAAATTGGTATGGAATTTTTTTCTAAATTAGCATTATTTAATACATAGTGAGTAAGTGAGAGGAACAATGCACACTGACTCTCCATAATGATGGTATGAATTAAGTTTGTTCAAACTGTTGTGGAGATCTTTATGTATCACGGTGAAGTACAGAACATTTTGTAATAAAAACAAAAAAACATTTTAAATTATTTCTGTTTCAGCATGCTTTTTCCCCAGGGACCTCTTTAATTCAACATTATTTAAGTGGATTCATGTGCATGTAGTTTTATATAATGCAGTTAACATGAGGTAAATTTTAAATTTAAATTAAAAAAGGCCTAAAAGTTACATGTACATTAAAACATATTTTTTCACTGTAGCCTATCCAATTAATTCTCCTTACAGAATCACAATTTATATACCTTTTTATATTATTATTATTGTTGTTGTTGTTGTTGTTGCTGCTGCTGTTTGTCTATAAAAACATTTTTCTTACTATTTTTATGTAGGTTTTTATGACTAGGTTTAATTTTACATTTAGGTTTTTGTTGTAGGTCTATGATGTTTGAACATAATCATCTGCTAAGTAAAAGAATAATTGTAATGTTAAACCATGTTTATAGAATAAGTAAGGAAAACCACTCAGAATTTAGAACTGGGTTAGGGTTAGGGGTTACCCTGGGACTTGGTGCTAGTCTGCTGAAGTTGCCGTGGTGCAGTAGGAGGGTTGGCAAAGTGATAGCCAATGATCCTGTTTTGCCCTAGAACCCAGACATGCAATTTGCACACGGTTATCCTCATTTAGAGTCAAGCTTTAAGCGTCGCTTGGATTTAGTTCATGGGATTGCCCTGTGATTTCATAGGCATTTTTTCTGCGAAACTTTAGAATCTAAAGCAACCTAGAGCGTTTGTACTCCACACCAGTTGGTGGCGACGTCGATTTCCAGCTCTTATTATTCTGACAAGAAGAAATCAACTTCCTGCACGCTTGTATTCACACGTGAAACCAAAAACAAGCATGGATTACTCCACGAAGTGGAGTAATTTATCTTCTTCCCCAAGTTTAAAAAACCTTACAGAAGCGGGGTTTGGTGTACCCAAAGAACAACAACATGCTGCAGTACAGGATCTCGTAAAAGCACATATAGAGTCGTTTAATCATGCGGTCACCGATGGACTGTGCCGGGCTGTACAGGTAGGTTAAATTGGCTAATGCTATCTCTGCCTTGATAGTTTAGCTAAACTCATAAAGCTGAACTAAGCAGAATTTACAGACATTGTACCAAATGTTTTAAGCAGGCCAAAGAAGTTGAATTGTTGATGGTCATTGCATCGACTCAACTGAGCTGCCTTAGCGTTACAGCCAGTGTTTGCTCGTCATAGCCAAACAAGTTAATGTCAGTGACCTCAGTATAGTTAAGTTTAATTCAAAATTAGTTCAAGATGAAATTGTGGCTAATAACTAATCCATCACGAGACAAAACCAGTTTACTTTTCCTATAAATAAAAAAGGTGTGTTTCACTAATTCTCGATTGGAATAAATGAAGAGGCCACATTTTACTCTCGGGATATACTCAATTGTCAACTTTCAGTACAGCAAGGATATGTGAACACATGAAGTCAATAAAATTTGTGGATGATGGTAACGTTAGAGTAAAACACGTTTTTCAGGTCCTATTCTGTTGCCGAAGTAACTGGGAACTCTAGTAACTAATTATTCTGTTCTTAGGCCATCCCACCTTTGGAGTTCACTTTCAAGAATGATAGGGTTGCTTTGGCTTTCGTAGACGCATCCATACAGAGTCCAATGGCCAGTAAAGGCAACATCTGCAAAGACACACGAGTCTTTCCGGCAGAGTGCCGAGGCAGACGGTGCACCTACAGGGCTAGGCTTGTGGTATGTTGGACTGTGTAGTTGCTTCTTTTTATAAGGTCATTTTGTCGTTTGTCGTGCTTTGGAATAAGAACTTTTTTGCATTTGTTGTATGTAGTATTCTTTTACAGTAATCACCTGGAAACTGTGTTGAATAAGTTATGTGTTGATCTGATACATTAACAGGCTGATGTTAGCTGGTCTGTAAATGGCGTTCCAAAAGGAATCATCAAACAGTCCCTGGGTCTTGTACCCATTATGGTCAAGTCTAAACTGTGCAATTTGCATGATCTCTCACCAAAAGAACTCATTGAGCACCATGAAGAGGGAGAGGTACGGGAAAGACTACTGATTGTTTTGATGAAAAAGAAAGAACATTGTATGGTTCACTGAAATAATTGACTTTTAGATGAATATATTGCATGTTTTACACTCAGTATCTCTATGCTTGTGACAATAAACTTTCCTTATATTCCTTGTATTGTTTCATTGCCCGTGATTTTTCAGGAGATGGGCGGATATTTCATTGTGAATGGTATTGAGAAGGTCATCCGCATGCTCATCATGCCAAGAAGGAACTACCCAATTGCTATGTCACGACCCAAATGGAAGAACCGTGGACAGGGGTACACACAGTATGGTAAGTGCTGGAAAAAAGAAAATAGAGTCCTATTGCAGCACCTGCATTACAAAGAAGGACTGAGAAGTGCACCCACTTTTGGAGTGTAAAGTGTGTTCATTTTAAGATGACCTTCAAGGGGAAACTACTCTAATGTTTTTTATATGCAACACTCTTCATGTCAGGTATTTCAATGCACTGCGTGAAGGAAGAGCATACAGCTATCAACATGAACTTGCATTATTTGGACAATGGCACCGTGATGCTGAATTTCATCTTTCAGAAAGAGCTTTTTTTTGTTCCCCTGGGGTTTGCACTGAAGGTAAGTATCAATTTTGTCTGTCTTGCACACTAAATGTGAAGAAAGATGTGTTTTCATTGAAAGTAGCAGTCACTACAGCTGTGATAAACTATACAGATTTTTGCTAGATTGGATGTTTTTATTGCTGACTTTATAGCAGAGAACTGTAGAGAGTCATATAATTTGTCAGGAGTTCGAAGCGTCAGAATGCCGAGTCTTTGATCACTAGTTATTTTCACTTGTTTGGCTGATGCCATTAACCGCCATCATATTCTGCTCTTTTTTTCAAGGCACTTGTGGACTTCACAGATTTCCAGATCTATCAGGAGTTGATCAAAGGTCTGGAGGACAACTCCTTCTACAAGAGCTGTGTCTCCCAGATGCTGCGTGTGGTAATGGAGCAAGGCTGTACCACCAAGGAGAAGGTCCTCCGCTACCTGGGCGAACGCTTCCGAGTCAAGATGAACCTGCCTGAGTGGTACAACCACGAGCAGTGTGCCCACTACTTACTAGAGTGAGTACGAGCCCAGTTGTACCTCTTTTTCCACTGGTAAATCTGCACCCCTTGTCTGTTGGTTGCGTCATTAAACTATTATTAGTGGCATTGGGCCTCATTCACCAATGTCTTCATAAAAAAGAGGGTTCCTGCAAATACTGGACATGTAGGGAAGCAAAAACATTGGTGAACAGAATTGCTCAGTATCCTTGAAAAATGAGAATGCGGGGCAGTGGGCAGCCATGGCCTACTGGTTAGGGCTTCGGGCTTGTAACTGAAGGGATGTCAGTCCAATCCTTGATCAAATTTCCCTCGCAGGATCAAAAGAGTATATTATTATTATTAGTATTATTATTATTATTATTATTATTATTATTATTATTATTATAATAGTTTGTGTGGAAGTTTTGTGGAAAAGTATGAAACTTGGGTGTAAGAGACTTGGCATTGTGCACTCTCTTTGCTTAACAGTGAGTGTCTGTGCATCCATTTGAAGTCAGACGTGGAGAAATTCTACCAGCTGTGCCTGATGACCCGCAAGTTATTTGTTTTTGCCAAGCAAGGCTGCATGGAAGAAAATCCTGACAGTCTGATGTGTCAGGAAGTCATCACTCCTGGCCAGCT
Source organism: Tenualosa thibaudeaui (assembly GCA_027481765.1). Taxonomy (NCBI): domain Eukaryota; kingdom Metazoa; phylum Chordata; class Actinopteri; order Clupeiformes; family Clupeidae; genus Tenualosa; species Tenualosa thibaudeaui. The sequence continues at coordinate 716,890 of JAIFZK010000012.1, forward strand.
CTACCTCATGTTCCTCAAGGTCTGTCTTCAACTTTTGCATGTTTGCATGGTTGTGAACTCGTGCATTGCACATAGTTCCCAATGAGGATGTCTGTCTCTTGCTCACCTTCTCTCTGTATGTTTTGTGTCTGTCTAGGAGAAGCTGACTGCCTGGCTGGTGTCAGTGAAGATCGCCATGGACAAGAGAAGCCACAGGCTCCCTGCTGACCTCACCTCTGACACTCTCATGAAGGTGTTCAACATGGGCACAGATCTTACCAAGCCCTTTGAGTATCTTCTGGCCACAGGCAACCTCAGTTCAAAGACGGGTATGATATTCTCTAAAGCCAGTTGATGCTCACTGTGAATGTACATGCTGTTATACTGTGAATCCTTGTGAAACTCCTAAGTTAGTGTTGCCTGTTCTGTGCATTTTTCCTGTTGAACCTTCATATATGTGAGTGTGCATGTTGTACGTCTTTCTTATGTGCTAAGATGCAGAATAGTATCTCAGCATGTGAAGACATGCATTTAACTTGTATATTTGTATTTTCAGTTAAGTTAGCAAAGTCCCTTGATTGCCATAATATGACCATATTGTGGCGAGATGTGGGTAAATGTTGTTGGATGTGACCCTCCATGTCTTCTGTGCTCTCACAGGCCTGGGAATGCTTCAGAACACTGGCCTGTGTGTGGTGGCAGACAAGCTCAACTTTGTGCGTTACCTCTCCCACTTCCGCTGCGTGCACAGAGGTGCCGCCTTCGCCAAGATGAGGACCACATCAGTACGTCGGCTGCTGCCGGAGTCGTGGGGCTTCCTGTGCCCCGTGCACACACCCGACGGAGAGCCCTGCGGCCTGATGAACCACATGACTGCCCACTGTGAGATCGTGGCCCCTGCCCTTTCTACCACCACTCTCCCTGGCCTACTCTGTTCTCTTGGTTAGTCCCTCGCAGCAGTCAGAGGTCTCCTTTGCAGACATGCAGTAGTTCACTGTTATATAGTATAATGTATAAATAAATAAATAATAAATCTAAAAAGTAATCTAAACTTCTTGTATTGACAAACAAAGCAGAAGAGCATAGCTTTGTCTAAACCTAAACCAAATGTTCTGAAGATTCAAAGATGAAAAGCCTAATCTTTACTTGACGTAATTTTATATTGAAGAACATAACTTTATGAGTATCTTTACCACTTAGCACAGTGCTCACATTTAATACAAACTTACAAAATTAGTTTGAAATTGATCACTTGACCAGTGATCTGTGCATATTACTAGTGACTGTCCCTTTAAGTACCAATGCACTGACCAATTGTGTTTGTATGTGGCTGTGATATGCAGGAGTGACCCCAGTAGATGCCACCCCTAGTCAGCCGTATTCAGCCTGCTACCCTGTGCTGCTGGATGGAGCTCTGGTGGGCTGGGTGGAGAAAGAGCTGGCTCCTAGCTTGGCAGAATCCCTCCGCAGGTTCAAGGTGGGCATGTTCCTCTGGGCCATCCTCAAGCTGTCACCTAATCAATTCCATACTACGGCAGACAGAATATAGGAGTCTTTTAATTCATTGACTTCTCTGGGGTGTGCTGCCTGCAGTTGACTTGGTAGTACAATGCACTGTGACACTATTAGTCATTTTAAAAAGGTATAAAACTTTGTCACAGGTTGGTAAATCTGAGAGAGTTCAATGTAGCTGTTGTTTCATGCATTGTATCTGTTACTTTTTCCTCATGCATGGGAGGGCAAACACTCTTGTCGTCATTTTCCTCAAACATGTGTCACTCTGGCCCTGCAGGTGCTGAAAGAGAAGCGATTTCCTCCCTGGACAGAGATCATCCTGATTCCTCACACAGGCAAAGCCAGTTTGTACCCTGGCCTGTTCCTGTTCACTACTCCCTGCCGCATGGTGCGTCCTGTGCGCAACCTGGCCATGGGCAAGCAGGAACTCATTGGGACCTTTGAGCAGGTAGAGCATCTTGTTTGGTATATACATCAGCCGAAAAATGTGTAGACAGATGTGGTCAGTGCATTTGGGTTGCCTCCTATAAGATGCCTTTTAGTTGGTGCAGTGTATGCATTCACGTGTCTCTTGTTTCCCATAATTTGAGTAATGTGTCTCTCTTGTTGTTCCCAAGCTCTTCATTAATGTGGGCATATTTGGGGATGAGATTGAGGAGGGGGTCACCACACACCAAGAGTTGTTTCCTCACAGTATGCTGAGCGTGGTGGCCAACTTCATTCCTTACTCAGACCACAACCAGAGTCCCAGAAACATGTACCAGTGTCAGATGGGTAAGATGACAGTCCTCCTGTTAAGATGTGTTGTTTTTTTGTTTGTTTTGTTTTTGATAAACAGGAATGGTTTATAATTGTTGTGGCCTATTGTTGTTTAGAAAGAAAAGAAGCGTTACCCTCAAATAACTTAAGTGTTCAGTTTGGTATCATTTACTGAATAACAACATGGACTGGACATTGGACTGTTTTAAAAACTTTTTTTCCCCCCTTCAGAGAACTTGTGACAGTTGCCCCCTAACTTTTTCTTTCCACATTCTCTCACAGGTAAACAGACTATGGGTTTCCCTCTTCATTCATTTAAGGAACGTTCAGATAACAAACTGTACCGTCTGCAGACCCCCCAGAGTCCGCTGGTGCGGCCAGTCATGTATGATCACTACAATATGGACAACTATCCCATTGGTACCAACGCCATAGTGGCAGTAATCTCCTACACAGGTTACGACATGGAGGATGCTATGGTTAGTAGTCTAGTCTTTCATTTTTAGGCCTTGTGAACCTTTGTGTTTGAGCATAGTTTCTTGTCAGTTGGTATCAGTGTTCACATGCGTGCTTCTATTGTCTCAGATTGTGAACAAGTCCTCATGGGAGAGAGGCTTTGCCCATGGCTGTGTGTACAAGACTGAGCTAGTGGACCTGACAGAGAAGGTGAAGGGTGAAGATGGGGTGGTTTTTGGGGTTCAACCAGGAGACCCTAAGGTCATGAACCACTTGGATGCTGATGGAATGCCAGCTATTGGCACCACATTGCACTATGGAGACCCCTTCTACAGTTACATCAACCTCAACACCGGCAAGGGTGTTGTGACCTATTACAAGTAAGGTTAATTTTGAAAATAGTATATTAACAATGTCAGGATGTGACACGGTTGAAGTCTACAGAAGTATAAATTTTTACAGATTGTATTCGATTTATTATATTGTAGTGTCATCTGCAAAACATTACATCCCAAAGCCCACGATTCACTGTTTTAAACACAGGATTGTACTTGTTGTCATTACTTTTTTTCCATCTTTTTTTTTTTCTTTTGCTCTGCAGGAGTCAGGAAAGCTGTGTCGTGGACAACATCAAAGTGTGTAGCAACGACACGGGCACTGGCCGTTTCAAGCGCATATGCATCACGGTGCGCGTGCCACGCAACCCCACCATTGGTGACAAGTTTGCCAGCCGCCACGGCCAGAAGGGCATCCTGAGTCGCCTGTGGCCTGCCGAGGACATGCCCTTCAGCGAGAGCGGCATGATGCCCGACATCCTCTTCAACCCGCACGGCTTCCCCTCCCGCATGACCATCGGTATGCTAATTGAGAGCATGGCGGGCAAGTCGGCAGCGCTCCACGGCCTTTGCCACGACGCCACGCCCTTCACTTTCTCCGAGGAGCACTCAGCGCTTGAGTACTTTGGCAAGTCCCTGCGTGCCGCTGGCTACAACTACTATGGCACCGAACGCCTCTACAGCGGCATCAGCGGCTTGGAGCTGGAAGCCGACATCTTCATGGGCGTGGTGTACTATCAGCGCCTGCGTCACATGGTCTCGGACAAGTTCCAGGTGCGAACCACGGGCGCTCGTGACAAGGTCACCAACCAGCCAGTGGGTGGCAGGAATGTCCAGGGTGGCATCCGCTTCGGGGAGATGGAGCGTGACGCTCTGCTTGCCCATGGCTCATCCTTCCTGCTTCACGACCGTCTCTTCAACTGCTCAGACCGCTCGGTGGCGCAGGTGTGCATGGACTGCGGCAGTCTGCTGTCACCGCTGCTGGAGAAGCCACCGCCATCTTGGTCAGCCACAAGATGCCGCAGGACTGTGTGCACGCTGTGTGGCAAAAGCGACGCCATTGACACAGTGGCTGTGCCTTACGTTTTCCGCTACTTTGTTGCAGAGTTGGCGGCCATGAACATAAAAATCAAGCTTGATGTGAAGTGAGGAGCCTGAGTGTGTTTTTGTTTGTTTCATTGGAATGTAGGAAAGAATGGAGTCAACCACATGTTTATGTACTTTGTTATATGACTATTAAATATTGCTGTATTGTCAGTTGCTACTTGGGTCCTAAAACTGTAAAGGAAAATGAAGTATATATATTTTAAATATCAGTGGAATAAGGCAATTATTTCTTTATTAACGTTAACTTAAGTTATGCAAGGACACCTTTTCATATCAGGAAAATACCATGACATGCATACATTTCTGACGATGTATTAAAACCTTAAATACATATACTTTTCTCACGTTTGAACATCATTTGAGGTCAGCAAGGACACCAGGTAGGTCCAGCACTGATGGAATTGTGTAGTCTGGTTTGGCTGACCCCTCCGAGGGCGTCTGCCCACTGGGGTTGATCCACACTGTGGCTCGAACCCCTGCGTTGACCCCCCCCTGAATATCTGTGCCTAACGAGTCTCCCACCATGATACAGTCCTTGGGCTGTACACCCAATTGGCGGAAACAGTATGTGAAGATGGAGACAGCCGGCTTCTCCTCCGGATGTTCTCCTCCCACAACCACAGCACTGAAGAGCTCTGCTGCCGACCCAACCGCTTGAATCTTCTCGCGTTGTGTTTGTGTTTCTCCGTTGGTCAACAGTAGTAGCCTGTGTGTTTTCCTGAGTTCCTCCAACATGGTGCGCACTGCGGGGGCGAAGGTCAGAAGCTGTAAACGCGTACCTTTCCAAATGCGGTAGCATTCGGCAGCAAATGATCTGCCTCGATCGATACCTTCCGACTCTCGAATAGCTTGCTGCCAGTGATCGACACGTACGTCATCGATAGATATCCCACTAGAGTCGTCGTAAGATTCGTGGAGTAGTTTGTGTGCAAATCTTTGGCAGATATTACTGATGCTGTCCTCATGACCCAATGTCGTTTTCAAGAAGTCGCACACCTAATGAGGCAGAGCAAAATGATAACCTTGTTAAGGAGTCAGATGGTTTTGATTAAGTTATTGCTGTTCAAATAACACTACATGTACAATAGCTAGTTAAGTTTGAGAACAAGACACTCCGCCTGACTATTAATTTATATCCTTTGAAAGATATTGTTTTAGGCGCACGTTGTTACAGTTCCCTAGAAGGCTAGAATGAATGAATTGAGCATAATCTCTTCATACGTCATTCCTAAAATATCTGTTTTCAAAACGTAAGAATCGAACAAGAGACCAGACAGACCTATGTAAAATACTCTTCCAGCTATCAATGAGATTGCTTAAATCAAGCTGCTTTGGGCAGAAAATTGCACTCAGATACACTATTCAAACGACAAACCAAGCCTAGAGGCGGATGAACTTGTAAGTGTATGTTTTCACGCCTACCTTTTGAATAGCAATCCGCCCTGCTCCAGCTGTATCAATTAGTGTGTTGTCTAAGTCAAACAAAATAACTTTAATACGACTTTTCTCCATACTCTTCCAGAGACGGAGACTCTCATTCACGCCAGCAACCTTATGATACGGATGTTGTTCCCAAGATACACGTGAAAGAAATTCAATGTTGAATTCTGGGTAATGCAGTATAACCGTAAAACCGTGGGCCACGTCACATTAGGCCAAAATTAGACTATTTAAACCATATTTCAATAATGTCATGACGTGCAAATTCGCAGATTTATTCCTTTAGTACACTTACATCATTTAAACACTGAGGCGCACATGAGACAATGTGACTTCAGATAGACTTATATGCTCCAGGTCTAAGGCTATGGAAATGAAGAGAATTGAGTCTAGTCTAGTCTAGGGGTGTTCTAGATAGCAGATCGGCAGCCCTGCGCAGGGATGACAAAACGAGCTTGTTCTACTTGGCTTGCTGGTGGGATGGCTAAGGAGATGAGACTTTTCTCACTGTGCAAAACCCTATGCATCACTGACTTCTGCCCAACGAAAAATGCCCTAGCCAGCCAGCCAAGTCAAACAAGCCAGTTCTGTCATCCCGCTTTATGGCTATCAAGGAAATTGCCAATTTGCACAAAATAAAAGCAGTACGGAGACCCTAACGACACACAGCGAAAGAAATATTCCCGGTGCTCACGTGAAAGGTTTTGGTGAATGCGAAGCTTTCATGTGCGCATCAGAAACATAGAAGTTTTCGAGTGTCCCTTTGGGGACGCCATAGGGTAGCAATCTCCGAATGAATGTTAGGCAATTATAATTATACAAATAATTTTGTCATTTTGCTGCTTGCTCTCCCTTCATATCAGATCAGAGACAGATAATAGCATGGCTAGTGTGTGTGTGTTTGTGTGTGTGCGTGCGAGAGAGAGAGAGAGAGAGAGGAAATTGGGACCAAACTTGACAGGGACTTGCTTCAGCCCTGTAAGTTCTTGTAGATGTCCATAACGGGGTCAGTTCATGCAAGACACATGGAAGGGTGTGAGACCCCTGAAAATGATCCCGAGGCAAGGTTTCTGCAGTGGAAACAAGCCAATTGGAAATAATTTGTCAGCAACTACTTTTAAAATGCATGAGACTTGAACTTCCAGGAGACTTGTGATGTCTGCATAACGCTAAAGCCTTTAAAGGAAATAGGAAATAGCTTGACCAAATGATCCCTGATCAAATTGCAACTAAGAGTCTATATGACATGCAGGACAATTATGCATTAACTTACATGTTCCATAAAAAACATACAATTTGCAAAGCTTATAGGGTAGACTGAGTACAGTAGAGCTAGTTTTTGCTTTCCCCATTACCACCACCATTTCTGAAAAGAAGTGATTTCTTACACGGCGCATCCTTTATTTGGGCACTAAAATGATACATGTTTGTGTGTGTGTGTGTATATATATATATATATATACACACACACACACACACACATATATATATATATATATATATATATATATATATATATATATATATATATATATATAAATATATATATATACGTTGTTTCAATTGTACCCATCCCATATTGGCCTAGTACTCATACAGGATACAGTTGAGACTGTGCCATGGCATATGCATAATGCTGTAATTGGCCATTCACTGCTGGGGTAGAAAACTTGAAATTTTATACAACAGGGACAAAATACTACTGGGACAAAATGTTTAAAGCTGAAAATATATTTTTTCTTCTTTGGATGTACAATTACTGTATATGACACACAGGCAGTTCACCAACATTTGTGTGTAACCTGTTTGATTATAAACATGATATCCTGATTTCCAAGTGCCTGGCTTTGTGTATTAGTGAGACCGCTATAGATGGAGTTTTGTGCCATGACAGAGAGTGACACTTATGTCTCTTAGTCTCAAAAGACCTTCTTCATCTAAGGTATTTACCAGTGTATGCACAGACCTGCACACACTACACATACACACACAGTCTCTGTCTTTCCTCAGTCACTTTCCTTTTGTGTCATTCTGACAATTTTCTAATTTAACCACTAGGAGGCGTCCACGTATTGCACACCTCTCAAATTTTGCCATGTTTGATGGCTACTTTTTTACATGCACTGCAGCAAACTGGAAAAAAATATGTGTACCGCTGCGCCATGGCCTTTCACAAGAGGCCTTTCAGTGGAAATCTGTGGAGGTGTCCCCTGAAAATATATAGGAAGAAGATGCACGTCATATATGGAAAATATTTGCAGCTTGGTCCTTTTGCACGAAGGCTACATGGAAAGGTTGCTGAATCCAAATGCAATTTGACATTAGAGGAAACCACTGTGAAGCGCGGACCTCTCTTTGATCGCTGGGGTTTGGGGCTAGGCCTGGGATATGGGCTCGCCTGCCTCCCTCCTGCCCATCCGGGACCCTGATTTAGTTTTTTTTCAGCGTCCCTCTACTCTGTGAGGTTGAGACTGGGAAGCCTCTTCGCATATGCAAAGTTTTCCACTGTCTTGTTTCTTTCCCCCGATCTGCGTCAACTTTAATCTTTCATTTCTGTACATTTATCATGACCGCTAGCTTGTATTTATACTATAAAATTAAGCTTTCCCTTAGTTCAGTTCAGCTGTCAATGAATGGGTACATCTACTTTTTTAATGGCTCACCTGTCATCCCATTTTTACATTGGTTACCATTACCATGTGCTGACACTGAATAATTGCTTTCTAAACAGCAAAGTATGTTGGGACAGAGGCAATTATTACAGATTTGTTGTGTGTGTGTGTGTGTTTGGCTTTACTATAGGGTAACAAACATGGATACCATGGGAAGCACATAGGAAAAGACATCAAAATGACTGACTGACAGATGGTTCTCTCATGAAACATGTCCTTCCTGTAATATTTCTGTCTACGGCAGGGTTGTGATTGCCACATTTCCCATCTCCTCTTCTTCTGTGAAGACACCTGGCATTTTCACAACATGAAATTAATCTCTTAATTACACCAAATCCACATTTACATGAATAAATATGTAGCTTTGTTCTGCTTAAATCAAAATCTTCTCATTTTCATATCTTCATTATAAGACACCACAGCTGTGACCTTGTGCAAAGTTCAGCTGTTTCCTTGCACAACTTCGCTGTAAAATACATGCAGACCATTTTGGTACAATCTGTACACTTGCTGTTCACCCCCTATGCAGCAGGTATTACTAGGATCAGGGGCTTTTTCTCATTACCACTTGGACGTGATTGGTGCTTGAAAGCTTTAAGACAGGTGTGTCACGCGAAGGAAGTGTTCCTGTGTTATTACATCCCACATGTGAGGCTCATATTTACTTTGCACTGTTCAGCTCTCTCTCATTATATAAGCCGCGCTCTGTCTTCTTGCGTGCTATCACACCTGGCAGGTGCCAAGAGTTCACACGCAAAAATGTTGTCGACACAGAGTAGTCTCATACCTTACACCGTAAGGGTAGATCGCAGAAGTATTTCTTACACAAGTCAACATTGCCCATTGCATGCCATGCCCAGTGTAAGCAATTCCAAGTATGCCATCTACCTGTCCGTGAAATCTGGGGAAGTTGCTCTGTAAACTAGGAATCAGGAAATGTTCCTAAGATAAATGTTCCTAAGATAAATGTAGTCTGAACTTTTATCTTAAAAGTGTAAAAACAGCTACTCTGTCTTTCCAGTCTATAAACACAGGAGTCCAAATCCAGTCTATGGTTTGACCAATCATCTCTGAATAAGATCAGTTTGCTTCTTTGCTTTGCATATATGTAGGTTGCAGACAGACACCACCTCTTCTGCCTTTATCTCTGTGGGTGGTCAGGGCAGTGCAGTCACACGCTATCCTGTCTCCTGGTGCACCATACACACACACACACACACACACACACAGACCATAAACTCCACTGACCCCGTCTTATGATGTTCCAAAATATTAGATAACACCTGTGCATCCATGCAGAAAACCACACACAGCTGATTAAAAAAAAAAAGATTGCTCCTTCTCTCTCTTAAAAGATGAGGGAGACATTTGTGGTGGTTCTACAAAGTTAGTCCATGTCAGCGGATCCTAAAGGAGAAACTAGGCTTTTTTGAGGACTTGTTTGTTTTTATGTGTCAGTGTAAGATATAAACTGCATTGAAGCTGGGCCAAGAATAAAAGGTTTGCATGAGAGGCGAAACTGACGGCGGTTTTCTGTGAACCAGCAGTCGCGTGGAACGGGACAATCATGGAGAGAGCATCAGAGTGCACTTCTTTCTTTTTTCTCACCTCACTGTCTCCCCTGTTCCCTTTGTGAATCCAAAATGAGTAATAATAGGAATGAGACAGTAACCGGAGCTTATGTTGTGAGAGCATTTCTTCCCTTCATTGCTCCTTTTAGAATGGCACAAGAGCCATATGACATGCCTATACATATTCCAGATGTTAGCAGAGGGCTGGGATGTACAGGAAGGAATACATTGAGGCTGAGCAAGGAGCAATTTGGGGTAAGCAGACATGCAGACTGGCAAAGTGCACTCACGCACACAAATAAAAAGCATTTATCTCTAGAGGGAATGCCCAGCAATGTGTCAATATGTTATGCAATGGCTGATAATCTGACAGACCTTAACAGGATGCTGATAGATGTTACTGTTCATTTTAAAGTTTTACACATCAGTTCATCTTGTATAGGTACCATGAATCAGATTGTAGACTTTGCATTAATCGCTCTTAAAATGATAGCTCGGAGTAATGTCAACCATAATCCTGTTGTACAAGCTGGCCGAGTGCTGTTGGTAGGAAGGAAAACGAGAGAATTTGGAACAGAGACTAAATAGCCAAGGCGAACTGAATGGTAGCCTTTCATGGGTAACAAAAGTGAAAATGTGCTTGTGATACCATTCAAGTAGCTGCGTGTTCGCGTTAGCTGTGCCATTCGGTTTATGTTTAATAAAATTATCTAATTCTCCTTCCTACTGACAGCATCGGCAAGCTCGTACAGCAGGGCTATGATTTCCATTGACCGAACGTCTGATACCTCCACTTAAAAGCGTGCAGCCTGATCATTTTCAGCCAGTGATTAAGAGGTTGGGAAACACTTCCTAAGGGCGTATGAATACTGGATGTGTTTTGTTAAATGGCTCATATCCAAAGCACGAATTGAGTCCTCACTCACTCGAAAAAGGTTGGTTACCTTCTTTAAACCCAAATCTCTGAATAAGCCTGAATCTCTATTGGAAGCACGTAGTCTTGTCGTGCTTAAAGAAAAGTTATAATAAAATGACGTCATTGTATCTTGGAGAGCATTGACAGGATTGGGGGTGGGGAGTGGGGGGGCATGTTTACACAAGTGAACCCACGGGCGAAGGCAATGAATGCTCAGTAAGAAAACATTACGCTGTCTGTGTTGTTGTCATTCCTCATTGTTCTAAAGCATCAATAATAATAATAATAATAATAATAATAATAATAAAAGCCTAACATGACACCATAACAGAAGTTAAGGAAGTAGGCTACACTGTTGAGTCCTTCTCGGGTTAAATTCTGTAAACCCGTACAATAACAATAATAAAAATCCGCAACCGACCCGACTCGCTCAAAATAAATACCGACACTCGACCCGTACCTGAACGAAAAGTTTACTGACAGCCCATTCAAACAACCATTAACACTGCAAGTCCAATTCTCTATGAGTTAGAGTTTAAGTTAAAAGAACACCGGCTACTAGACTATTGGTTTGCTAATATTTTGACAGTCAGTAAGGGAGCAATAGACGAGGCGACAACAGTATCCCCACGAAATTGTCACCACCATTGCGAAATTGCTCTCTGTAGCCTATGCCAGACAATTTAAGCTTGAAATATAATAATATATAATATAATATCATTCTATGCTGTGGCATTAGACAATATTGCATTTGGTTTTGTGATTTAGAATGGTGTGTTAACAACACAGTTTGGTCTCAGTCGACATCTTCGCTCCAGAATTAATGTAGACCTGTTAGCAGCATGATAGCAAGACAGTGGATTTCTGTAAGGCTGCGTGCACGGATAAACTGGTAGGACTTTAAATGCTATAATCATCATTTTTAAATGCAAGCATGTGTCTAAAATGTAGGCTACAAATATTTTTGTTTGCAGGTGAAGTGACGTTTTTAAAAATGAATTAGACTCCCTGTGTCCGACCCGACACGAATCTGTCTCCAACGCAGTAGAATACCTTTCATCAAAATTAGACCTAGCCGAACCCAAGCAGGACTGGTACACTGTCCTGATTTTGAATGTGTAAAGATATGTAGTTGCCATTCTAAATCTATCTTTTCCTGACACCTCCTCAAAAAGTAATGTTAGCTGTGTAGGTGTGTATTAGTTTCTCTTTTTTCTGATGAACTGCTGCATTGGGGTTTAGAGATAGAGGGGAGAGTGTGGGATGGAACAAAGTAGAAAGGGGAATATCAGTCAAAAAAGTGTCCCCTGTATTTACATGGACTCCCATTGTCACACAGAAAAGCTCTTTCCTTTCCTTAATTAAGACAAAGAGAGAGAGGAAGATGATCTCTGGATATGCCCACCAGTAGCAGGCTGGTTTTCGGGTGCCTGCCTGAAGAGATCTCCAGATTGCCTGGAGAGTCTGGAGTCAGGAAGCAGACGTGACGGCATTGGGACGTGCTGCTGCTGCTCCTGTGTCAGCCAGTCCCTGGGCAGCCAGTCGCCTTCATTATGGGCTCCTGTGCTTTGGCAATACCAGTCTATTCCCCCCCCCCTCCCACCCCCCCCTTCCTCCTCTTCTTCCTTCCGCACAGATATCTTAGAGTCTGCACATGCAGAAATGAGAGACACTGCAGTTGTTTTCTGTGCACCCCAGACATGGCACATAGACCATGGGACACTGTGTCAGCTCCCACTGCTAAAAATGTAAAGCAATGTTGGCTGATGAGAGTATTGTATAACCACATTATGTCTGCTCAGTGAGTGAAGCCAATCAGACAGATGAAGTTCTAGGAATATTACCTTTTAACCACACAAAGGCTGGTTGTGTGGACTGAGAATAAGAATGAATGTGTGGTGGTGGTGGTGGTGTCTGTGTGTGTGTGTATGTGTGAGTGTGTGTGTGTGTGTGTGTGTGTGTGTGTGTGTTTGGGAAGGCGGGGGGTTGTCAGTGAAAGGAGTCTCATTCTTCTTTATCTGACCAAGACATTCCGCTGGACCCCCTATAAACCCACTGGGCCCTAACAGGACCAGAAAGGGCCCCTTGACTTCCATAATAGCTGATGAAAGACTGACCCTGGCCCCATCCATAGTCGACCTACTCCCTTATCACACCTAAGTGATGGGAACATGGCCTTTGAACCTGTCAGACCATTGTCAAGGGAACCTTTGTTGTCACAGTGACTTAGCAATACAGTGTTGGAACAATAGCCCCATTTTTTTCCAAGGAGTTTTTGTCTCTTCTTACCTCATTTTGGAGTTATTGGCCATCCTTTAGGGAAATTACACCTGTAGCAGACTACCTAGGCTAATGGTAGGTGAAGGCTACAGGTGAGTGTTAATATGTTGTGCAAATACATTTCCATAACTTATTCATTTTTTACTGTCATCAGTAAACTTGTTTCAAACGTATTACTTTGGATTTGGAGGTGTGAGAGCATGCATGGACCAGAAAGCTAATTTAAGTGTAATGTTACAGTGTTACAGTGAATTGTTGCAATGTCACATTCCACAACCAATAGCCATTCAAATATGTATTGCGGAAACTGCTATGCTTTGAAAAATCACAGTGAGACAGAAACAAAAGAACGGAGCTTCATTTATTTTTGTGCAATTCAGGAGTGGTGTTATGAATGACACAAGTGTACCTCACGCTCAGAGACAGTTAATGTTTCACAACATGTTCTGAAGGATAATTCAGTAAGCAGGGCATGCTAGATGGATGGGAACAATGACTAAAAACCTTTCCTGTCTTTGACATTTGAGGTGTGTCCAGCACAGATGTCTAGGCAGATTTTTTTTGATGGCCACAAAAGGATGTTTCAAGACACTGCTTAGAGACATCCTTTTGCATTAGGAGCTTACACTGAACCTATCCACAGTCCCATTCACATTGGCAAGTTTTCAGTGTTTGTCACGTAATGTGTAACATTCTCAAATTCCACAAGAATGGAAGAGTTTTAACAGCACAAATATAAAACTGAAATCAGCATAATCTAACAAGAGGACTAGGCTAAGCACCAGCACTGCTGTTTTGAACACTAACTTTCAATTCCTTCCGTTTGATATCAGATTAACACTTCAAATGTGCAACGCAACCAAAGATCATTGAATACTGACTCCGTTTTTGCCCTCTGATGCAACTGAAGGAAAAACTAAATTGCTGTGTATCGAGTGTACTGTGTATTGTTCCAATGCCGTGACCACAACAAGGGAATTTCCCACTTTGTGGAACAAGTTTTGTGCTGAAGAGAATAAAGCTAACGTGGGAGCAGAGAAATATAGCCAACTTTCCCTAAGTCGTCATTCAGTACCTGCAGAAGAGAAATAGAGGGGCGTTGCCAGCCAATTAGGGGCAGCCATTTTGAAGTCACTTATAAGATATGAGTTCACCCTTTACTGATCATTGCTGTCAGACTATGATATAGTATGCCTGTTTCAATGGACTTGCCCCGAGGTGCCTGTTTCCATTAGTAATGGTTGTCATGATGACTAACTTCACTTTCAAGAATTCATCCTCACAGGTATCCAGGTGAGCTGCTTGAAGCTGATGGATATACTTGAGGTACTGAGGCATGACTCAAGCCACATCAGCAGCACTCCTTATGGAAAATATGCTCCACACTAGAGCCCATATAAAACAATTAGGTCACGCACCATCATGCTTAAGTTACTGAGGCCTGGGGCAGTCATTTCACCAACAGCGCTGCAGCTCCAAGACCTTTCTGAGGTTCAGCTTGGTGGTTGAGAAGCACATTTGTGTATGTTTTGTTGTTATTATAGTTGCTTTGGAATATGCAGTTACAGAAGCCTACATGTGGGCTGGGCTAAGGACAAACCTCTTAGTTTTGTCTAAGCTGTTTTCAACCTATACATGAAAGTGCCAATTGCACTGTCATTGATGTACTGGAAACAATGTCTCTGGTCTCTGATGTACCGCTTAAACAAAGCTCTGTAACAAATACCTGCTCTACTTCTCAAATGAGGCAATGTGTGACATTTTCAAATAAAAAACAAATCCAATGTAGGTCCAAGAATTAAATTTCATTCATTTCTTTTTGGTATATAGAATTGCCACTACCGTCATTGTGTATGCTTCAAATTAGCATTTTGAAAGTTCTGGCTTCAAAGGCAAAAATTCCTGTGACGTGTTGGGAAACAAAATAATGCAGCCAGTGGTTAATTAACTGTCTGAGAGCCTCTGCATTTGTTGCTGAAACTATGGGTTTCACACATCCTTGGTCTTCAGACCAGCTATATCTCTATACCAGCGAAATCTGACTTGTTATGACTTTGCCTAGGTCCTAGGTCTCTTTGCTCACCACAGAGGGTAGAAACGGAGTCGAAGAGGCATGTGGCACAGGCCTTCAACCAGAGGATTATCAGGGGCCACAGAGCAATCAAGACATTTTCTGAATATGACAACAAAGTGGAATGAGGCTCTTTACATGATGCAGTACACAATTAAACATAGGAGGTTCTGTATTGTAAGATGTAAATGACAGCAAACTCTTAAACTTGTTGGAATAATCTGTGATTGACAGGTATGGTCAAAAGTACTGTCTATTCTAGATCAGTAATCAATACTTCCTATGCAGGTCCTTTAAACCCCCTTCCTGGTCCAGATGTAGCTTCTGATGGTGGCGTGTCTCTATGTGGGAATCAGAGCTCTGAGCATAAACTGATATGACACTTTGAAAACAAACCCTCCGCACGCATTTTCCTTTTCCTAGCCACGTAGCTCTGTTTATTTTCAGGTGACTTTGCCGAATTCCAGGAAGTTGTAAATCGCTTGATAATAGGAACAGACAAAATGGCACCATGCTGTTCTCCACCAGGCTGCCTCAGTGGCTTTGCCCTTTATTCATTCCAAAAGCACTAGAGTAACGAAAACAAAACAGCCCGCCGCCCAATAGCCATCCTCCTGACAAACAGGTCCACACAATAATCACTAAGAGACGAGTGCAGTCAGTGTGCTCAACAACAAATGGGATACGTGCTATGAAGAGAGAGCTTTATGAGGGTATCACTATGAGCAGGAAGTAGATTGCTGTAAGATAGCCTATGGTGCTGTTGTACACGTAGCCTAGCACATGTGCTTCATCAGGACACCAACACTACATAGGCCTCGGGGATGGGTTACAGGCTTTAGAAAGTTCACTCAGAGCATCAGGCTGGAAAGCAGGTGTTTGTGAGAGCAATTACTCATATTTACGAATTAATGTCGACAGTGAAGTAAAACTAACTTGTGAAGTAATTACTATGAATTGCAATCCTTTCAGTTTTAATAAACTAAAGCATTCTTCTTCATTTGATGATTTGTCTTTGATGTCCTGACACAAACATGCTAATCTGCAGACCATGTAGTAACCCAGCTCACAAACTGTAAAAACTCAAAGACCTACTGGGATCTCTGTGCCAAATCAATGCCCTAACTTATAACTGGCTATATAAACGTTTAAGTCACATTCAAGTGTAATCAGCACGTTGTGACCATCCATTCGGAAAGAACACCTTGCTGAATAAAGCATTTACATTAACAGCCAGCAGCTCAGAATACGATTCATGAGAAAATGAAAGATGTGCGTGGGTCTTCAAAGTCACTCTGACCACAGGGTGGGAGTGCCTGCTGGAAAATGAGACACCACTGCCATGCTTGTGGGGTGACTCACCCCAATCACTCTTATTCTTTTTCTTTTTTCATGTCAGGGAGTGACCCCAGATGACATGCAATTTGACCAATCCCCAGTGAACACAGAACACAGTGTAACAACTCAGATGCAGGAGGTATACATTATTGCACCACACTTAATGATATGTATCAATGGGCTAATGGATGGATTATGATGGATTGCAGGGGATCACTGTATTTTAGGTGGTGCCTCTCAATGACTCACTGCTATTGATTGCATTTGTTAACACATACAGTATGTTTTAATCTGGCAGGTTATAAAACATGTTTTGATGTAATGTAATTGGAATGAATGGTAAAGAAGGATTATGGTGATTTGGTATTCAACTAATGAGTGACCCACCTAAAAACCCTGCAAACCCTTACAACCACCACTCACCCAGTTGGCACTGATAGAGGTGTGCAAACACTTTGGCTTCTTGTGGCTGTACTATTGGCAATGAGGTTGGCTCTGTGAATTGCTTTGGTAGTGGTAGTGTACAGCTAGTACAACAGGTAAGAGTGACAGTGTGTTTGATTTTCACATAACCTGAGCCACTGAAATCAATTTGATGACAAAAAACACAGATATAAGATATGACAGCTCAGAATATAAACCTACTAATTTCAGACAACCTATTTAATCAGTGAGAAAATATGAGGCTAATGTACTGTACAGGCCACTTCTCAGAGTTTTTAAATAAATGCCTTTTCTCACCAAGGCCTGAATATTTTCGCGAGATTAAAAAGAAAACAAAACACACTTGTGGTGTTGACATCAATTAGCAACGCGAAAACATACATAAAAACAAAGGTGTGTCGCCAAGTCCCCACCAAAACGTTAAATTCATCACACTTCTCCAAATTAGAGAGGGGATTTATTGGGCTTACATGTCACAAAGAAGGGCTGTCAATACCACCAGCAAACTGGTAATTACAACACTTCCATTGCCAACGCCACAGGGAGGACAGCTTTGTATTGCGAGGTGGAAGATAGGTCTGATTCCAGTAGACCACAGCACTGCAAGGCACTGTAATGAGAATAAGACACAACAAATGCTTTCCTTTATGGTGCGCCAATGGGGAAATCCCTGTCACTGGAATTGCATAAACTATGCTGCAAACTCGGCCAAGATGTGAGAGATGCCAGGTGGACAAAATGCACGCTAACTTGAGTGCCGTGTGTCCGCTAATGAGTGCCCTGAGAAAGAGAGAGGGTCCATGGTCATTAGCGAGATAGTATTGCCTCATCACAGACTGGTGCGTCTGGGTCTGTGTTATGGTAACACCACTACTGTTTGTGCTCTTGCGCCTCTTCGCACGTTTTCATGTCTTCACGCCCCGATTCCAAACACAGATTCATAAGTAGGCCTACAGTCTGGAAAGCACAACAGACAACACGCACACAGTACACACACTACCAAACATTAGCACGAATAAAGTAGGCCTACCCATGTGCCATCTCCCACTGATTTTAAGGCTTTTAAGGATTTTTATTAGTTTTCTGGGCTGTTATACTCTTTCACCAATTAACTTGGCCACATGAAACCAACTCAGGAGCTCATAAACTGATGCCCTACACATGCCACAAGGCTTGCTTTTGCAATTTACCATTTTATACATTTATAAGATTTTTCTCACTATATAAATCTATTATGCTCCTTGGCAAGCTGACCTCTTCATGACCATACACACTAGCTTCATTTTCCAATTTACCCTTTTGCTTTTTTTCTGAACTTTTTTCCATTCTATAAATCTTCTATGTTCTTGTGACCTATTGACCTATTAACACCAAACCTTTTCAGGATCGTGCCCACTTTTCCCCCACATATGCTATAAAACTTGTTTTTCCAATAAACCATTTAATAGATTTTTTAATTGATATATTTTTTCTTTATACAAATATATTATGATGGCTAATTGACCTATTGATACCAGACCTCTTCAGGATCACACACACTGTTGCCCCATACATGCCACAAAGCTTAAAAAATCTGTTATGCTCCTTGACTGCCAGCGGAGGCAGCACTACAAGTTCATGGAAGTTCATTTGGCAATAGAAATATGCTGAACCTGTTGCTGCTTTGCAGAGAACAGTTTGTCAAGCTGCCTCTGCACACAGCCAACACTGAAAGTAACATTAAATAAATAGGTGAGTGAAAAAAGTAATTAAATTAATTAAACAAACAAATAATTACATGACAATTGTACTTCAGTAGAATATGTTTATAAATGAATACGTGGATGTATGATTTCCCATGAAGCCATGCCCTCAAATGATCATTTTTTCAATTTCATTTGCTTTTTTTACTTAACAGGTTTGCAAGACAGAAGACATAATCACAATTGTGAAGTGTTGCTACGCTGAAAAACGTTTTACATTTACTTTTTCATTACAGTGCATTTTGTTACACAGGGTGACTATTCCATGTTTCCAAAAGTGCATCTGATAACTAATAAGATATGGTGTTTGTAGACAAATTTATCCTCTACAAAACTGTGTTATGAGCATAGAGAAATAAACAAATCTGTTGAAAATAAATACAAAGGGACAGAGGAAGGGACAGTTAAAGCTAATAGGAAAGCATACTCTTTGTCAGAATGTGACCGCCAGGTGTAACAAGGCCCCTGGTTCTAGCATCCCTCCTTTGTCAGTCCAGGTCATGTCGTGAGAAGGCGCTACAGGGAGGTAGTGCGGTGGGGTGAGGCTGGCTCACGTGATGACCAAACCGTAACAATAACTCCTCTCGGGCTCGTCTTTCCACTACATGTCTGACAATTTGATTGACTGGAATGCAGTTCCGTTTGTGTGTGTGTGTGTGTGTGTGTGTGTGTGTGTGTGTGTGTCTGTGTCTATGTGTCTGTTTGTCTTTCTTGCTTTTCAACCCAACAATGCTAGGTGGGTGTGGTTATGGTGAGAAAATCTTGAAAGCTTGAATAGAGGACCTTAATATGCAGCCATGCAGTTATTAAAAAAAAAACTCCAACAAGAATAGTAAAGGGGAATAAATACACTGACAAGACTACTAAAGACACACAACACTGTCCCCACATTTTAAATGCAGGTGAGACACAATGTCTTCCTTACTTTTTCAGCAGGTTTGCTTTATGGAGGTACACAGCACTGCCAGCAGAGGCAGCACTACAAGTTCACGGAAGTTCATTTGGCAATAGAAATATACTGAACCTGTTGCTGCTTTGCAGAGAACAGTTTGTCACACTGCCTCTGCACACAGCCAACACTGAGAATAATGTTAAATAGATACTGTATGTAACTAGATAAGTTAAAAAAGTAAGCAATAAAATAAACAAATAAAAGAAAAAGAATGAATAAATGATGACTGCATTTACGTAGAGTATCTTTATAAACTAGTACATGGAGGTATTCATTTCCCCTGAAGTCATGTCCTGATGTGACATTTTTTTAAATTTCATTTCTTTTTTAACCTTATGGGAAAGAAGACA
Source organism: Tenualosa thibaudeaui (assembly GCA_027481765.1). Lineage (NCBI taxonomy): Eukaryota > Metazoa > Chordata > Actinopteri > Clupeiformes > Clupeidae > Tenualosa > Tenualosa thibaudeaui. The sequence continues at coordinate 736,817 of JAIFZK010000012.1, forward strand.
TAATCCTAATTTTTAAGTGTTGCAGTTCAGTCCAGTTAAATATTATTCTCCAACATTGCACACGGCATATAACAATGAAATAGAATGCAATATATTCATCCTAATAATCAATTCCATATGCATAGACGCCATTGCCCTTTTTGAAGCTGCATTGCTATGTGTTGGCTCTCATTAAGGGTTCTTTGGAAGCTGCATGGACTTGCTCCTGGACTATGTAAGTGCGTGCGAGAGTCGAGTGATTACAGAGCCTTGCCGACCTTGCCAATCCAGTTTGGTGTGCTGCTTTCAAGCTGATACGTATGCCATTACTAGGTTACATAAGCAAATGTAAACTGAAAAGAATGCATATGGCCTCCTTCAGACTTGAGGACTTGAATGGAGACAAAAAAAAAGAAATGTCTCCAACGCCATTCATAAACTGAGGTGCTATGTAAACACCTCGCTGTTTCACATAAACAAATGGCTAAGTACAGTACATGCGGACCTGACAGTGCAATACAATGCTCAGATGACAGATCATACACTCCTACAAAATTAACAGAAACAATGACAACATTTCACCATGCATGCATACCCACACAGACGCATAGGTACACACACTTTCAGGGAGAGATATACAGTCTCTGTGTGTGTGTGTGAGAGAGAGAGAGAGAGAGAGAGAAAGAGAGAGGAAGCTGTGGTTCCACAAGCTGTCTATTCTGTCTAGTGCTGTCATCGCATCAAAGCTCAGCAAGACAGCCGTAATCCAAGATGACAATCCTGCACTCGCCTCAGAGCCAGAGTACTTAAGCCCCATAGTTGCACCTCTCTCTTTCCACTCTTACACAGGGAAATAAATCAACCAAATACCTCCATGGCAACCGTCAGAGAAGCTGAGTGAACTTTCTTTCTTTCTTTCTTTCTTAGCACGAGACATGCGTCATCTATTTGACATGAACCACATTGTGACCAGTATCTTCAGGCTGTGTGTGTTATGATTGCTGGGGACACCACTTAAAATTTTAGAGAGAATGCAATTTTTAACCCCTTCAATAATAATGATAATGTTCATTCAGTTATACTCATTCACTTCTGCTCACATCCCTCAGGACAGTAGAACCAGAATTCATCTTGTATCTATACTTTTCAAGACCAATCTTACCTCAGTAATACCAGAGACAGGTGATAAATGATAAACGAACAAGGTCACTGAACAACATTACTATGTATAGTGATGTGGCTCTGAGGTTCTATAAGGCTCTAGGTTCTAACTTGATGCAATACTTGGTACCCCAAATGTGAACATCATATTTAGTATTTAATTACTTTACAAAGGATCCAATATCTAGTAGGACACATGGTTTGAACTGTGTGCTCTTGTTGTGTTGCCCAGGACTCTCAGGGCAACAGCTGAGCCAAAGCCTGCCAAGAGCGAGCATTAATGGGCAAATGTGGTGGTGGGTAGGCAGTGTGGGAGGGATAGAGGCCTCTGTTGGTGGGGGGCATGGGAGGGCAGCTGTGTTTACCTTCTTCCTCTCCCACCCCTGGTGATTCCCACTTATTCTCACCAGGGAAACAATCCACACAATGACAAAACAAATTATAAATCTAATTAGAGATCTATCAAAATTATTAGAGCAGAGCTGCTTAATTAGGAACCACAAACAAAAGGTAGCCAGCAGACTTTCTCCATATTCCCGTCCATTACATCCCAAAGAAAAGGAAGACCTTGCTCTCCCTGACAGCAAATGTCCTTTTTAAGCAAAACTGCAATTTGCTGACCCCATCAGCGTAAAGATATACATTCCACAAGTACACGCAAATCCATACATATTATCTAAAAAAATAGTATAAGAGATCCATGCAAAGTTTCTCCAAGCAGATGCAGAGCAAATTTAAAATCTCACATGTTGTGCATTCCATTTTTAGAGCTTGATTATCAGTGCAGGAATCATATGAACACACATCTAATTTTCTCTTGAGAATACACACCTTAGATTCACTCCAAAGAATGTCAGTATTCCAAAAGTGTTAGTCATATCCTAGTTTACAAACATTGTGTCCCCCAAAGGCATTAAGTGAAAACAGTCATTTGTGATACATCGTGAATGTTACTTCATTCTGTCTGATGGTATCTCACTCAGTCAGAGTTTTGATTTGCGCAGACATGCCCTTACACCACAAACAAGAACCTTTCATCTTTTAAAGCCTCACAACCCCACAGTGGATGAAAAAAATATATTTCACTTTTTTTTTATTTTGCATTTTTTATATAAGCTTTTCACATTCAATTACAGTGAATAATGTTGAAGACAGGTGCATACTGAAGGAAATCAGATGTAGGTAAATTCACCCTTTTTTATCTTTTGGTCATTCATCAGAGCATAGCAGGCGGTAGAAAAGTGAAAAAATGAAAGGAGTAAAAGCACAAATGTGGGACAACCCCTTTCCGTGTGTAGGGCTGGTTTGCGGACTTCCTCTCTTCCCCCCTGCAGGAGTCTCTGTAGATTTTATGGGTTAACGAATCTAAGCCTCTCATTAGTGGAGCCAGTCAGGTCCGACAAACACACTCAAATTTCTTTGCCACTATTCCCCTCTAATCACTCAGGTATGATACCGGAGCTTCCAGTGCAGCTGTTCAAGGCTCGTTGGGTCACCGGCTCATTTATCATTTTCATGTGTATGTGTGTGTGTGTGTGTGTTTGTGTGTATGTGTGTGCACGCTTCCAAGATTTCCCCCTCTGTTCACACAAGGACTGATGTTATCTCTGGACTGTAGATAGCTCTCAGGCTGAGTCTGTGTTTTCCTTGTGTCCACATCCTTCTGTGGCAAATGCCTCGCTGGAGAGGAGAGGGTTTCAGAGGCAAAACAAGCACTGGTGTCATGATCCTCAGTGAGCTCCACAGAGACTGATACTGTGTCATGAGATGATAACCAGACGCCCTTTTTGGAGGGGTGTGCGTGTGTATGTGTGTGTGTGTGTGTGGGCGGGGGGGTCTCAGAGTGTTTCTTATTCTGTAACAGTTAGATTGTTACAGTTAGAGGGTTCACACCTGACAATAGAAAAAAACATGTGGGTAATATAAACAAAAACATGTGGGTAACATAAACAAACACTGAAAGTCTAACATTTATGGTGATAAATTGCCACTGGATTTTGTTTCCTCTCCCTCTTCCTCTCTCTCTCTCTCTCTCTCTCCCCTTTTCTACCACGGTTCTTTCCCATCAACCACAGAGGCTGCTCTAATTTATCATCCTATCAATGGGGAGAAATGGGTGGAGAGTGGTGGCCTGTTTTTGCTGTGAATGGGTCTGGGTGGCTCTGTGCCAAGTATGTGTGCGTGTGTGTTAGTGTGTTTCCTAAGTGAGTATCTATATCAGTATCTGTATGGCAGACTTTCTCCTTTCTCCTTTCTCTGCACCATTCTTTACAGACTTCATCACCATGGCTCCTCTTCCCTGACCCTTTCTGAAAGCATTGTGGATTGATCTATATCATAAAAATAGACACACTTGCCAAATGCTGCAGCCCTCAAAACATGGTCCAGTGCTGACCCTCAAAAACAAGAACAATAAACAACATATGATATCATAACAGGTGAGGTCATTTTAGGTCTGCGACAGACTGCCTAGCCCAACTGTCGTCTCACATCAACAACAACCAAAAACAACAACAACAACAAAAAAAAAACAAGAGACAAGGGAAAACTGAATAGCACTTCAACTTCAAAAACATTTTTATCTGATTTAGGATGAATGACATATTAGCAGGGTCCCATAGACTCTGAGGAAATGATATGAATTCCTGTGTGAAACAATACTCTGATTGCATGGGGAGACTTACATAAACACTGGCTGCCTGTTGGGGGATTTCTGCTGCTGTCTCAGCACCAGACAATTTGGGTCCTCCTAGCTCCCTGTGTCTCAAAATGTCCCATGCGCAAATGCAGCTAGGACGTCCTGACCATTGCAACAACAGCAGCCTCAACATCCGCTGTTTGAAGAGGAATTAATATCTGCACATGCAATGCAATGCGGCATGTGAAATTGTTTATGACAGCTTATGCATAAGTCATATATCGTTTTTGGCTATCAACTTTCAACAAGTAGAAACTGACAAAGAGAGAACAAAGGAGGCAGGATTTTTAGGGTGCTGCTCAAATTCCCCGGCAGGCCACAGAGCATCAGTTGCCAATCTATTTGTTGTTTTAAGATTCAGCTTACGGACAAAGCAGATGATAAAAATTCTCCACATGTGTAGTTGTTTTTCATAATCCTGTCATCTTGATGGTGCCCTTAATTCATTTGGTAACATAGGTAGTCAGTTTGCTGTGTAAAGGCACACGGGTCACACAGTAACGCAATCTTACAAAAGGACACCCATCATTCCAGCACATATTTTCCCTGTTGATAGACCCTCAGTTATAAAATATAATGTTGAAGTCCCATTGTCCTGGATGTATCCAAAAGATCCCACAAGGGCATGGTAAAATCCCAATGGAACAATTATGTAGACATATTGTCTGCACTCCTCTGTCCTAGTACTTTTTCGTATGGAGACTAACCTGAAATGTCCAGCGCTAACCTCCTCTTGGATGACACTTGCAAATAGCTGACTTGCATGGATGCTGTCGGCTTTTTATACTGCACTTGTTTTTCACATGATTGGCCATGGCAAATACACTCAGTGAACAGGACTAAATGTCTCCATTTGTCACAGGAGCTGACTCCGTTGTTTAGCTAAATGGACTTACTCAGATATTTCACCATGGTCAAGCGCACTTGTGAAACTAAGTGGGGGGGGGAGAGAAATCAAACAGCGCTTTGTTTGGTATCTGTTGATCCAGCCACCATATTTTCACATTGTTCAAAACAACATTTTCCCTTTTTCTTTCTTTTGGTTTAGTCTCACAATATGTGCTAAGTCACTTGTTCAGTGAGTTAAAAAAAGACTGATGTGAATCCAAAGGGGAGATTTGTGAGTTAGCCTTAGTTAGCTTAGCCCTTCCATCATTCAACACTTCCTCACTGGGAGTTTACTGCTTTTTAACCTTGTGTCTTCCTTGCCTGTTTTGGAGTGAAACAGCAGCAAAGGCGGGAGCAGGGGTGTGGTGGTGCAATGTCAAATCAAAGCCTTGCGTGACTTCCAGCTCCACAGGCTTGGGCAGCTCATGCGTGACTGTCCGTCATCATTACCTGCTTGTAAAAACACTGCAGCCACAGCGGGGGGGGGGGACAGAGTGTGTGTGTGAGTGTGTAAGCGTGTGTGTATGTGTGTGTGTGTATGTGTGTGAGTACTGGGGATGGGGTGGGCTCATTTGCCCCAGAGCAGAGGATGACCTCTGCCCCTCACAGGGGAAGCTGGGTAAACAGAGGGAGGGGGAAGAGGCGAGCAACGGGAACTTCTGAGAGATGATAGGCTCTCTGCTGAAGGTGAACGAGTTATCACCCTCTTCCTCTACACACGCAAATGCACACACACAAGTCATGTTTGCAAACAAACTTAGTATGTTTATGACACCACTGGGACATGCATATTTCTAGGTTGTACTCAGGACATTTAACAGAGAAAATCGCAAAGTGAAATCTACATCTCATCCTGTGAAGTAGTACAGGTTTTTTTTTTAACATCAACTCCCCATCTTACTCCCTTGCACATTACCAGTCTTGTTGAGTGAAGAATATCAGTGACACTTCCTGAAAGTAAATAGCTGAATGGAAAGTAAATATCGCTGGAACATTCCTCATTGGCTGAGCTTTTACACACAATGACATACATACATACATTACATTCTTCCACAAACATTCCTTTTACATACACAGGATAAGGTCAATTTAAGGGAGCATAATCCTCATGCAAACAGCATCTACAAGAGATGTTCAAGGAGGTCATTAAAGCACAAAATGGCATCTTCCAATAATCAGCTAGCGGACGCTATCTGTTTTTCACTGTCAGTAGGTCTAATGTATGTCAAGGCTTAATTAAGACTATAAAAACAATGGCATACTATGGCGTTCTATGCCAAGGTTTGCAGGGCTTTGCCAGACAGCTTCTACCAGAAAGCGCAGTCATGCGATTGACCACGTGTCTTACACTCCCCATTCAGTCTCCACCAACAAAACTGGCCAGTGCTTCTGACACAAAAAGAGAAAGGAAAGAGAGGGAAAATCCGACATGCATGCTGATTCTGGACTCCGGGGGGAAAAGTGCCCTTTTAGTGTCAGGAGAGATGGGAGACGCCTTCACGGGCCGGTGGCCACGCTTTGGCGAGGGGCAGAGGAACAGTTGGCCAGACAACAAAAAAAAGGGAGAGAGAGAGGGAAAAAGGGCTCAGCAGTCAGACAGGGGCACCTTAGTTGGCTGTTAGTTAGTCTGCAAGGTCATTTGGATACTTCAGAGAGAACCTCATTAGCATCATTCACTGCTCAGGCCCCTTGATGGTTTTTTTGTTTTCTGTTTTTTTTAAGGCTTTTTTTGTCCTTTCGGGTGAGAGCAGCCAGCTATGTCAGGAAAAGTTGAGAGAAGAAAAACAAGGGGTTTTATCATTTCCTGGGAAAGCAATGGCTGCCAGGGGTGTGATGAGGTGCTGAAACAGTGTGTGTGTGTGTGTGTTTGTGTGTTTGTGTGTGTGTTTGTGTGTATGTGTGTGTGTGTGTATGTGTGTGTGTGTGTGTGTATGTGTGTGTGTTTGTGTGTGTGTGTGTGTGTGTGTATGGGTGTGTGTGTGTGTGTGTGTGTGTGTGTGTGTGTGTGTGTGTGTGTGTGTGTGAATATGAATGTGTGTGTGCACACACTTCCAACATCTGAATCATAATGGATGGAGAAAAGGGTTCTGACCTTTCAGCCCATTTGAGAGGAGCAGGGCTCTGTCCCCTGTGCAGCAGCTCAGCCCAGGATGGACCCAGGCCTGGTCAGGCCCAGAGGGTGTGTAAAAGGCCAAACAGTCCAGACAGCCTTAGGGGAACAAAGCTTCAGCTTTCTCAGACATGGTTGACTGGCTGGAACTTTGGCACAAACTTCCCCATCTCGACGTGGGAGATCTTTGACAGCAACTAAAAAATTCCCACTCAGCAATGCATTGAAGCAGCCTACATGTGTGTTGGTTTGTGAATGAGTCTGTAAGCCTATAGTATGGATTTATGTGTACTTGTATCTGTAATGTCTTTGGCTTACGGTAAACAGTCATTAAAATATATGTGGAAAAAAAATAAGATAAACTTGTTGCTTTCTTTTCTGCTCACCAAAATGATGATGTGAATATGTGCACAAATTAGAGAAATTTGAAAGTTTGAGTCATATCAATGGTGTAACCACAAATATGAGCACATCATTCATCTTAATTGCATCTTGAGATAGAGAGAGATTGTGATCCTTGCAGAACCACTGACCTTTACTGATTTATGCTGACTCTGGTAATGTATAGTAATCTGTCTGCCATATCTGATAGCCTAATATAGGGAGTAGCAATGTTAACATACAGTATAGGTTATAGGTAGGCTAAAGCTGTGATTTATTGGATTGTAGTAATTTAATGTTATTTTGTATTAATTGTTCTGCTTTTAATTATTTACAGATATCTCTCACAGTTTTGTGTTTATGCAAAAATGCTGTTATTTTTCTTTTCTTTTTTAATGTAGACCTTCCTATCTCACTGGGAAATGTGTTTTTCAACTAAGATGGTGAACTCTACTGCTGCCCCTCTCCATACAAAGTAATCGGAAGCTGCAAATTACCAAAGAGGCCATTGAAAAATTGTTGGGGGAGATTGTAGGCAGTCCTTGTCAACTAGCTGAATGACTACTTTATTAAATGTATTATCACGTAAAAGCATAAGCAGTGAATAACAGGAAGGTGCGACAGCCAAATAGATTATTGATAGCAACTCCGTTCCAATAGACATAGTCTAATCGGAAAAAAGCCACCGCTTATCATCAAAGCTTGAATTTGGATGTCGAAGCCATTGAATTTTCACTGCTGACTGCACGCAAAGTTGTGTACTGGTGTGGCTTTAGGCGGCGTTCCCTCTCAAGTCAGTACCATGATGAAGTGCATGTGCGTGACTACACCTCGCCGTCTCAGAGCCTCCAGGCTATAGTCTCTCCTCTACTGTTTCCATTTGTAGCTTATAGATCGCGGAACAGAGATAAAGCTATTCTAACAGCACACCTTTCCGTGGGGGCATACGTGCGCCATTAGTACTTGCATAAATCAGTCTAATAGCAACAGGCCCGAACCATGGACGCTAAAAAGAACTGGACTGGACTGGACAGGTCCGGTCATGAGATTATCCTAAGTGTAATAAACACAAAAATGTCCACGTGGACAACATAGCATGCCAAACTGGATAGAGAGCTATACGTCATATTATCGTCTGGCCTTCAGTGACCCCTGCCACTGTTTCTGCCATTTTCATTGATGGCAGACTGCTGGTTTCCTGGAAGACTGGGTCTACTTTTCTGTAATTTTGAGGATTAGCCTCACTCTCATAATCTGTTGGAATTCAAAGTATTTAATTATTTCCTGATGCATTGAATTAAGTTAGAAACAATGATGTCTAAAGGTGGATGCAACACCGAACCGTAACACTGAAATCCATCACAATATTCGCAATTCAGTGTTTCTCACCCTCTATACGTGGCCTGATTTTGTGACTCAATTTCCTCTACAGTAACAGTAGTAGTCCTAACCACAGCTTGATCTTTATAATCAAAGCTCACCCTGGCATTAACTTAAAATCAGTGTCATTGGCTTTATGTGCCTAAAATAGGGTCAGGTAAAGTTATCAGTTAAAATACTAATCTTAATTCTTAATTCTTATCTTAATTCAACCTTCTACAACATGCTGCCATAAATATTTTTTTCTTACATCCAGCGTTCAAGTCTCGGTATGTCGGTACACTGCTTTTGCTTAAACTCACGTTATCATTGTCATCGCATTCACAAGAATGTAGTAAAGAACATGACTACAAAAAGACTTAAAATATTGAAATGTATCCTCTTGAAATTAAAGTGATGTGCTGTGTTTAACGTTTTAATGTAATATTAATACATTATGTATTTATTTATCATGTTTTCTACAAAAGAAGCACTACTTCCACACCATATTGTGATGACAGTGGGACTTCAGGGTGTAATAATGTCAATTTATTATGTTTTAAATTGACTTGTAAATTCATATTAATTCATAATGTAAATTAATTATTCTAATTTGTAGCATGATAGAGTTGCAATAATAAATAATCAGTGATAGGATAATTAATGATCAATGGACTGGAACAGAGCATATTACTTAGGCTATATAGCCTGCAGTGCCAGTCATTGAGTAATACTAAATATGGCCAAGTCTGAGCCTGAGGTTAAAAAAAATGATTGTGTGATTGCGTTTTTTCTTTTAATTGCCGAAAAATCAAAGACCTTCACGCCTTATCATTCAAATCTGTATTTTCAATAGTGACTGTGAGACTAGTATAGAAAAGAATTAAAACAATAAAGAATACTAGATTCAAACCATTTTTGAACTTTTATTTTATTTTTCCTTAACGTATAGTCTTGTGAACTACATGATATTGCACTTGAGTGCAAATTTAGCTGATTATCTGACTTGATTTACTATAATCCTCTTGCCTTCAAGAAAGAACTCCTCGTATCTGTAGAGATTTGGGCTTCTTTTTTGATGATGATGATGATAATGATGGCTCTGAATGCAAAGCAAGTATGTGTAAAACAACATTGAGACAGAACTCGTATCAGATTGCACAAGTTTCTCTGCTTAGATGATAACTGGTGTTCTCATTTTGGTTAAAATTTAAGACTCCCTCAGAAATGTCCAAGAATGTTGTTCACCGATGTAGGCCTATTTTTAATTTAAACACATATATATGCAAAAATAGGATAAGCTGTAATTTGAAACAAATAAAACGATGTTCTGTATGAAATCTTAAATGCGCGTCTATATTTAGTATTTATGAAGTTTTTTTCCAAAGCTAATCTCCTTCAAAAAAAAAAAAAAAAAAAAAAAAAGAAAAGAAAATCATGTTTTTTCCCTTAAACATGGCCTACCACTGAATTATGACAGTCTGCATTTATTGTCATTGTTCAAGTCAATGTTATGCCTATAAGACACAAATTGATAACAGTAGGCTACTTTTCAACATGGTGCTTTTTAAAGTTTTGTTATCTTGCTCCTAAGTTAGAACTAGGCTATCCCTCCACTTAGCTAACGTGTGTCTGCAGCAACAGACCTAATAATGATGAACACAATTTCCCCCCTCAGTTGTTTCTTGCATATATAACCACTGAAATGCGAGATGCGAACGGCTGTTTTATTAGTTCTATAGTTTTTAAACAGTTTACGATTTTAACTGAGGCATGGACAATGTGAATCCCCATTTAGCGTAAAGTGGAGCAATCCTTGAAACTGCTCTTTGTTTCTTTGTGTTAAGACAAGCGTCGGCGTGGGGTCACACGGGGAATAAGAGGTCAGTAGGTTCTTGGTACTCCTCTAATCACAGGAATAGGGGCAAACGTAGCCTAGTCCTTGTAGCCTGACTAGACAGATGTAAGTACACAATGTCATTCCCCTGGGAGACAGAAGCAAGAAAGTCAACCCCCCTCAGCTCCACTGGAGTCTCATTACCTCAGGAGGCAAAGGTACTCGCACGCGATCCTCCTCTAGGGCAATGGGAGGAATGCTGACAGGTCCTAACGCCGGAAAATTAAATGTCTGGATTTGGGCTTCTCACTGACTTGTGAGGTGCTGTGGATTTAAGTAGTTTGGGTTGACTGTAAGTGCCCGTCCTATTCAGAGAATCACAGCTGTACATGCTTTAAAATGAAAATGGGAAAATGCATCAAAAAGTCAGGTGAGCGACAGGACTTTTGCAGTTTTGATGGTGCTGATTGGATTCCCTGTTTTTACATTCCTATAGCCTACGTTTGCTCAAATCACCTATAATATTCGAAATAACACAATTATTTTGCCTTTTTGTATGCAGTGAAATACATTTAATATTTCATTTGAATCAACCCATAATTCATTAACTAAATCACTCGCTTACCTATAAAGGTAACTTATTGCAATGTTGCTTTGCTATAAAGGTAACTTATCGCAATGTTGCTTTGTGGCCATATAGTGCTAAATATTGAGTAAATAAATAGGTAGGTAGGTATGCAGGCTGGCAGACAGGCTACACGCATACATAGTGGCTTGGACTGAACCACTGACTTTGAACCACTTGACAGTTTCAATCAGTCAACATGATGCTTCAGAGGAAGGACGAGATAGGTCATAGAGAGATGTGATTAGCTGTAGCTATTAAATATCAATCCTTTGCAAAACTGAATTGCAGACATCCGACCCTGTAAACGATGTAAAGTTTAGGGAAGTGCTATGACACCTGCATGCAGGCAACCTATCACTGATTGTGGGCAGGGGATATGCAATGCTTGATAGATGTAGAATTATTTATTTCTTTAAACAACGATATGTCAGCATCTAGCAGCAAGCATGTTATTATAAAAGCCTATCTGGGCCGAAGCATCAAGATCAAAATACACTTTCGAAATTCTTTTGGATAGCCTTGGCAAGCAATGGCCTTTAATGTATTACGAGCCAATAATAACTTCCGCCGTTTTTAATGTAGGCCTAATATAATAACTTACTTTATTATTATTATTATTATTATTATTATTATTATTATTATTATTATTATTATTATTATTATTATTATTGCAAAAACAGAAATGCAAAAAAATGGAAAATGGAAAAATGGAAATTACCTATTCAAAAAGCGGGGAGGGGGTACTAAAAAGGGGCTTATTTTTGACCACACAACCTCTCAACTTTAGGCTATTTTCCAAATTCCTTAAACGAGAATATTTGTCATGGCCATAATCATCTAAAAATGCGGTTTTGCACTTTTTATTCATTTTTATTTTTTTCCTCAAATATCTACTTTGTATCGAGATTGAATAGCTGAAATAGCTTCAAAGCAATAGCAATAGTGATCTTAGGATTTCATGTTGCAAGCCTACTTGTTGTGCCATTGTCAGGGAATAACGCATTACTCTAGATGCCCCAACATACCTTCTGTTGTAAATAAAAACTGCAAATAAGGTATGTGTCTGTGTGTGCCCACACTACCCAAAGTAGGAATGCAGGAAAGGTGGAGGTCTGCGAAGAGAAGAAGAGAAGAAATTTAACAATCTACAGAAAATGTGTATATTGTGTAAAAAAGGGTTTTGAACGGCACACGCAACAGAGTGAGGAGGCCAAGCGAAACGGTGCGAGGAAGAGCATGATGTAAGGTCTGTCAGGGCCAGTGGATAATCGCTAAGTCTCATTTCCCCTTCATTTTTTTTCTAGAAAACTCTCCAACACCACTGGCAGAAACCTTTAGGCTCAGCACAGAGTCCCTCTGTCCGTCCCTCATTCAACTTACAGTACTCACCTTGCCCCGCGAAAAATAAGCACCATGACATGCTTCATGATGTTAAGGCTTTTAAGGCAACTCTCGTTCAGCATTATTGCCTGTAGGTGGGACAACAAAACTTCCACCAAAATAATATCTGAATTTGTCAGTGCAATAGTCAATAATTGTACAGACTAAGAGTTTAGGCTACTAAAGAGATCCCCCTAGAATATTTCCTATGAAAAGCTAATAATTAAACAGTGGGCAGGACCATGTTTTATTCACAATTTTTTTTCCAATTTTTTTTTTCCAAAGAGATGTCGGTGTCCTATATAGCTACACTGCGAAAAGGCAACTTGAAACTCTTTTGTAAAGACGCTCAAAATAAATGATCAAAACAAACAAAGATGAAGCTCACAGTCTAGGTAATTACATGTAAAAATGCCCGTCGCGAATAAAGAAAGAATGAAATAAAAAAAACTAACAAACAAACTGAGAGTAACCTAGTTGTTTAAAATGTCAAAGTCAGCTGTCCTTATCCTGCACGGGGCAACGCCCTGATGGCTGTGTGGACGAAAGCCTGGTTTTTACAATTAACCTAAAGGTATTTGCATTGATTTAGGTGTGCAGAAGATCTTTCTTCGACTAAATCTGTACTTTTCGTGTTCCTTCCTTTAACGTTATTTTTTGTCTGTTTAACAGACAGAGATAGCCTTCTCAGACAGTGGTGAATTCCATCCTTTGCCTATCACAGGTGGTCTGTTTTTCCTCTAGTAGGTCCAACTATAAATCGTCAGTGCTGAATAAAAACAACCTGGAATTTCTACAAAACATGGTCACGTTTCACAGAGAGAGTGTGAAGGTCGGTGGCAAAAGTCGACAGCTTCCTGTAGGGTCAGATGCTATCAAACACTAATAGCAAATCGCTATCTTCAGTACCAAGGACAGCGCTTGGGAGATTACCCATTTTTATTCAAGACCTAAATTTTGGTGGTGAAAAACCATGACAACCAAAAGCCTTTTATGCCTTAAGACATTTAAAAAGGGGGGGATTTGCTGAACTTTTTAAAAGACTGAAATATTCTAATAACATGTCATGGGTGTACATCGCATCATGTGGGGCGCTGATTGCGCAATGTCCTGACGGTTTGCCAAAAAGCTAAGTTAATTTTGTTAAAAAAAACGCCATATTTATTACATGTGTAAAAATCTGTTTGATATTAAAATGGTGGAATCCAGGGACAACACCTCCTCTCTCTCGCGCGTGCGCTCTCATTCCGACATTGGCCTATCATTCTGACAATGATTTTAAGTAGGCCTGTAATAATTTGACTTTAAAATCAATTTAATACATCCATTTTGAAACTAATGCACATCTAATTTGAGTCGTTCTCTTTTATTCGTCTAGTTATTGCATAGAGCGGAATATGTGACACGGGCTATTGTACTGTATTGTATTGGGCTATTGCTAAGTGTGTGAAATTCTAACTCATAGCCTCTGACTTTCGGTAGTTATCAGGGATAATGTTACAGAGCCAGTCAGACTAAATAGCCTACTTTTAAAAGTCACATAATTTAGCCTACGCATCCAAAATGAGCATTGTGTCCTCCTGGTGGTAATGATAAGAAATTGAATTGTCTAAACAATTCAGTGCATTTATTTGTTTGTTTATTTATTTATTTATTTAGGCCTACTTATTTATTTGCCCAAGATCAATGAGCTATCATAGACTTTTTGAAGTTTTCGAATGAAAGAAGTTTGTGTAGGTATCGATTTTGTCTAGGTATATATTTTACAAACAGACTAGATAGAGATAGATAGATAGATAAAGATAGATAAAGAATCCTGTTTCGTTTGGGCGTGAGAGGAGAGTCGTTTTGACGTCAGAAAATAAACTTACAGCCTTCTTTTAAATTCCATTAGACCTCGTGCATCTATTCGAAGCTCTGCAGGTGATTTTATTTGATCTATATACAACTAAAGAAGAATGGAAATATTGTTTCAACTGGCCTTGCAACTAGGCTAACTCATAACCTGATGTTGATTGCCATACCTTTTTTTATCCTACTGATAATTATCACACACCTGAAAATTGAAAATATCATTGTAATCTATATTTAATAGCGCATCCCAAGTAAAAGAATCCGGATATCCTAATTGCCAGTACGTCAGTGTCAGTAGGCAATTTACGTGGAACTACCGATGCAGTGATGTGACATTATTAGTGAAAAATAAATATCACAGAAACGTAGCCTGCTGAAGATTGGCTCGAGACCTTTCAGTTTATCTGCTATATAGTAATACAAGGATACAAGGACACAAAGAAATTCTATTGTCACATGCATATGGTTACTGAATAACTGTGAAAAATGTTGTGAAATTGTGACTGTTTCTCAGGCTATTTGTGCATGAAAAGGGGCAGAATTAAGTGCATGAAGTGCATAGGGGAGGTGTCTAAGGGCTTCATTAAGACTAGGGGCGGGTGATTGGTGTAAAGAAAATGAATAGTGTTGATAAAGGGCAAGAGCTATGTGGCTTGCTTGGGAGGGGGGCAAATTACAATACTCCCACACATTAACAAGGAGCACCCAAGAGCAACATAATGAGCATGGTAAAAATGCCATTATAGTAAATAGAGTAACTACAGTAAAACAGACTTCAATTAAAGCACATGAAGGGAGCCGTCTTTTACACAGATGCTTGGGTAGCCAATACTCAACCTCTCCCCTTCTCTCGCATGTCCTCCCTCCACACCCCACCCCCTCACACTCCCATCTAAGCTTTAGCTCGCGGTGTTCCGAATATAAGTGGTGTGCACTTTGGTTAGGAGCCTCTGTGGGACAGTGAGGGAGAAAGAGAGCTGGATCGGAGACTGCTCTTGTACTTAGCAGCTTCACTTGCGACCAGCTAGAGCTATTGTGCGCCTGATTATTCAGTTTCCACAGTTTAGAGTTTTGTATTTTTCTTTATATTCTATCCAGTCATAAAAATGTAGCAAAGAATGTCTGTGCTGGATTGACACCTCCACAAGAACGTCAAATACCTTGCAGAAGGACTTAAGAGAAAGAGAGTTTAAATTATCCATAT
Source organism: Tenualosa thibaudeaui (assembly GCA_027481765.1). Classification (NCBI taxonomy): domain Eukaryota; kingdom Metazoa; phylum Chordata; class Actinopteri; order Clupeiformes; family Clupeidae; genus Tenualosa; species Tenualosa thibaudeaui. The sequence continues at coordinate 752,296 of JAIFZK010000012.1, forward strand.
CGCGCAGTAGTGCATCTTTGGAAAAAGCTTGACCTTTCAGTGGACATAATCACATGACAATCAGAGAAGATTTTTAACAGGAAAATACACGGAATTAGGAATTATGTTTAACATGTTCCCAGATTCGACAGGTATGACAGAATAAAAAATGATGTTGTGAATTAGTCTTAAAATGTTAATGTAGAAATACAGTTCACTTTTCACTGATGCCTCTCATCTCTCTATCTTAACAGGCTTTGAGATGAACGCGCAAGGCATGTTTGAGGACTTCATTCAGTCGTCTCCGAAGAAAATGCTACTGGCGACATTGACTCTCCTGGTCGCTTACCACCTGTGGTTATGCATACAAAAATGGCTCAATACCGAGGGTCCACCGGGACCTTTCCCGTGGCCGATCATCGGCAATGCGCCCCAGCTGGGCAACACTCCTCATCTGTGTTTGTCTCGCATGGCACAGAAATACGGGAATGTTTTCCAAATCAAACTCGGGAACCGCGCCGTCGTGGTGCTCAATGGCGATGCTATCAAGCAAGCGCTCGTCAAGAAAGGCGTTGAATTCGCTGGAAGACCTGACTTCACGTCGTTTGCGTATATTTCCGACGGCAGAAGCATGGCTTTTGGAAACTATAGCGAATGGTGGAAGGTGCACAGACGAGTGGCGCATTCTACTGTGCGTGCTTTCTCCACTGGGAACGTAGAAACTAAGAAGGCATTTGAAAACCACGCCATAAGCGAGATAAAGGAATTGATCAAACTCTTTCTGAACAAAACCGCGGAGGAGAGATATTTTGTGCCACATCAATATCTAGTAACATCTGTGGCGAACATCATGAGCGCAGTGTGCTTTGGCGGCAGATATTCATATGATGATAAAGAGTTTCAGCAGGTGGTGGGTCGCAATGACAAGTTTACAATGACTGTCGGTGCTGGTAGCATAGTGGACGTGATGCCCTGGCTGCAGTACTTTCCCAACCCTATTAAAACGTTGTTTAAACAATTCAGAGATCTAAATAGGGAATTTCATGACTTCATCTTGGGGAAAGTTATAGAGCACCGTAAAACCATAGAGCCTGGCATCATCCGTGACATGACCGATGCTTTCATTCATGCGCTGGACAAAGGCATCAGCGGCTCCCCTGGGGTGGTGCTGGATAAAGAATATGTGAGCCCTACTATCAGCGATATATTCGGGGCAAGCCAGGACACATTGTCGACTTCATTGCAGTGGATCATTTTAATACTCATGAGGTAAATATACATTTTTCTTCAGATTTCCCTTCTTATCTTCAAACGTATGTAGAAATAGAAGAAGCAGAAGTAGAAGTCTTTTATTGTCACTATACAAAGTATAGTGAGATGTCGTTCGGAACAGCCCACAGATACAGTCCTAAATGCACAGTCCAATAAATACAAATAAGGCTATGATGGGTAATAAATAAGGTGCAAAATTTGTACACAGTCCAACTGCACAGTGCAGAGCATTACTGCACATCAGAAAATGGTCAATGCAGGGATTTGAAGTATTCAGGGAAGTGACCTAGTGCTGTAGTAGGAAGACACGCTATGTGGACACACTTACACATGCCTTGCGACCTGCAGTATTGAGGGGAGGGGCAGGTGACGCATGGAGTTCAACTGTCTGATGGCGGTGGGGTAGAAACTGTTCTCGAGTCTGTGGTACGGGTGCGCAGTACTCTGAAGCGTCTGCCAGATGGCAGCGTGTACGTATGATCCTTAAGTATGTTCTTTGCTCTGCCTGCACACCGTGTGTGATGGATCTCCTCTGTGATCTGGGTACCAATGATGCACTGAGCAGTTTTAATGATGCACTGCAGCGCTTCTTATTGTCCAAGGTGCAACTGGAGTATCAAGCCGTGAAGCAGTATGTTATGACAGATCACCTATGTTTGCCGACTTAGGTCTCAACAGTACTTTGAAACATACAGTGTTTCATGAAGAATTTTGTCGCCTAATTAGAAGAAATGGTGTCGTACATAAAGGCGCTGTAAAGATGTAGTGATTAGGTTTCGAGAATGATTGTTGATGGTTGATCCATGGCTCTGGAGAGCTGTGCTTATTGGCTTTAATTGTTCAAGACTAACTACATTTCGCATTTACGGAGCTTAAACGGGGTGCTATTCACATCGAAGCTGTTTGAGCGCAAGGTCTAATGGACAATGAAAGGCCATGAAGAGAATTTTAGTCGCCTGCAATGATCGTTCCAGCATGTAGCCAATAGTTTTCTAATAGCCTACAGCTGACATATTCTGGTCGGCTTTGCCATCTGATCAATAGTCGACACACAAATCAAATAGTGTAGCCCTAAAATTGTATCTGTTATTATTTGATTTCATGGCGCCTCATCAACGTGAAATTTAAATAGCCAACAGCAATTTAGACGTGAAGCACCAACATTGGATGAGGGAGCTTCGGCACCTAACAAAGCAAGATAGGAGACTTCGAGCATGTTATGTAATTTCTAAGTAGCAACGGTGGTGGCAACGCATAAATTGGCCTTATTGGCTGCACGGACGAGCCCACAAAGACTGAAATATGATCCCTACGGCCAATAGCTCTAGTCAGCACGATATTACAAAGGAGGAAGCTCTGTCAACTTCACAGAAGGTGTATAACAAATGTTGTCTTGCATGCTATTCAACTCTTGACTAACGACTAGTTCTTTCATGGGTGCTTACAAAGGGCGAAAATGAAGCTTACAATATTAGAATACAGAATTACTTGTCTTGTTGAATGTCCATATTTCATTTACTCATATGAAAAGCAATGTTAAACTGAAAACAATATAGGCCTGCATTCAGTCTATAGGTCCACATCCCTCTTCAACCTGTGTCATGAAGCCTTGATCGTTTTTTTTACGTACGTCAAGAAGGTTACGTTTTCGCCGGCGTTAGTTTGTCTGTCTGTTTGTCTGTATCTGTGTAACTCGAAAAATGCTGCACAGATTTTGATGAAACTTTCGGACAACGTGCGTATTTGGATAACGAACGGATGATTACATTTTGCTGGTGATCCGGAACACCGTCTGGAATTTGTATTGCGTCAGTGACCGATTATGGCCTTGGCCGAGGTCTGCGCTCTCCGAGTGCTTTTCTAGTTCATATTAGGCTACTTTAGCTGATACTCATCATTAAAATCTCCCCTGCAGGTATCCAGAGATACAGAAGCGCTTGCAACATGAAGTGGACCAGGAGGTCCATCGTACTCAGTTGCCCACCATTGAGGATCAGGCCCGACTGCCTTATGTGATGGCCTTCATCTATGAGGTAATGCGCTTCGCCAGTTTCATCCCCCTCACAATCCCCCACAGCACAACATCGGACACGTCCATAAATGGCTACCGCATCCCCAAGAACACAGTCATCTTTGTTAACCAGTGGTCCAGCAACCATGACCCGGAGAAGTGGACACAACCTGAGGTGTTTGACCCACAGCGCTTCTTGGACAAGAATGGGAGCCTGAACAAGGACATGACGAGCAACGTCCTTATCTTCTCCGTAGGCAAGCGCCGCTGCATTGGAGAGGATTTGTCCAAGATGCAGCTCTTCCTGTTCACAGCAGTTATGGCACACCAGTGTAACTTCAAGGCCGACCCAAGTCACCCCATAAGTATGGACTATAGTTACGGCCTGACTTTGAAGCCCAACACATACCGAATGGCTGTTTCTCTTCGGGACAACCTTGATCTGGGCAGTGATGTGCAGAAACCTATAAGTGAACAGCACGACCAAACTGAAGAAAACAACTAAGTAAAAAGTACAATTTATGTGAAAGAAATGAAGGTTGTTTACAACAGGCTGACAATGAACACATACATGTGTGTTTTTATTATATGTGCACAAATAGACACAATTTGCTATATGTGTTCATATCCATAATAGCACCATTACAATGAAGGACTGTAGCTCAATGCTAGCAAAAGCATATTTTTTTACCCTCAGCTTGATAAGTAGATGACTGGACAATCTGGAGTTTGTGGAAATCTACCACTGAAAATACATCTATTTGTCAATGGTCAATGATCCACAATTACTTTTTTCCAAGCTGTTATCGATTAAACCACATCATGACCAACATATTTAAAATGCAAAAAAGCAAGAGTAGGATACACTGCTTTCTGTACTATACTGGATATTTTATCCAACTGACTGGTTTCGACACAGATGACACCAGACTCATATAAATAATCTGATGTGTATCTTCAATGTTTGTTTATTGGACACAGATATTTAACATCTATAAAATATATTATAGATAGCATATAGACTATATACTGGCAAGGTGCTTTTGAGGGTGGTGTCAAGCCACCTATTTCTCAACTATTAATTTTCCCTCTTCCCCAGTGCTCATGTAGAGAAAGGGAAAGGTAGACTCAGGGTATGACAAAATAGACCTATGTACAGTATACTCTAAACTTAACTGTTGCAGTCCTACATTCTGCTGTAGCAGTTATCGGCTTGCAAAAGGCAGTTGATCTATGTTAGATCAGCATATTTTCTATGTTTTCCACAGAATAAATCATGGAAATATAACTGGATCATTTTGAGTTCTATTATATAAAACAATTCTGATACTGTATTTGTATGTAAATGCAAACTATAATTTGTAAGCTATATCTTGACCATTCGTATCATTGCTCCTCTCTATTCTGTACTACTTGTTTTCCATTTCAGATAAAGTATGCATCACATATTACACATTTTCTATTGTCTAACTTATGAAAAGTATATGAAAATTTGACTGTACTAGAATTCATACTAATTCTTAAACCATAATATATTATTGTTATTTTTGGCAGTGAAATGAAACATAATAAATTAGTAAATAAATGATTGGGCATGAACATTGTATCGGACATTTTCACTTGGTGAGTTAAAAATCAATTTGTCGGGAGCCACTTCCGTGTGATGACCAAATGAAAATAAGATGTGGAAAATGGAAGGAAAATGTTTCCCATTTCATCAGACTCAGAGGGATTATTACAAGCAAAAAACCAAACATGCTCATGTTTGTGAGTTTATGAGGCTTGCTTTGTGTTGAAACAGTTCTAATGTCAGCTGAAATATTTACTAGAGAAATGACAGCTTTAATGGTGTCCACAGCCAACCAAAACACTAACTTTCCCCGAAGGTGTGACTGGAAACACTTTTAGCCCTGAACGTGCCATGAAACCCAAATAGGAACCAACTGCAATAAAGAGGTGGGGCGAGGGGGGGGCAGAGTGAGGTAACCGTTTTCTAATTTTACCCAGTGCAACACTGCTTACTGGATGGCTGGCTGCAGCTTCCATGCAGCGCGGGAACAAAAGGAAAGTGTTTGGGATAAACCTCTGCTTGGGCTGCCCTTTATCTTGCACTCCCAGAACATCCTGTTCTTGATCAGTCATGGGCTTCCAGCCAGCCCAGTGCGTGACAAGTTCAGATAAAACCTGCTGATTACAGACATGGCAACACCCACTCGCCCCTCCTCAGACAGATTTTCAAAATAACAATATGAATCATACTAATTATAACAATAAATTAGACAAAACAGGAAGTGCATGTAAAGAAATACAAAACGTTGCATTACTTGCTGCAATCCTGCATTAAAACCCTGCTCTGAAAGTCTTACACATTATGCTGTTGTTAAATGTAGCTGGGGTGGGTTCAGCATCCAGAATAAGCTGGGACAATGTCACAGCTTTGAGGATCATCGCCATGGCACAAGGCTAACTACAGTAAGCCTCCCCTCCCCTGTTACAAGAACAAACAGCTCTGCTGCCAAAGTACCCGCAGACTTAAATCACACCTGTACATACTTCAAGGGCCTTAGCGTTTTCAGCTGATCTTGAATCTTGACACGAATCGGTGTTGTTTCCTGTGAGATTAAAAGAGTTGAGGTGTGTGTGTGTGAGTACGGGGGGTGGGCACACTAGATTTGCCTCTAGCTTGTATGATTTTACTAGTCTGATGCTTCAGCCACTTTCACACTACAATTCGTGCAAAGTGTCTGAACCCTAGCAATTGGCATGTGTTTGCTCCATGGTTGGCAGATACTCTGTACTTTAACCAATCACTGCTGTCTCTGTCTCAAGGAGAGGGGCAGGGGTGGCAGGTGGAGAAAGCCTACTGAGTATGTGTAGACCTTTGCTCTTCCACAGCACAAGGGGAAGAGTTGCAAGCAAAACTCCACTTACCGTTGGTCCAACCCTCGATCACCTGGCAGGGTTGGTCATGCCTGGCTCCTAAATGACTGGGTGGGATGCCTCACAAACACTGTGAAAAATGGACAAGATCTCTGGGATCCGCCACTCCAATGCAGTACCACCAGAGTCTCACGTGGCTCAGCTTTGTCCACTGATTAACGCTCAAACCACACTCATTGACAACAAAGAATGCTCACACAGACACTGGATAAAATACTGTTGTCCTGTGGATTTGCCAGCTGGGCCTCCTTAAGCCGCTGGACAAGCATGAGTCATGACACTAAAATGCAGGCCAAGAATGTGATCTGCATAGGGAATTTTGCATGCAGCAGACACTCTGACATCTAGATTTAACAGGGGAGGGAACAATATGTTATTTCAGCAGGCGAAGCCCACAATAGACATACAATAAATATACACCAGGTGTACATGCAGGGCAAATGTACATGTGTATGCTTATTTCTCAGATTGAAGCAAAATATTTCCATCTGTTTGGCTTTCAGTATTAAAAAAAAATAGATGTGCGAAGTGTGTCACACACACTATACTGTGGGTATTTCAATTTTAATTTTAATGTCAGCCCATGGCTATTTTGATTTGATGTTCCATCAAAATCCTTTGTAATTTAATTTTTCAATTCAATTCCATTTACCATAGAACTGACTTGTGATGCTTTACAGAAATTAACAAGGGGCACCCAAGAGCAACAGGGGCAGAGAAAACACTCCTTTGTGGTAGTCAGTCAAGGAAGAAACTTTGGACAGATCTACGGCTCAAGGGGCCAACCCAACTGCCCAGGGTCATGTAGGAAAAGTAGTAGTAGTAACTCAGTAGTTACCATAAGTGACTACAATTTGTCCATGGTTTTGGCTGGGCATCATTATAATTTCAAAATATAACAACAAAATATTACAACAAATATTATAACTACCTACAACATTATATGGTAGTCAAGCCATAGGTGGTTCTCTAAAAGTTCTGGTTGGACAGCTTAGTAGCTAGCCAGACATAATATTAAAGTCAGGGATTGAGATTGTCATGTGGGCAACATTGGAAAGACAAGTGCCATCATCAAAAGGGATCGGTCGCAGGGCCCCTAAGAAGGATAGTTGGTCTTGCCATGACATCTCAGGATGGAGTCAGTGACAGGGAAGTCAACCAGTGAGAGGCAGGGATGACTCAGCAGAGATGATTGTGGCATGGGCAGAGAAAGCAAATGAGTTTGGCCATATGTGCATATGTGCATGTATGGAAGAAAGAGAGAGTGAGAGTTGTATGGCAGGACATGTGAAAGGTCTGTGGCAGCGCTAGGCTATAGTAGCATAACTAAGGTATGGGCCATGGCAACTCAACACCACTGCAGAGATCGTCAGTGGCCACCATGCACCACAGAGCAGAGGTAGTCCTTCCCAATAAGACCCATGAAGAGTGCTGATTCACCATCCTTAACTGGGGAGCAATAGTTTTAGATACTCTCTGGATTACAAGGAGACCAACATTTTGGGATCTTTGGGGACTAGCAGGGCAGTTGGGGGTTAAGTAAGTCTTTAAAGGACAGGTTTGTTTTGTTTTGTTTTGTTTTTTACACTTAAAGTCGTTTATGATGAAATAAAATGGTTAAGATTAAAATTTTGAGGAATTCTCAATTCTCTGTTCCAAAAACTAGTTGCGGTAGCACCCCTACCACCTACAGAATGGTTACATAGGTGCACTACAGCAATCTTTCCTAAATCACATTAAACATTTGTTTTGTAAAGACGTGAAACTCACCAAGTGGTCAGTAATGTTCACTGATACACTGACACAAAAATCATTTGCAAAGTGTGACTTACATTAGCTTGTATTGCCTCAAACTCTTAGGCGGAAGTTTACATTGGGTGTGATGGGTTTGAAAAAATAGGTCCACAACTGAGAACGAATGGTAACAGTTGAAAGCAGTTTGAGATTTTTGACCCTGAGAACAGACCATTACAATAATCAAGAGGTAACAAATGCATGTTTTCATTTTTCAGCATCCTCAAAGAATAGTAACTTAGCAATATTTCATAGGTGAAAAAAGAATGTTTTTGAAGTGTGTTTTACATGACTATTTAGAGAGAGGTCCTAGTCAATGATAACCTTAAGGTCTTTAACTATTGGGTCAGATGAGAGTGAAAGGCCATTGAGTAAGTTTTGCTGGTGAGGCAAAATGTTATTCAGCTGTTTAGGGCCTATCATCACAACTTCAGTATCAGAGACATAAGAAATTATTAGTCACCCAAGTATTTATGTCTCCGAGGCATGCATCAGGTTTAGTTATTGACGTACAGTCACTAGGCTTCATAGAAAGGTATAGCTGAGTATTATCTGCATAGGAATGGAAATTAATGCCATGCTATTCTTATTATTAATTAAATAACAGGGGCCCTAGCACTGAGCCTTGGGGTGCACCATACTTTACTTTTTATGGCATGATGATTCATTATGAACATGTACAAACTGGTAACAACCAGAGACGTAAGATTTGAACCAGGCTAATGCAGAATCTTTGAGCCTGTGTAGTAGGATGCCATGGTCACTAGTGTCAAAGGCAACACTAAGATCCAGTAGGATTAATATTAATATATATCCATTATCAGATGAGGAAAGGAGGTCACTGAAAACTAACTATAGCTCATTTTGTTCTATGTTTAGCTCTGAGGCCTGACTAAAAAATATATTTTTCCATTTTTTTATCAGCCTGCTAGACCTGCTTTTTAAGCCATTTTTGTCTCACTACGGAATGAGCAATACACTATCTCTTTGTTTTCAACACAAACTCTCCACACATATCTGGAAATTATATGACTGTTCACAAACATGTGAAGTGCGTAGTAAGAAAGTATTCACTGTAAATATTGCCTCTGTATACAAAGGTTTGTCATTAGAGATTGTTGTCCAACCTGCATGATCTGAGGGCTCTCTCTCTCTTTTCTTCCGAAATATACTAAATGTCAGTCAAAGGCTGTTGTCAATCCAATGCCAATCCATCTGTTGCTTTATAAAACAGACAAAATGTGCCAGTGATGGCTTTCATTCTTCCTTCTATTCTGGTGGTGCAAACATGAGAGGAGGGAAAGAGAGGATGCTTGAGCACTATGGACAAAATTCCCAAATCTGGCTCAGTAAGTTATCATCCAAACCACTTCCCAAAGTGGAAAAACCCATTCCGCATCATGTAGACTCAACAAAAATAAGCACAGCAAAAGGGAACAAGTATGTGGTAAACGTGTTTTAATTCTTGTACCTTTTCAAGATGTGTACTGGATGGGGGAGGGGGGGGGGGCAATCAGGAAGCAACACAATTGCATCGTAATGGGGCTGCTTGTGTGTTTCATACTGATCCCATCTCTGATGAGGGAAAGTTGGACCTTATTTCTAGTGTTGCTGAATACATCTTTCATGTGAAGATGTGCTTATGAAAATAGAAGAAACCCAACCTCTGATCTGACTGGATAGTAATCCGCTAAGTCAGATCATTTGATAAGCAAAGTAATGAGGCAAAGAGAGGGATGAATTGAGTTTGGATGAACATGTTTTAATGGTAACCTGTAATTACCATATTCAAATTTATAGTGTAGATATAATCATCTGTGTAGAATTGTACATACATTTTTTTAAAAGCAATTTACTTACATTACAGTTTTCCTTGTAATGAAATCCACTGCATAATGTAGCGCTTTCAAATGCTACCCCAAATAAATTCCTTTTTCTCAAAAACAATAGTAAAAATCTAAACAAAAAATCAAATCTAGATGAAACCGAAAGACACAAACTCACTTATTTTACGCCAACATGTTTTTAGATACTTTGGTCTCAGGAAGGCCAAAATATGATACGGTTAAGATCAACCCAGAACTCATCTAATGCAATACATGGCAACTTCCCCTATTTTCCTTCCTTACATAATAAACAACAACAGCACACTTCATGACATCCACAGCAACAACTTCCATAGAGAATTGATTCCATCCATCCATCCATCTTTCAGTCTTCAGTTCCCAGTCACAAATGTCCATAAAATCAGAGTTACATGAGCAGGCCTCAGGAGCCATAATAGCTCTACATAACAACAGTGACCAGTATTAGTGTTAATAATCACAGTAATCCAGTCACTGTGATAATTAAAAAAAAACATGACATAACATACAGTAGGAATGTAAAAATGATTGACATTCTGAAAGAAAGAATGAGGGAATAAAGAGAAAGGAGAAAATGTCAGACAAGCTGCCTCCATCTATCCCCTGGTCGTTCTCCTCCGCTGCACGGATTAGTGAGGGGTGTGAGACTCCGGGATGCTGGTGTTCACTGGGGGGAGACGGAGCCGCTTGTTACCCCCAAACAGAGGAAGGGAATGCTGGCCTTGTGGCGTTGAGGTCAGCCCGTGACTGACATGTCCATTTATCCCACAACTGGGACAAAGGTGCAGCAAATGTCAATGGTCCATTTGACCAGTGGGGAGGAGCACCCCCCCCCCAGAGAGGGACAGAGAGAGAAAGAGTATGTGTGTGTGTGTGTGAGAGAGATATCAGACTGACGGGGTCAGGTGGTGGCCACTGAACGAAAAGCCTTGTTTGGGTGCTCTATTGTTTGGGCCCCATTTTTTGTTTTCCTCTTCCGGTTGTTGCTGCTGCTTCTGTCATTAGTAGTAAAAATGTGCTGACGACGACAAAAGCCTGTTGTGGCATAGGAGAGGTCAGGACGCAGATAACTGTTTCAGCAATCCAGACAGCTTTTTATCTTCAGTGGTGTTGGGTACCAGTCTGGCTACAAGTCCTGTCCTGTTCCTCATGCCAGAAACAGTGCCACTCTCCCAAGGAACCTTCTGGAAACCGTGCAGTTTGTTTGTTCTGTTTTGTTTAGTTCAGTCATAATGGATCAAAGGTAAGTAAACACCATCAGGTGTGACCCAAACAAAGACACAGTCAATACATGGGGCCCCATCCGTGTTTGCATACACAACACACAAATCTGTGATCAGATTTCTTCTGTCAGTTCCTGTTCATTATTCAGATGATGGACATGATAGGAATCTAATATCTGCAGTAGAGTTAGTTGGTAGAAGCAGGTGTACTAAGACAACCCCAACTCGTAACCATTCTTCAAAGAACCAAGTTAAAACTCAACTAAAGAAGCACAATTACCAAAAACAAAAAAGGAAAAAAATCTTTGTAATTTTCTTCACATTGACCTTCAACATGTTGAAACTGGAAACAGCTCGAGGTTGAAGTTGGGGGCAAGCTAGCTCGATTACAGAGCTTTGGCTACAGATAGGGGAGAAGGCAGTCCAGCTCCTTCTGAGCCTCATCATCCTGAGAAAGCAAGAGAGAGAGAGAGAGAGAGAGATGGAGGGGAAAAGGCAATGTGAGGCAAAGAGGGATAGACACAAACAGAGTGGGATGTTTGATAGGGTGAGCGTAAGACAACCATGTTGCCAGCTGCTGCATCTCAAAAGTCTGAGGTGGATATCCAGTGGCCTACCTCTTTGGTAGTGTTGTCCATGCAGGATGCTGAGTTACACGCCTCTCTAGCTTGCTGTTTCTGGCCTAGGTCCTTATAACACTGTTCAAAGAAGCAAATGCACTTGATGTTAATAGGCTGCAATGCCTGATCTGTGAACAGTGAGCTACTTCAGAGAATGACTTCCACTGACCTTTGCCATGAAGACGAGATTGGATTTCGAGTATTTCGGACAGATCTCTTCAGCCTAATGAAAAAAAGGAGGAAATGTAGAGGATGGCACAATGACAGAGGACGAGCAGAGATAAAGTCAAAGACATAAACTTAAAGACTACAGCTGAAAGAGTGGAGATGGAAATAAATGCAAATGCAAATAAATAATTGTCAAATGCTCGCTCCACAGTGGGCGATACTTTCTACTTCCATCAATCACTACTGTTTGGTTGTGATGTATGTTACGTGCTGGAATGCACTGTTTGAATTCAATGTTATCGCTTTTAGCCACCCTCTGTTCGCTGTTTGGCCTGCACAGCTCAGAGAGATAGCTTATGGATGGCTCCCCAACCAGTGGTGGAACTAAATAAGAAGGTGAGCGGAAGCACTAGGCGGTGCTAGCCTGGCTACCAGTTGTATGAAAGGAAAACATATATACAGCAATCTCGTTGTGCCACTGGCTGTCTTACAGTGGGCCACACCCTTCATTTGACCAATCAGCACCTGGACTGAGTTCAAAAGGTTTTTATTTCCACCGCTATTAGCCAGGTGCTGGAGCGGTGTACACTTGGATCAAATACAGGCACAACTAAAGCACATTTTTTTTCTTTCTTTTTTGGCTATTTATTAGTTTTAGACTGGAATGGTACACATGTCCTGACTTATCTAAACAGCTGCTCTGCTGCAAAAAGCATTTTAGGAACAAACAGTGAATCCCTTTTTATTGGAGATGAATCTCCAGTGAGGCTTGTGTCTGTGCTAAGGTCCTAAATGGTACTGCCAGCAACCAGTAAAGCATCTTTAACGACAAATGATTTTGGGATTGCTGACGTGAAAGTCAGTTAATGACAGGGCGTTGAGATCTTAGGAAGAACATTTTAACAACAGCCCACACCGAACACACCAGTGTTGAAGAACACTGAAATGCTGCTTCGAGCGACTGTAAAATCAATGAAAAGTGCAAATGATACACGCTGCAGGGCTTTGGAGTCAGACAATGTTGGTAAACTGTTTGCCACATGTTTCTAGACCTCGATGCAACCAAGCACTTGCCTTGTCACATCAGAGGAGTCAGAGGGGTTTGAGACTCGCTGCCAATGAAAATAAAACAGGAGCATTCCAAAGCAATTTTATGATTTCAATTCCTCATCTATATAGATGAAGCAACCCAAGTCACACAACCCCATCTCATGCGTGTTCATTCTGTCTAAAGGTTTTAAATGGAACCCTAGGGCAAGGTACAGTTAAGACTGTTCTCCTAATCTCTCAACACTACCATCTTAATTATTCAAACAGTTTAAATGTCAGTCACTGGCGTGGGACACCTTGAGAAGATGGAAGATGTACAAAAGGGCCGGTGGTAGTGCAGCAGTTAAGGAACCTGCTTAGTGTGCTACTAGCCTGAAAATTGTGGGTTCAAGCCAGGCACTTAACCAAGGCGCTTTAGGGAAAACTAGCCCTAAAGTTGCTTTGGATAAAACCGTCTGCCAACAGCTTGCATGTAATGTAATGTACAAAAGGCCTGTGTTTTCTGTGTGAAGAAAGCTGGTGACTAAAAGACTGGACATCTGAAAAGCTCTCTTGACCATTTTGAAAAATAATTTAGCCCAACAGATTTCAGTCTGTACCAAGCTGTCACTTCTGTACTATCTGAAACAAGCTTCATAAATTCAGATCCAGTGGAGGAATGCTGTGTTACGTGTGCTATGCTAACATGCCCCCTCTGGTGGCAGCTGGCTTCAAAGGATTGAGCCACTGGGGTAGGAAGGAGAGAGGGAGAGAGAGAGAATTCAGAAGTGCCAATCTCATATCAGTCCTGCTGCCAAAGCAAAGCCCAGGGAGACATCTCTGACCCATCTGGCATAGCAGTGACCGCTCTTTAGCAGGCAAATTGGCCAATTACACGCGGCGACGACTGGACCTGCTCTGCAGCCAGGACACACAAAAGACGTGGCCAACAGCTGCAAATTTTTTTTTTTTTTGTCGTTGTTGTTCCTGTTGTTGATTCAACCCCTGGTTGGAAGTCTGTACATTTGCAGCCACTGTTTTTGTAGGCCAGCCCTGTGCAACAGCCCCAGCTGTTGTATAATTCTTTAGGAATTGTTTGCTAATAGCGAGACATCCCACATCCCCCTCCAACACCCCCTGAGTCACGGCAATGAGGAGTAACAAGTTACAACACACCCCACTTAAATCAAATTGATGGGTGAAATATACAAGACGTGAAGATGAGGCATGCAAGAGAATCTTGGCCAGGAGCAATTTCAATTCTCTATGTAAACAAGTGAAATGAAGGAACATAGATTAAGCTCTTTTTAAATACAGGGGGCTTAGTCTTAAGAAAAAAAGGACACCAAAGAGGGAGAGAGAAGTAGAGAGAAAAAGAGAAAGGGAGAGTAAGAAGGGGAATGAAAGAGATGCAGCCTAAAGGCATACCCTGCATACACACACATACACATGCATACACAAACACAACCAACGGCTCCTTACAAAGGAGCCCGGTAGTTCAAGGAAAGAATATGTTGCCATGTATCTAGTCACAGTCACAGTGGCACTTTGTGTTCAAAGCTTTTCCTAAGATGTCAAATCATTAAGCAAAAAACTCTTTAAGTGATTGAAGTTTATTAAAGGTAACATTTAGTTGATAAAAAACCTGCATGTGAAGTTTTGAATGTGCCACAACATACAGCTGGTGAGCACTCAAAGAGGTGTGTATTTACTTCTTGTTTTCAATACAATTGGTGCCACATGTTTCATGGCGGGAAAATCTTAAAGGTGCAACACAATTTACACTGCATTTGAACCAAGGATCTTGTCAAGAAACTGTTATTTACTACTGTTCAGAGGCAGGCTTCCTCCGCTTTGTTTGTTCAGATGCCAGGGCATCGTAAAAAACTGTCTTAAAAATCATAGTAAGTAAAGTAAGCGAATTGTGACAAGATACCTTACATACCTTGAGGAAGTTCAACAGGGCGTCCTGGACCGTTGCACTGGGAGGCTCTCCAAAAAGAGTAGCAGCAATTTTCCTTTCGATCCACGTGCACTGTGCCACCTGCCACAAGACAAGACATCAGAACATCAATCTGAGACCGAAGCACACATCAACAACAGAAAGTGCCCGTGGTTGGGGATAACACCTGTCTGCGGTATACGATTGCAGTGGTGCCCAGTGGTTAAGGACTCCCATTACTCTGTCTGACTACAGGGCAAGACAGTGAAAGAGGCCTATGGATGTTAGAGAAATTAATCAAATGGAACGTAACAACAGTAGAGGTGACATAATGGCTGGCTTCTGTGGGAAACTAGCGTTACTATAGTATTACATACTGGCGTCACTATAGTATTACATGGAGTAACCAAGAAAACACTGAGTCAAGCATTTCTGAGAAACATTTCTTCTCAATAACGAATACCACACAACACTGGCAAATCAGCTATTGTGTTGTAATAGCCACCATCCCCTTATTGTTTAATAATTTAGAATAAAGCTTTTGTTCTAATTCTAGTTGCCTGGATGTACTTTCAGTCCTCTTCAATCAAAGCCCTCATAACCCAATCATAAAATAACACTGCTGGAAAGAAAGCTCCAAGCACCATCTGTTCGTGCAAGGCAGATGCACGACACCTGACAAACATTTGTGTTCAGAAAGCACAGACACACACGCCAACACATAAATAAACACTGTTTCCATGCACCCACGTGCTTGCGTTATCTTCCAGACACTGAGGGCAGCATAGCGCAGGCCCCCACTTTTTCCATCTGTACGGCTACCACTTTCACTAATTAGATAATGGCTTGAGGCAGGAGCAGCTGTAAGGGCAAATGAAATGTTCTTTCCTTACCCTTTTCATAGGAGAAGAAAAAAAAAGAAAAGGTGGGAGAAGGGTAAAAAAAGCGTGTGTGTGTCTGTGGGGGGGGGTTAGGTATGTCTGCTAATTGCCGGTGTACTGTTGGTTTGAGGTTTTAGTACTAAAGGGATCATCCGGAGTCAATCAACAACTGTGTACCAACAACAACATTTGGTACAACACAGACCAGGTTTGTGAACCAGCTGCTAATGCTAACTGAATAGGGCATAGGAAAACGGAACTAACAGAGTTTCCTTGCATCAGTTAACATTGGCTGACATTCTGCTTTTTGGTCTACACCGTACCTAATGTTCTTGTTCTTATTCCTATTGACAGCACCCACCAACCTCTAACAACAGTGCTATTGGCTGACTACGGACTTTTGCTTTAAGTGATGGGAGAGAAGCAGGCAGTTCAAAGTCTCATCTCTCACACTCACTGATGCCTCTTCCTACACCAATCCATCTCAATCTGCAGGGCTTGGCTCAGCATGCTAAACACTAACACATTACTTAAATACCCCAGATTCAGACAAGTGTAATCTTCAGAAAAAAATGTTTATATTAAGTATTAATGGGTGGCCACTTGCTGTTTAGACTGAGAAAATTGCATCTAAGCATCATGTTTATACACTGAATATGCCATGATGACATACTGTAACATATTAATCCACATGGCACAGTTTATTACATCAAACAATAAACATTACCTCAACACCTTATAATCAAACCAGTCCAGTCTTAAGAAAAAATGTTAACATTAAGCACTGATGGGTGGCCAGTTGCTGTTTGGACTGAGAGAAACACATCTAAGCAGTATGCTTACATGATGAAGGCTCCTCGAGGAGTGGAAGAGTAATAGGATTAAAACTGAAGAGGCGAGCACCCAAGTTAAACAAAGCCTGTTTGATTTCATGAACACAAGTGGCCTGCTTTTGAGTGTGCTTATCACAGGAGGGGCACATCTCTTGAAGCAGCTCGTGAGAAAACAAAATGGTCAAAGCGTGAGCTTACAAAGCCCAGCGGGAAATGGGCTTGGCTTTGGTTGAGTCAAATGGCTAGGGCTGCTTACTGCGTAACACCATCGACCCAGCAGATAATAAGAGAGAGGGTCGTCTGGTTTCAGGTCGATGGCTCGGTCCAGATGATCCTGAAGAGAGATGGACAAGAAACAGAGCTTAGTGTATAGTATGTGTGTGTGTGTGTAAGTGTGTCCACGGCCTTTACTTGGCCAGTTCAACCCTGCTCTAGTGTCCCACTGATGTCTTTGATGTTTCCCGAAGAGCTTCAGACACACCGGTCAGCAGACTCCTCTCTACAAATCACACCTGTCTTTCTCCTCTACTCCTTCTTCCGTTCTCTCTCACCCCTCTTTCCCTCCCCCTCTTCCTCCCTCTGTCTTTCTCTCTTTGCTGCGTCCCACCCGCTCACCCACTTTTCCTCTTTTATTGTTCACCTGTCGTGCAGATAAACAGTGTTTTGGGTGCCGGCTGACAGGTAAGATGGATGCTACGTGCCATACCGCTATGCTGCCTGATCCTTTGTGCTGGACTGTTACCAAACATGTGAACATCGAAACCTCCACCCTCCTCTTCAGTCCCAAGCCTACGTGCTTATCGTTGTGTGTGTGTGTGTGTGTGTGCGCGCGTGTGCAATCATATATTCACACCTACACAGGTTTCATCAGAAAGCTATTTTTGTTTTATGATTCCATGCAAGACATTAAAGTTCTTTCCAGGTCAGGATCAACACTCTATTGGTATATATACGCTTGTTGGGATGCATACCGCAAAGACATGAGGGCTCTCCGTGGCAGACATCAGCACACACACACACACACACACACAATAGCCTTGATAAAATCTGAGTCTTACATAATGAGTGACTCATGTACTCACCTTGAACAGATAGCCATTTTTGATTTTATTCTGGATGCTGTCATACTCTGATAATAGTCCACACAATATGGCAAACCTGCACAAGGAGGACAAGGAGAAATCAATCCACACAAAACACAAACTCATGAGTACACCCTATTGACACGACAGCAAAACACAACTGAAATAACTTTAAACTTCTATGAACTTTCCAGGTACGCTGTCCATTAATAATACTTCTAAAAAAGAAAAAAAAGGGGCGAATGCACAGTCAGATTGTTAGGATGAAAAATAAAGATGACCATTATTGCGTGATATCCTCTATACAACGTTGCCTTGATCCCCTGTTTTAAGCCAGGCAAACAAAGGCAGTGGAGGCAGCAGCCTGTCTCCTCGTCCCCCAACACGGATAAGCTTCAGCGGGCATGACCAGTGTGACCAGGCAAAGGGGGCGCTGCGGGGCACCAGACACGCCACCCTTTCCCTGGGTCACCAACCAGCTTCTGGGAAGAGCTCACTGAAGGGGAGGGGGGGGGGTGGGGGTGGGGGTTCATTCCTGTTCATTAGTGCAGGCTGGGAGGCACCACTTTGGGAGGCCGATTCCCCCTACAAGTGCTTCTTCAATTGTGGAAGTGTTGCAAAGACCTGAATGAGTAATAAAAGCAAGCTTGGATGGTATTTCCTTGTGAGTGAATTAGTGTGTGTGTGTGTGTGTGCCTGTATATGCCTGGGTGCTTTTTTTTGTATTTTACTAGTGTGCACATCAAGTGAATAGGTACATATGCATAAGTGTAATTATGCATGCCTATGCAAGCTATATGTTCACGTGTATCTGTGTGTGCGTGCGTATGCATGCCTGTGTGTGTGTGTGTGTATATACATAGTACATATGTGCATGTGTAAGCAGGCATGAATTTCCTTTCCTGGTATAGAGTGTTGTGAGATGGGAGGAGTGAGGCGATCAGAGGTCTTTCAGCACAGCTCCCTAATCCTGCTGTTACTCAGCATTAAACTGCACAGTAGGACACAAACACCTTTCATACACTGGAGCGCTGGGTAAAAAGGTTGACCAGCAGGAAGAGGGGTGGTGGTGGAAGGCAGACTGAAAGTCAAGAACTAGGAATTTGTGCACAGTAGTTTAATCCCTAGTTAGCAGCCAGCACACTGAAGGAACTCGGTCGGTCAGACTCTGCGTCTTTGTTCCTTTATCCATGTCTCTCTGCCTGTTTTCTTCAAGGTTGTCCTCTGTATCTCACACTCTCATGGCCTGTATCTGTCCATCTATTCCTCTTTCTTGCCTTATCACGCTCCAGTTTGGTCACTTGCCCTATTTCAGCCTTATCGTTTCTCCTTGGCTGTCTGTTGATCTGGTTCTCCCCTTTTCTTTTCCCCCATCTGTTTCCTACTCTGTCTTGCCGACTCCATCTGTCTCTCTTGATATTTTTCCCTCATAATGCTATTGACTTCTCTTTCTCTTCTTTTTACGTAACTCTATCAAACTCTCCTTCCATTAATCTCTCTCTCTCAACCTGTTTCCCTCCCCATCCACTTCTCCCTCTCTCTCAGTGACTGTTAATCAGATGAAGGAGAGCAGGCGTTCCGTATCTTAACGGATTGGCACTCCAAAAGAAAACAATGAGCGGTGAGCTGGCTTATCCAGAGCCTGCCTGCCTGCCTGAGAGACGAGGCCCTTGCTGTTGCGTGACTGCCGTGCAAACTCTGCCACTGCGGGGGTGGGGTGGGGTTGGTGTTAGTGTGTGTGTGTGTGTGTATGTATATTCGACAGCTTCCTCACTAACACCAGGCGTAGCAGACGGGGCACATTGCCCAGCATCCACACGACTGGCCTGGATGGCACCTGTCCCAAAACAGCCTGGGCTTCAGTGCAGCTAAGCTGGTTAACAATACTTCACTCAGCCAAATATGTGGCAGTTGGAGCTGCAACAATTAGCCAATTATTAACCAAAGGATTACTTGTCAACCAGTAAATGAATTGTCAAGTTTTGTTTTTTTCTAGTACTGATAATTCATACCACATTTTTGCGATAAATCAAACACAAAAATAACTTATTAAAATAATGTTTCTGCCATAATGCAGCAAGTGCTGACATTAGGAACAGCTTTTTCTTAGGTAAGAGAAAATTGTACACATGGTCGAGAGCAACGGTAAGACAGAAGTCATCTTCAATGCAAAGACACTTAAGGTTTGAATGTGAGGAACATAAAAAGGCGTGACTGTAATAACACTATCTTAATGGGACCGCTATTAAATTGAAGTTTAGTTGAGGTTATGCTTCTGAGATACATAGTGATCCTACTGAAAGGAACATTGATATAATGGCAGAGAAAAAATATGTGCTGTATATTCAGATGACTAAACTTAAATTTTCCAATGCGACAATTTGGGTAATTGCACTTGTAGGCTCCTTAGAGAACTGCAAATCTACATACTTGACATAATTTGGTGTGCACAAATGCACACACCATTGACAGACCTGCCTCTGTAGGAAAAATGTGGTTTAGAGATGAAATATACTCAGTGCAAATATTTCCATTTGGGGCACTAATAGATACTGCTAGTATCAAACTATGGATCAAGTGCTCCAAACACCATGCACTTTTCAGGACACTGGACTAAGGGCAAACCTGGGTGGTTAAGGGAATTTGCTCCATCTGGGGTTGAGTTCTTTTATATTTTTCTCACAGCAAAAAGAAAAGCTCAAGAGAAATTTAAGATAATACAGTAATATTAATCAGGCCCAATGCATGTTTGACATAAAAGCCAAAAAATGTACACCCTATATATATATAAACTGTTCATCACTGCAGGGGAAGTCTTTCTGTAAACTGTGAAACTGTTGTGTAGTAAGTGTGTATTGTGCATTGTGTATGTGTGTGTGTGTGTGTGTGTGTGTGTGCGCGTGTGAGTGGGTGAACATATTAGTGCAGTGAGCTCAGCACCACAACAGGAGCACAGACAGTGTGAGCGTGGCACGACATCGGCAACCCCCAGCCAACAAAAACACTCCATGCCGTTGGTTTTGGCAACTGCTCCATACCAGTCTCCAGCTACTATTCACATGCAACGGGAGAATCACCAAAGAGTCAAAGCAAGTAGCTTCCTACTGACCCATCCAGAGACTGTGGAGGTGCAGTCCTTCCAAGGACACACACACACACACACACACCAGACAGACACATAAACACATGGCATTTTGTAGCGCTGAGAGGATAGCAGGTCTTGCAGAGGTGTGTGATTATTCATCTGAATAAGAGGAGAGCTGAAGCGGGGTTCGAGTGAGCCCAAAAGGAAAGGAGAGATGTAAAGAAGCGGAGAAATGAAGGAGGCCAAAGCGAGCGCAGCGATGAGCGATGGGAGGAAATGAGGCTGCTGCGAGTTTTCATTTGCCTCTCACTGGCGCTCACTGGCTGGATCTGTCCATAATGTGATTACAGGCAATAAATCTTGTGTGAATGGGAGAGGTGTGGAAAATAACAAAGTCACATACCAGAGGCGATTAGGGAATCTTCTCTCTATCAACACCCAGGTGAGGAGGCTGACAGCAGGGAATTGCTCAACGCACCAGCAGGTAGGTTTTTTTTACTGGGTCCCACAACACAACACACCCTCCTTCCCCAAACCCCAACACAGCCCGCCTACGCTCCGACATCCACCCCTCCCCCAACACACACACAAACACACATCATCGCCTCCACCATCCTCACTGTGCATTAGATCAGCTTTCTCACGAGCCAGTTCGCTACAGTGTCTCATGGCACGCACAGTGCCTGAAGAGGGGCAAAGCAATCAAGCACTGGCCTGTGAGGCTGAGGGAGACAGAGAGAGAGAGAGAGAGAGAGAGAAAGAAAGAAAGAAAGAGGGAGTGTGAGATGACTCTCTGTGATTGACTGGCCAGGCAGACACAGATGAGAACCTGGCAGGTCTGGAATGTGGGGTTTCCCTATGGCTGGGTGTTATGGGTAAACACCAGAGGAAAGTGGTAGAGCTAGAGAAAGGGGGAGGGGGGTTAAAGTGAGAGAAAGAGGGAACATTGATAAGGACAGCTCTACTATTGCACTGAATGTGCCATGCCTGTCAGAGTTTGTGGTTCTGAGTCAGTAAAGATAGAATCGTCCCCCTCCACACACACACCCTTTTTATAGTGACAAACTGTGTGATATTCTGTAGGAAAAGGCATACTGTACATGTACAGTAATATAAATATAAACTAGATGTACCGCATAGCAGTGTATTGAACTGTGGGGACCGTTGGTATGATGAGTTTGAGGTAAGTCAGTGTTGTGAGGTGAGAATTTGTGTGGAAATGATTTGCTAGAAGTGAGAATGGATGTGGGTTTTGCATGAATGACATTCTGTGTGTTTGTGTAGCGTGTATAAGTGATTTGTGAAAGCATAATCTTTCTACAGTAGTAAGAATTTTTTTATGGTATGTGCTGATCGTGCATGATGTTTTGTGCAGTTCCCACCTTCTTGGTCCAAGATATTGGAAACTCAAAATCCCACATTTTGCATTTGCACGTATCACTAGGTGGTGCTATGGTTCAAGTGAGTGTTTCTGGGCTGGGTCGTTACGCCACTGTAACACCGGCATACTAACACAAAAGCATTGTCTTGGGATAAATTTTTGACAAGTTATTTAACAAAAAATGTTTTTGGACACCTAGCTTTGGCTAGAAACATCGCCCCCTGAGATGAAATGTCACAAAATTAGGTGGACATGACAAGAAAGCTGTTTAGAGTTTGCTTGTCAACTTTGAACAAATTTGAGAAATTAGAAGCCAAGGTATGGACTATTAAAGAATTTTAAGCTATGTTTTGAATTTTGATCGACATGTAACTTTGAAACGGTTCATCTCAAGATAAATCCTTTGATAACTTTTTTCAGCATTGTCTATAGATTAAATATACCAAATTGGTGAGATTCACACGAACGGCCTATGACGAGTTTGTTTACTTTTCACTTTCGCGATTTAAAAATTTAACGGAAAATGTTTTTATTGGAACTGGGCGTCGACTGATGTTTTCAATGCGTGAGGGTCAATGGATTTCAAAACAAAAAAATTTGGTTTCAAACTTTAGCGTTCCATAGATATTAGGCAAAATTAGATTTTGTACAATTACAGTGCCTCCCTATGGGCCAAATTGTATGGTACTTGCTGTGCTTTCAGAGGTCATTGTACTGATTGTACACAACAAATATTGTGCAGTTCCCGCCTTCTCTGCCCAAAATATTGGCAATTCAAAATCACTATTTTTGCATTAACCCATATCACTAGGTGGCGTTATGCTACAAAGGAGTGTTTATGGGCTGAATTGATACGCCTCTTTAACACTGGCATAGTAACACAAAATCATTGTCTAGGGCAAAATGTTTAACGAGTTATTTAACAAAAACTGTTTTTGGACACCTAGCTTCAGCAAGAAACATCGCCCCCTGTGATTAAATGTCACAGAATTTGGTGCACATGACAAGAAAGCTGTTTAGAGTTTGCATAATAATATAAATATATTAAGATCACTTTTTTGAGCCACTAAGACCACAAGACTTTACAGCTGAACAGCTGCACAGATGAAGACATTACTAATTTTCTGTACCAGAAAGGGCAACTATAGAAGTCTCTATGTCTGCGTGTTGGACAGAAAACCAAGTTGTGTGGACTGAACAGCAGAAAGGGGCAGAATCAGTCTAAACCAAGAAGCCATAGAGGCATGGCCTGGTGGATCAAGCTCTTTCACTTCATTTCGATTTGTGTGAATAGTCTAGCTACTCTCAATAGGCATACATTTACTTCCTAGTGTCTAGATACTTTCTAAGAAATTATAAAGTTGACAAGAAACCTGGAGGCCTGTAGTTTTTTGTGTTAGCATTTAATGGACTGGATCGTAAGGTGAAAATTTCTATGGGAAAATCTTTTTGCCGACCCCACGCAAAGAAGGTGTGAGCAACAGAACGTGAGTACATCACCTCGGCATTCGGTCAGCCGAATGTTAAAAATACATATGCAATTTGAAGTTTGTTTAGTCAAAATCACAATGTTGCTACCAAAAAGCTAAAGCAGGAAATCTAGAATCAAACTAATTTGCGTAGTCCAGTCTAGGTTCCTAATAGCAAAGGTGAGATGCATGCAGTCTGAAGACCACATAGACACAATCAAAATGTAGTTTTTATTGATGATGAACGAATGCGGAGGCCTCTCAGACTGTTAGTTAACCAACACCACTGGCTGTGTTATTTTGTTGATCCCCTGAATGTCATTAATTTTCCCCATAGGACTTTATCCTAGGGAGCCTGAACATTCAAAATGCTAATTCACTTTAGCATTTCATGCAATTCATACAAAATGATGGTGCCGGCTTACCAACTCTATAGGTTGTTTCATCCACGTCTGTTCACTGATTGGATGGCAGAAAAAAATGTCAGGGAAACAAAAAGAGAGTTTCCTGATGTAGCACTATGGCGAAACACAATGTTGAGCAGAGGTACCACTGAGGCACTAGCACTGGCTACTAGAAACATGTAAAAGGAAGCATAAATATGCAGGCATGGTTCCTGCCACAGTCACTGTGAGAAGTGGGCAAGGGGACCTTCAAGGAGTGACAACACAGTGGAGGAACAGCTATTAAGGCCAAGGCCTTCAAGCCTCTTATATTAAATTTACGTTACTTTTTGAAATGCTTGCAGAACATCACAAGAGCCTAATTTCCTCAAGGCCCACTGAAAAGAGAGGGAAAAAGAGGGAGGGAGGGAGGGAGGGAGAGAGAGCGAAAGGTATTGGTAAAAAACTTTTTTTGCCCCAGGGCCTCTCCTTGTCTTTTGATTTTTCTTTTTCTCCATGCTGAAACTTAAGCTCATGCAAGTTCCTCTGTACATAAGAGAAGGGGAAAAAAAGACAGCAGAAAAAAAGAAAAGTAGGAGAGGAAAAGAGAGATGAATGAGTGTGTGAGAGGGCCAGCAAAGACGGGCAGAAATAAAAAGAATGACAGGTGTGGAAGGAGGAGAGGAGAGGATGTTGTACAATACTCCAGAGCTTCGAAAGGCAACTAGGAGGAGCAACTACTTATAAGCTTGAAACTACACTGATGTGCCAGAGCAACTCATCCATTTAATCTCATCCAGTATTACTCATCCAGTAAATTTACACAAAAGTACCTGCATATCTGTGCACCTGAGTATGTGTGTGTAGAGTAATATCCCAAGCATTAATCACCATGTTTAGATTACAGGACAGTGCTTTATGCAAATGAAAAAAGAAACCTGTACTGGTCACACATATGTATTCACTGCACTTGTGAATTAACCCCAATTTATTAAACATTGCTTCATTACAATTCATAACTGTGATTTAATATGAAAGAATGAAGAGAATAATTGCATTCCCATGTATTGTCCATATCCATATATGAACCCCATGGTAGAAAAAACTTTGCAAAATGTATGCATAATCCTTGGTATTAGTTGGAAATTTATATAATGAGTATGATATGGCTGAAATCATTGTTTGCACAAATCTGTGTTTGTATGTGTGTGTCTGGCTGACTGTGTGTGTGTGTGTGTGTGTGTGATTGTTTCTCCACATGTTTATGCATGTGTGATTGTGTGTGCGTGCCTGTTTCTGAGCACAAGCATGTGATGTGTGTGGTCCTGATTTATCCAGGCAGCGGTTCAAGAACAGCTGTCTTATCTCCCGTTGCCTTCAGCACACTAGTGCTGGGACACACACCTAGCCATGATCACATATGCTTCAACACCACAGAAACCCCAAAAGCCATGGTAAAGGCCAATGTATACTTAAGCCCACATAATACACTCAACAAATCTTGTAATGTTTAGGCTATGTCGCTCTTGAGGACTGCAATCTATCTGCACATGACAACCTCCGGACAACCTGTCTTATCTTTGCGGTTGCATCAGAAAACCCTATCAACGATCTTTCCCCTTCAACTCTTTGAAAACTCATCCATCTTGTAGCCAGAAAGGGGGGGGGGGTGCTGAGGGTGCTGCCTAAAATGAAATGTAACACATTATGAATTTTACTGTTATTGTTAAAAGAAGCAACAGAATCAGTAATATTATAGGCTACTAATGACATAGTGTTTATAGTGCCATGTGTAACTATAGATAATGGATCTGGCCTGGAGTCAGGTCCTAGTAATACCCTAGAAACCAATAACCTACAGATAAACATGTTCACTATTTTGCAAACAATATCAGAAGTTGCCCAGTTTTAAAAAATGAACATCTCTCTGATATTGGACAAGGAACTTGCTTATTCATTGAGGTATTCACCAACAAAACGTATGTACTTTTCTGAAAAGACTGAAAGAAGGCAGGAAGGGCATGGACAACTGGAGATAGG
Source organism: Tenualosa thibaudeaui (assembly GCA_027481765.1). NCBI lineage: Eukaryota > Metazoa > Chordata > Actinopteri > Clupeiformes > Clupeidae > Tenualosa > Tenualosa thibaudeaui. Next base: position 778,293 of record JAIFZK010000012.1, read on the forward strand.
AGGAATTTATCTCCTGTTATGTGAGTGCAGTGTGGCCACTCTGAGACACACCATGCACAGGCATGAAAACCTTGCAAGATCAGTATGCCTTCCATGTTTTTGGGACAGGCAAAAGACTAAGGTAAATATATCTCAGTTAATCACAATACAGTACAAATACCTCAGATGCCCACCAACCTATCAACAGAGATTAAAACTGTACCACATTTCTTAACATAGAAAAAATGCTGAAACAATATTTAGAAACAGGAATTTTCAAAACGGGGAGGCACTCCCTTAGCTTGCTTGTTTGTATGTTTATTTCATTTATTTCCATTTTAGCATTTATAGCTATTTTATGGCCATAGCAGGTGAAAATAAATATCACACAATTAAAAATAAATAAATACATAAAAAAATAAAAAAATGTAATTGAATAAGTGCTTTAACATCAATATATCATAAAAAGATTAAAACTTTTAAAGGTGGGACTTTACAAAAATGTTTACAGCAGTATTTTCTTTAAAAAAACTGCTGTCTTTTAATTCTCAGGGCAGAGCAAGACAATAAGACATGCTTAACTGATAAAGGCCTATTGCAAAAATGACACAGAGGAAGTTTATCTCCAGTCAACAAATATGCATGTGTCCATGTCCAGTTCTACATCTAGTACACACTACTTGATCATGTCTAGATGAGACACTCCCGTAGCCCCATCAGATGTTCTTTAACTGCCACTCAAGCAACTTTCCCCTGTGCTGCTTACAGGCAAGACAATGTGGGTTCAAAATGACCCTATATGGCCCCTAAAAAAAATAAATCCAAAATTCTCCATTATCTATCTAGTCTATAGCAAAGCGTCTGGCCACGATCACTACTGGAAACGGCTAACTATCAACAACGCCAAATTGACATGACGTTTTGTTGACATACTGGGAGCACACACTGGGGACTGGGGCTATGTGTGTATGGCTCTGTGGCACTGACACTGAGTGCCCTTGTCTGAGTGGCACAGTGCTGTGCTGTGCTGAAGGTGGGTGAGTGTGTGTACGACTAATCCCTGAAGCAATGCACTGCTGTGACCAGCCTCCCTCCCTCATGGAGATTTACACACAGCGATATTCAGCTGCCAGGATCAGGGGCCTTTTAGGTGGCAGCAGCAGCAGCAGTCCACCAGCTGCCACCACACACACACACACACACAAATGTAGAGGCATTTGACACATAAAAATGCTGCATAGCACCCAAATGGTGTCACATTGGTGGCATATGTCAACTTGAGCATGCATGCAGAATGGAGACAAACATGTGTAACTGTATGGTTAAGTATGACACCCTCTCCATCAACTGACACCCTCTCCACCTTCAAGAAACTCGTGAAGACCCAGCTCTTCCAAGAATATCTCCTTGCATAAACTTTGAGAATGCACTTAACAATTTAATTTCTCTGCACTATTGCACTTTCAACTTAAAATGGTGCAGTTTCTATGTTAGCAATATGCACCCCTTGTTCGTTCTTTCATTGTGTTGTAGCTTGAATGTTATCCTCTTTTGTAAGTCGCTTTGGATAAAAGCGTCTGCTAAATGCCTAAATGTAAATGTCTGGGTGTAAGTAAAAGAGAAGGCTGGCTTCGTGTGTGTTTTGTGGATAATGGGAGTATGTTTGAGAGTCTGTGCCATGTGCCTTCCCTGAGTGTGTGTATTAAGTGTATGGGTATGAGTATGTGTGTGTGTGACTACAAGTGGCACTGGGTGAGCTAGGAGGAATGGAATCTGGCAGCCCTCAGAGTGAAGAAGCGACCCTCCAGCGGCCCGCCACCATACATCCTTGGCCCAAGGAGAGACCCTGACAGCCTCAAGTGCTAAGCCCTGAGCCTCTTCACATCAAACATAACCCTGCCTGCCAGCCTGCCTATCTGTCCATCACGTCGCCCCCATGCAGGAGCACAGAGTGCTCACCACTACGGTTGACGTGACCATGAACATCTTGCCCTCCTTTATCTTCCTGCCTCTACAGAGGCAAAGTCAACACCACCGAAGGCACCACAACCAAAACACAATAACCAGGCAGGGAAGGAAGCAAAAAAAAAAAAAAAGTAACAAAGTGAGAAGGAATTAGTTTCAGGGGAGTGTCACTATCATCAAAACAAAAGCACAGGCACAGCACAAACAAACAATTAAAACTATTCGCCATGTGATCATATCGGGGGGGGGGGGTGACGATGGGAAGTTTCTCTTAGTCCTTGCGTGACTCCATATAAACACGCCACCAAGTAATGTTCTTTACGCATTCCTAACAAGGACGTGGGCTTTTAAGCCATAAGCTTACTTAATTTCAGTGCTGCTTTTAATGAACTGAAAGGTGAGTCATCGTCTCAGTTGCAGGCTCTAAGGGGCATGTGCGTAAGCCAATGGAAACAGCTTTGTGGTGTGAACCAGGCTGTCTGGCGACATGGCTAACAGACATTTTTCCTATATAGTCTCAGTGAAATTCAACTAATTAAGAACATTAAGCTGCTACAATATGATACCTAATCTATCATAAAATGTATAATATGCATAAAATGTACATTTATACAGCAAATTAAATTGCCTTGTTTCCTTACTGCTAACACAATTTATAAACTGTTTGAAAAAATGTAGTGGCAAAGGTCGATTGGTAAGACTGGACCAATGATTATTAAGCTGCAAAGTGGTACCAATTACAATGCTGGATTGGAGAGGTGGCCAGACTCTCTTCATGAGAGGGAATGAATCTGGTTCAACCCACCAGGGGTCATTCCAGGTGGATTTACTAGCTAGATTTTGTCCTGCACCAGGACTTGCATAACTCTTTCTTTGTAACATGCTGTGAAGTGCAGTAGTGAAATTCTAACTGGCTCTGCTACCACTGGGACCAGAGAGGAAGAGTAAAGTCAGCTGCACACATATTTGAATCAAGCCACTGATCTTTCACAGAGAGACAATGACTTGACACAAAAGACGTGATTCTGAAGTGGAATTAAATGTGACCCATAAGGGTTCTGTAGACATGGAGTGGAGAGGAGAGTGGTGGGTCTTGTGGTGGTAGTGGTGTAATTGTTTGTGTTTTGCTGTGTGTTTGTGTGTGTGTGTGTGTTGGAGGGTTGAAGGAGGTGGCGGTAGCAACAGCAGCAGGAGAGGCGTCTACCACTGGGCTATCAGGAGACACAGCGGCTGCTGTTAACATTCTTCCAGGCCTCTGATACCATCAGCACCTCTACTGCCAGCACAGGAACAACTACAGGTGGTATACAGGCACAGAGCACTACCACTTCCACATATCTCTCTGTGTGTTTGTGTGTTTGTGTGTGTGTGTGTGTGTGTGTGTGTGTGTGTGTGTGTGTGTAGTGTGGGGTTCAAGTTCTTACTAGTAGTGTCATACATCACCAGCAAGGTGATTTATTAATGGTAAACAATCACACTCAAAACACTTGACATTTGAAACGTTATCAGAAATGACTTATGTGTATGTGTGTGTGTGTGTGTGTGTGTGTGTGTGTGTGTGTGAGAGAGATGATGATTCAAATCAGCAGCATAATGTGTTCCTTTTGAATACTCACCACTGATGGCTCTCAGCACAGTTGGGGTTCAGTTTGATTGCCTCCTCTCCTGCTCTCTTGCCTGCAGAACAAGGAGACAGGAGTCACACACACCTTCAAATAAACCTGTCCTCTCACTATCATCTACTCACCAAACACACACACACACACATACACACACACAGATACTCATGCTAAAAGCACATCCGGCACTTCAATGGAAAAGTAGAGTAATCTTCTCACGTCTATATTTACACATGCAGCATTGCCTTCTCAATGCCTCGTGGCCTAAATATAGTTACAATAACATTACTGTCCACATTTTTCATGAAGGCAGCGTTTACGGAAAGCACCTACCTGACCTTGATTAACGCCTCTTTAATGACAAGGAATTATACAAGAACAGGCCAATCCAGTCCTCATTGTCATACGCGCACGCATGCATGCACACACACACACACACGCAGGCATCATTATACCATGTTATATAGTGTACACAATCACTCACACACACTGCACGATATCCGGTTAAGAGGTAGGTAAGTGGGGAGAGAGGGGCTTGGCTATGGATCACAATTACCACGTCACGACAATTTCAGCTAATGCAATGGAAAACATAGACATGGCTATGCTTCTGCGTCATGCCAGTTGAGCCAGCATCACACACTCACACACACAGGATCAGATGTTGAACTTGAAGAATATTTTCTTCAAGGACGGAACACAGTGTGGGTGGGGGTATGTACTGTAGGACTGTGTGTGTTGTGGCTTGTGGCCAAATCACCCCGAATCATGTTTTTGTAGCAAACAGTGAAGGGTGAGAGAAGTCCTTGATGCTCTTTATAGAACTGACGTTGGAGGCACCTCCGCTTGTGCCAAGGCATAACGTCATGGTCCTCCACACATGTTCGCAAGCCTGTGAGCTCCAGAGAGAAGGTCGCTGTGGAAAAGAATCGCTTCTCTTCTCTAGAATCGCTTCTCTGACCCTAGTTGGAATTCGAGTAACCTCTGCTCAAATAATAATAATAATAATACTAACAATAATAAAAAGAGAGAAAAACAAACACTAAACAACAAAAACAGGTCTGGCCTGGAGCACGAAACAGTCTGGGGAGAAAGTTTACGTTCATCTTGGGTTGTATGCATGTGTGTGGGCAAATGTATCTCTGTACTGGTTTTTCCAAATAGAAGCAAACTGCTTTTTCTTCCAGAACTACGTCAAAGTAAGTAATCTGTAAATTTTTTTTGTTGTGTTCTGATGACATTTCTAGTGTGGGAGTAATGGATGGTACACAGGCTGTAGAGTGACAGGATGACGGGTGATGGGGAGTTCAGGAGTAACGTTACCTGACTCTGCCATGTTTTTTCTTTCCTCTCGATCCTGGGCCTTGTCGTGGGCATCGGCATAAGCCCGCGCCAGCCGCCACATGAAGGCATAGTCTTGTTCAAACTGGGCAAAGACAGGAGACAAGACACCCTGCATTAGAAGCCAGTAAACCACTACTCTTGCACCATAAACAAAACATACAGAAGACACACACAGGTAACATAATCTCTCTCTCTCTCTCTCTCTCTCTCACACACACACACACATTGTCAAACTGTGGGCATAACCTCTCATCTCCTTTCCAGCAGAGTGCTCAGAGCAGCTGCTCGGTTTTCCTCTGCCGCGTACAAGTAGTCTGCTCTGCCTAGCAGTGTCCTCAGATCATCACCAATATGGTTATGCATGAAATGCAAGACTGAAAAAAGAGCTTGTGTATTTGTTTGTAATATAATCCTGAATCAGTTCTATATAACTAATGGCTGCTCCACGTACTTCGAGACAATTCGATTAGGGAAAATTTCACCATCCTTGTGAACGACCCTCCAGGATGACGAGCCTTTGCAACCACCCCTTTTTGTTTGTAACTTACGTAAGCTTAGGTTATCCCTTTGTGTAGTCAGAGATATTGATGAAACTGATCTGTGAAACCTGTCTCGATGCACATCACTGAAATATTAAAGCCTCTTTCCCCACTGAACATCATACTGAATAAGAATATTCATACTGAGTACCAAGTACATCTATAGTTAGAAAAATTACTGTCAACACATTGTCATTATTACACATTATGACTGTGTTTTCAGAATCACTGAAAATGCATATACTCACTGCATTTCTTAGAGGCTTTCTAAAAATGAAGCTTTTGATCCTTCTTAAAGATTAACTGACAAAGTACAAAGTCTAAAGTATAATTAAGGCATCTTTAATAACTCCAAAACTATTTGCTAATTTAATCTGTAGTGCCAACATGCGATGGGTTAGCATAATACTCCCAGACGCCATGGGACAGCTTTAGTTTTTACACAAAACTTTGCCTGACTTTGCACTTAATTTTAAACTCATTTAAATCAGGCCCTGGGCCGTGTAACCTAGGAGTCTTAAGAGAGTCGGGCAAATATCTGGGTTACTGTTGTCAGAACAAACACCAGAGCCTGGTTGCCATCCCAAGCAAATGCATTCTCACTGAGCCAAGCACAGTGACTCAGTGAGAGCCAAGCTCCAGAAGAGTAGGAATGAAGCCTGCTACTATGCTGTTGCCTTAGGCAGGGTCATCTGATAGCTTTTGGGGTTCCCTCTCCTTCACCCCTGGCCTGTGCCTTGCCTACTGTCGGCCGCAGGTCTTCAACCTCTTCCCTGCTGTGTTTGTTCCTGCACCATCCTGCTCCTCCTGAGAGGTGTTAGTGGTGGTTAACTAAATCAATTAAGTAATTAACCAATTAATTTAAGGTAGTGATTTAATGACTCTGTCCACGCTGAACAGAGAATATCCTCTATCTGGCCAGAGATCCAAGTGAGCGCTATTATCAGACACGATAGTAAAGCTAATCACGCTTGTCTGTGTTAAAGCAGTCCCTTATACAATATGGCTGATGTGGAGAGCAAAGCTGGCACAACTGCCTAAAACTACCTGGTGCCTGAGGAAGACAGATCCAGTCTTCTAATGATGTGTGAATGATGCCCAATTTTCAACCACCCCAACCCTTCCCCACCCAAAGGTAGTATTCAGAAAGGACACTGTCCAGTGTGATAAGTTGTAATGCTGTTTGATAATGGCAGTTAAAGGAGAAGTCCTGTGTGAATCAATCAATTTGCCTGTTATTCAAGGTAGTCAAGTACTGTCTGTACGAGAAAGAACCAGAAAATGTCATACTACATAGACTAAATAGTGAACCTAAGTGAATGGGGCATAGGAAAATGAAACTGAAAGTGAGTTTCTGTGCCCCATTATTGTTGGTTAATGTTAGCTGCCAATTCGCTATTCAGTCTAGGTATCAAATTTTCTTTTCTCTACCAACAGCTTTTTGTGACCTCGTACAGTAGGGCGATGGATTGAATCACAAAGGATTTCTCCTTTCAGCGCTAGCTATGCCTAGGCCTTCTATTTTGTGCACCTGCTTGCGCCTCGTACTGTTTGTACGATCCATGTTTGAAGTGTGCCAGTTTGAAGACACAGACGCAGAGACAACGGCTATAATAAGGCTACTCCACGCAGATAAGCTAGGCTCTGCTAGGTGCAGGATAGCAATGCTAGACGTCGTATCTGCTACCACAGACCTGATCTTTCTTTTCCAGCAGCAGGGCCAGTCCCTCTCCTCTCTCCATCTCTTTGGCGTGCAGGGCATCGGCTCGCTCTAGCAGTGCACTCAGCTCATCCGGCTCGTCCTCCCGTTTCTCCTCATCACCCCCTTCCTCCTCTACATCTCTCTCGTTCTCATCATCCTCCTCGGAATCTGTCATGGCCGTCATGTACCTGGACCGGAGACAGGGGAAGGGAGAGGAGGGCGCCAATGGTGTTAAATAGGCTACACAGCAAAAAAAATTGTAGGTCATAAAGGAGAGACTACTGTGCTGAAACTAGCTTCCTGTGCCTGTGTGTGGAATCGTGGGCAGTGCTTGCTAAGTGTGCAGACGGACTATGTTCATATTCTCAGTAATAAACTGCATAGAGAGAGAGAAGCTGATGAGTGCGTATAGCCCAGCAATCAACACACACACACAAACTGAAGTGCCAATGTCTACAGTACTAAAGACAGACTTCAGCTACAACCTCCGTCATAACATTCAAAGTCAACAAAGTTATAATGGGCTTTATATGATCATTTATATGATCTCTACATGCCAAGGTCTTTCCTGATCCATCTCACATCAAAGTCTGTAAACAACAATTTTGCAACCCCCAACTTCACTCCCACCTCCTTCCATTACCACAGATGGTACGCAAGGACCCAACGGATGACTAAACCATGGACACCTTCACCTCCAGAAATGCTGGGAGGGTTGTTTGTGTTGGTCATGCCAAGGCACGGAACACCTCTATCAACCATCTAATTTTTTTTCCTAAATACTTTATGAGTTCCTTTAAAAGTCCCCCTGTTCCAATTGCGTGGGTGCACATTAACACCTTGGGCCCGTGAGAGAGAGAGAGAGAGAGAGAGAGAAAGAGAAAGAGAGAGAGTGTGCATAGGGATCTCAGAGTCGGAGAGATGGAGTGATGGAAGGAGTGGTGGAGTGAGTGAGTGAGTGAGAGAGTTGAGTGAAGGGCGGTACACATGAAAGGGCTTCATTAAGTGCTGGCAGCAAAAGTACCTGCGTCATCTACGGGAGAGTGAAGTATAGGGGGGAAAGGTGTTGGGGATGGGGTCGGGGGGTGGGTGCTACTGGGAGCTGTTAGGGATGTGTTGGTGCTGGTTCCTGACAGAGGCATAAAAAACTCAGCACCACCGGTGACTTATTTACAAGTAGCACACACACGTACACACACACAAACAAACACACACACACACACACACACACAGATATTACATAAAACCATACACAGACAAAGCACACACACACACTCAGACTGAAGGCATGTGATTGACAATTGCTGCCCTCAAAAAGCAAGACAAGTAGACAACTCAGGACACAACCCCCCCCAGGCTCTTCACAATATCATCCAGACATCACAATATAAACACGCACATGTGTGTGTGCAATGGGGTGGGCATTTAAGTCGCTCCAGGCTCTTACTAATCTGAAAACAAGTTTAATTAAGATAGTGTTCTTAAAGTAGGCCACAATCAAATAACAAGGCTAGCACAGCCAATGGATAGGTTTCAGATGCTTTGCACAAAGTGAACATTGCACATTTGATGCATCAAGCTACCAATTAAATGCAGTGGGGTTCACCAGAACATCAGGTTAGCTACCAGACATTTTTGCTACTTTAGCACGACGGTGTCGTGAATTAGCAAAGATGAAAAGTTCTACAAGACTACAATACCAGGCCTCAAACTACAGAGAAAGGACATCTGTCAAACACTGTTAAAAAGAGGACATCTGTCAAACAATGAATTATATGGAATTCAATGTCTTTATCTAGTCTAATTTCTGTCACACTGAGATTAAGATCTCGTAATTGCTCTCTCACCGGAACAGAATAAGTCATCTCATTTAAAAAAAGAACAAGATATTCAACCCCATTCAACAGGCACACTTCGATGAGGGAATGTTTTTTTTCCCCAATGATGACTACTTTCTGAAGAACCTAGGCTACTATAATTACATGGGCATGATATTGGTTACTTTATGCACCGCCGTTGGCTACAATACCAAGTTATTCATGAATAACCAGAAGAGTGACTTCATTTGTCATTAAATGAGTTACAGTGTACAATAGAACTTTTTTTCCCTTTTCTCTCGGGCAGAGAAACCTTTCTTACATTGGGCAACATGGATGACTGCTGTCTTTCCAATGCCGGACACACCCACGGAAGTGGCATGTGAATGGGCTCTCTCAAATTCACAGAGTCATATATACAAATTAAGTCAAGTATAATAGATGCATTTACTCTCCTCACTTTAAGGAATATGATATCTACCTGACACTTTTTTCGCTTAGAGGCTATTCTGCCATCCATTCTTTAGTCCTCAATGCACACACACACGTGCACGCGCACACACATACACACATGCACACACAGACACATCCCTCCTGAGAAAATGTGGGCAGAAGGACTGTGTACCCAGCAGCACAGCAGGCTACCTAACCTGAGGCCTAGTGCATGCAAGAGCAAAGTGGGCCAATAGCAAGCCCTCCAAAGCCTGTTCTCATGGTCCTGGATGCCTCTACTGATTAAGCAATTTGTGGAGCAGTGTGTTGGGAGGCAATAAAACACCTGCAGCATTCCAAGTATAACCAGGGTAACCACACAAGTACATTTTAAATGACAGGTTAATGTTTGTATGGAACACTGTCTTATAGAAAGTCCAGAATTGATTAATCTGGGCCCATTGTGTAATGAGAAAAAGAGAACGTCACTGAATGAGTGAATGAGTGAACCGATGAGTGAATGAATGTGCCGCTCAACTCTATGCTAGAGATAATCCAATAATGAGGTTCATTCTGAGCCGCAGCTTAGCTGTTGGCTCAAACGTGGGACAGTGCAGGGAGAGCACAAGCTTCAAAGTGTCTAGCAACCGTTACCTAGGTGAAGGCCCAGTAACACAACCTGACGTGGGGGGAATAGCTGCCATTCAAACAACGTCGACCTAGCAATTCATCCCTCCCATCACCCGCAGCCAAGCATAGAGTGTCTCCATGGGAAACAAGAAAGCAGTGGAGTTGATTCAGCAAACACACACTTGCTCATTCAAAGACTTTCAAAGAACAGGGTCACAGTCTTAACTCACATCGTGAGCAGACCCACATACAAATACTGCCTGGGATTATACAAATTATGTACAAGGTCCTTATTTTGTTGCTATTAGAACAGATAACAATCATATATGTTTTCAACAAGACTTTTTCCATATGGTGAGGCATTCCCACCACACTATAAGCCGGTGTCCAATCCAGGGCTCGCCCCTGACGACCCCATCTGACCCCAGAATAGAGTCTATTTCTCACGCCACACCAGCCTCTCCTGTTCAGCCCCAGCTGAGTACAGAGCAAAATCCCCCTGGCCAGAGGGGAGGGTGTGCTGCCCCCTGTTGGTGTACTGGACTGACAGCACCCCTAGGCAACTTCACCGATTACACTTGAAATTTTGGTTCTGTGACAGGGTAAATAATAAGCCTGTGTTTTGTCGTTTGAGGTAACAGAAACTTGCTGAGTGTGTGGGTGAGTGGTTCGTTCGCTGGGTCGAGTCGGGTATGCCGCAGAAAGACAATGGCTTTAAGCCTTGGGAAAAATGGGGGGGGGGGGGGGGATCATGAAGTCATTAGAGTTCAGCGTCTTAGCTTAGTCTCATCCTGGCACAATGAGTTTCTTTGTGTTTGAAGACGGAAGAATAATATATCGTTAAAAAAATGACAAGCTTGCATTGACTGAGCATTCAAATCTCGCCAAAATGCCAGCAGCTTTTCAACCACAAGATACATAGCCAGCAATTAATGCATGAGGTGACAGTGCAGGGGAAATTCTGCGCTTACTGTCCTGTCTTCCTCTTCCTCTTTCTCCATTACTCTCTCGCTCACTCACACACACACACTCTCACACACACACTCTCTCTCTCACACACACACACATTATAGCAGTTTGATAGAGTAAGATTTCAGCCTCTTCTCCCATTCAATATTTGGATAAGAGGCTGCCATGCAATTTGGCATCAATTGGATTTCCTTGTTTTTCATGGAGATACTCATTAAGTCTCATTAAGTTTGTCAATAGGAAACATAGCAAATAAACAAGGCTTACAGTTCTTGTTAAATATAATTAATGACTTTATTAGAAAATGATGAATGTGCTTCCATTTTTAAAGTCACCTTTTGTAGCAATTACAGCCTGGGAGACAACAGGCATTCTAGCTTTCAAATTTTCCAGGTAATCTGATGAGATTACACTCCATGCTTTTAAGAGCATCTTCCACAGGACTCCATTGACTTAATCTACAGCCAGGTTTCTCTCACAAAAGGCCCATAATGTTCATACAAAAATATGTTCTGGACACATCAGAATTCTACCAGTTGTAAAATTTCAGACTGACTGACTTTATTTAAATGTTGCTGGTATAGTTTGTAGGTGTGTATTGGGTTTTTATTCTTACACTAATACTAATGTTATTCTTATACTCTATACTTAGTCTTGCACTTAATGATATTGTTCCTTCCTTAAGGTCTTTTGAAATCTGTACAAATCTCCTCTTTTGCCACTAAGAACAGACCTTTCATCTTCTCAATTGTTCTGTATCTCACAAATGACACTTGCTTTTCTGTGCCTAATACCTGCAAAAGGTGACATTATTTAGAATGGCAACAGAGTTTGAAGAACACGTTCATCATTTCAAATCAAATCATGAATTATATCTCTAACAAGTACTTCACATCTTGCTCCTTTGCAGTATTTCCTCATCACACTAACTTCATGAGCATTTCCTTAGAAAGCAAACTTTTGAGCGGTAGTGTATACTATACCTCATATTCATCAATGTGATCTGGCATTAATAATAACAGTGTGCTGCTACAAGCACAATTCTTTTTCTCACTTAAGAATGATGTTGAACATTTACTGTAAGACTGGGGAAAGACCACAGGCCGAGACACTGTCCTGTAAATAAAGCCACATGGAGCAAGAGTGTGCGGTTTCTCTTTTCTTCAACAAGTTTCTTGTTACCGCCACCAGCGCCTCACCAAGATTGGTGTGTGTGAACTTCTTTTCAACTTCTTCTTTCTTTTTTACTATCAAACATAACTGTAACTTACTACAGTAAGTTGCTGCTTTTTTATACTTCAATAATACTTACTAGAGGTATAATGTTATGATAACACTCCAATCGAGGATGTATGACATCCTTTTGTTGAAAGCATTTCATGCCAGTATTATTTCCAAGAATGGTAGTCTTGTATCATCTTCTCTTAACAATTTTTTTTTCCCATGAACAGACACACCCTCACTACCAACAGTCACTGTTTATTTCCAAACAAGTGTCCTTCAAGGGTAATAAATAGGTTGGTTTCATTGGCGTGTTACGCAAGTCATGACAGCCTTGAGGCCTAAAGGCCGTGCGGATGAGCTCAGACTGGGATGGGAGCCGTGACGAGAGGATTTACGAGTTCCGACACGAGGCTGTTAAAGAAACAACAACCAAAAAAGAAAGAAAGAAAGAATGAAAAAAAACAAAACCTTGTTGGCTCTCTGCATGGCAGGAGACTGATGGCAGAGGAAGAAGTACGATGACAGACACACAGACACCTCATAAGCTTCACAGCGTGGTAGAGAGAGAGAAGCAGAAAGAGAGAGAGAGAGAGAGAGAGAGAGAGAGAGAGAGAGTGGACACGGCAAATACACTGCCAAAGAATCGGATGATCTCAATTCTGTTCGACCAAGAAAACATGGCGGGTGTCGAAGGAGGATTGAGCCAGGTTAATTCTGTGCTTTAGATCACATTATGCACACAAACAAACACACACTCACCAAAGTAACAGCAGGTGATGTGCGTTGCACACATGCATGAATGCATACGTGCACCGCACTAGTACAAGGACACACACACACACGCACACACAAACACACACACACACACACACACACACACAGACACAGAAAAACAGAGAGAAAGAGAGATACTTAAACACATTTCCTATTGCTGTATATACAAAAACATGATGTAAAACAAACACAAAAGCCTGTCATGGTCTAAGTAGTCTGCAAACTTCGCAGACAATCTGACGGGCTTAAGAAAACGGATGACGGACAGCTGCACAGTTCACTTTCCCCCACAATTTTTTTATGAATCCAGATGCAGTAATCTCTCCAGTTCTTTTCCAAGAACAAGCTCTGATTTGAGACCCACCAGATGAAAGAAGACGCAGGGTGAGTTAATAATATGAATGCCCCAGGAATGCGAGGATACGTGACACAAACAGCAGCCAAATAAGCTCTCTGCATCTGTCTTTGAGTCCTTCTAAACTAATGCGCTCATGCCAGCTGTACTCCAGCTCCCCTGTGCTTGTGTGGGTTGTAGTACTTCATGAATCTCTATTATATCACACCTATCTCTATTATGATGCATACATATATATGATGCTCGATTCCTACGTAGGCCTGCAGGCCTGCAACTGGCCTGATTGGCATAGGCTTCTACATCCACGATATCTTCAATATTAAAAAGATATCGTGGATGTTTTTTTAATAAGAAGAAAAACATCCAGAGACAAAATGCACTTATAAAAGAAGTGCATTTCGTCTCTGATCTCTGACCGGAATTCAACAGACCAGCCACTGCCTTGTGCTGCTGACCTCAACTTATCACGTCACCTTAGACCACTTTTTTGTGCTTGTCTGTTTGTTCTGAGACAACAGACTAGGCTATGTTCTCCACGGATGTCTGTGGAGTTAATGTAAGATAAGTCACATTGCCACATCGCAAGTGGCAGAGCATTAAAAACCACAGGACCAACGCATGAGGTGTGAGCCTGGCTTTGTCCAACCTCAGTTCACCTCCACTGCTTTGCAAATGGCCTGCAACGACACTCACATCAAATCCATCTAAACACATGCATTACTGGAGGATGGATGTGGGATCGCCTCATGGCCGAGCCAACTCACCGCCCGAGGGGCTGGAATTTTCTCCATCCTTCAAACTCGGATCTGGCTGGGTGGAGCTCCATAATTACCCACCTGAGATGGGTGTGTCACTGGGCCACAAAGCTTTCTGATCAAGTCTTTTAGAGTGAAGGCAGACCTTCGCTGTGGGACTGGAAAGGAGGCATTTGCCGTAGCTTTGTTTCTGGTCCCAGCACACAAAGAGAGGGGGCTGGAACAAAGTCTCCATCACACCATACGGAGTGAGCAAGGAGAGTTAGCTTTTAACTATACAGGGTCATCCCTTCATTTCAAGTGGTTTTGCCCAAAACAGCACAACCAGACTTAAAGTAGAACAGTAAAATACTGTAGTTTGAGACTCAGAGATGTGTTTTGCATCATTGGTCATTTCTATATATATATATATATAAACATGGGCTAAGTCATTCATGTGAAATAAAATTCCATCTGTAATATCTCAATCGACATCTCATACAAGTCCAGCTGCCAAAACACCCTGTGCACGCACGTATACCTCAGCATGCACGCATACATGAACAAGCTGAAAGGAGCATTGCACATTAGCTTACATTACTACCATCCAGAACTGCTCCAGGCTGCCCTGCCCCAAGAGAAGGAGGGTTTTTGCATCCGCACGAAACAAGGGGAGGTGGGAGGAAGGGGATGGGGGGGGAATGGGCACACGGCAGCGACAGGCTTTGATCAGCATACAAACAGTGTTGGCATGCCACAGAGGGATCAATCCAGGTGAAGGCCCAGCCTACCGGTGGGACGCCCAGCCCCGATCTGCCTATCCATGTCAGGACAAGATGGAGCATTCTAGTGGGAGGCATGTCATGGCAGTCCTTACAGGCCCGAGGAACCAATCGCCAAAACAGTCCTCAGTAAACAAATGCACACTGGCACGTGACAACACAAGTACACATACCTGCTCATTTGTAAACGCCCACACAATGTTAGCAATTCCTACATAAACATTTAGAAATTGCAGTCCATGCATGGGCAAACTGCACCGTTCCATTTACACTTCTCTCCTTCTCTTTTCATAACACTGATAATAACTGCCTCCAAATTCATTGGAATTCATTGGGTCGTTTGCATCTGCGGCAATAAGTAAGTTGCCTGCTTATGATAAAGTCAAAACACTGAAAATATACCTGGGTGCTAAAAGCTTAAAAGCTTATTCACAGAAATTGTGGCACAAAGCACAATGTAATGGTATGTATCTGCAAATACCAAAATGCAATGTGCATATACAAGTACAATGCAAAGACCTGAAATTCACTCCCAACTGCCACTCTGGTTGAGTCAACTACTGGATGAGTTAAGCAAGTGACAAAATTTTATTGCTTCAGTGACAACAGTAGCCTGGATTTGCAAAACAACTGCCCTCTTACAACAGTTCCACATAATGGTCTTCTAACCCATACCACCTATAGATAGAACTGCCTCAATTAGCTCTACATACAAGGGTTGTATTAATATTGTCACATCAAGTTTCCCACAGACAGTCAAGTAATGGAAAAATCTGCTCCTGGTTATATACACAATATCAGACTACAATCTTTTACTTTTTTACACATGGATGAACAAATGAACAAATGAACAAATGAACAAATAAATGAACGAACAAACAAACAAACAAATACATTACTGAATAATGAATAAGGTGATAATGGAATCAAATTCTATTGAGTTAAACCATGTATTGAAAATAGCTACTATCCTTAAAAGCCTTAACTCCTCATTAACCCCCTAATGGGCTGTTTCCTTTTTTTGGAATAACCCTTCATTTCCGAAAAGCCATCTGCTGTTGTTGCTACTTTTGCCTGGCAGAAGGCCAAGGTATTTGGCAGAGGGTAGGAAAAGATGACTGGGCATGCAGCGCTGCAGGATTCCTCTGAGACTCACGACAGGCGCTCTGGGTAAACCTACAGTACTCTAGCTCTTTGTCAGAACTAGGACCACCTCATTTTACTGGTGTGTGTGTGTGTGTGTGTGGCTTGACCTGCCCTAGCGACAAGGAGGATAAAACTGAGAACTGCTTAACTGAGAGTGAGATTAAAGGGATGCATTGTTATATCATTATTGCTGGAATAAAAGTGACTGATCGCATAGGCTTGATAAATGTTAACTGACCTGGTAAAAGGATTATAGTAATCCCTCTCTATTTGTCTCCACTATTTAAACTAAATATACAGTCTAGTGAGGCTACTAACATCTAATTTTCTAATGACTAATTTTCGACTAATTTTTCAATTAGTCGACTAATCTAAACGACTAATTTTCAGAAAAATCAAGTGGTTGCTATTTCATTTGTGTTCATTTTATTTTGCTCACACACAACTCTTATCACCAGCTGACATGAAGTATTTGCATACTTTCAAGGCTTTTAGCCTTGTTCTAGGAGTAAGTAAAGGAGGAGTAATTGATTCCGACCATAGACGTCCTTGATTCCAACCATATAGGGTAAAATTCAACCTGCCTGCTGCCACTTTCATATCTAAACAGGGGAGGGGGGAGGAAAGAGGATAGCAGATTTAACCAGCAGGGTGTGCGCAACAAAAACTAGTGGTGTGGAGGGGAATTACTTTAACTGATATGAGCCGTTTGAGACACCAAAAATAAATAGGCGGTCATTAGTAAAACCACAAACTTTCATCGTCAACTAATCACAGCAGCTCTAATACATTCTAGTAAATGCATATCATGGGAGCTCCATGGGAAGTTTAGTTTACTGGTGCACCTTTACTGTATGTCTGTACTACACTCACAAACTGCACTGGGCCACTCAACCTCTTTTTCTCTCACACACACATTGACCCACTTCATGTAAATTGGACAAAATCCATCTCTCACACACACAAACACAAACACACTTCACTCTTCCTAGCACAAGCATTACCAAAAGCTGCTACAAAGAAACAAACAAACACACACACACACACACACACAGACACACACATGCACACATACACTCACCCGCCCTCGCTCTCTGCATCCTCTGAGCTCTGTCCCTCGTGCCTGGCGGAGTTCCCTGCAGTCCGCCTTCTCCGTGTGGGAGTCACTCTGCGGGAATCTGTCCCCCGTCGCGAGCCACCCTGCAGCTCATCCCGGACATGGTCCTGTAGGAGTGGTAGCGCCGTCTTCAGAGCACGCACCTGCAGCAGGAGACGGCCAATTAAACACCCTTTCCCCTTCAACCACCAGCCAGATGCATGCCAGTCTGAGCACCCGACTTCCAATTCTGAGGTAATAGACTTAAACCAGGAAAGGTTGCTTTTCCAACACAGGTGTCTTTACCAAGCCTTGAAGTTGAAATGACGTTAATTAAACCTTAAAGAGTGAATGGGTTACATGGTCATAATTAATTCACCAGATCTAAAATGTGACCTAACTGATCATAAACATAATTAGCTTCAATGAGTGTGTTTACATGGAGACTAATGTTATGATATCAACTAGAATGTGATCATATTCCAAATGATCAGGTGCCATGTAGAGGAACATTCTGATCACCATAACCCGAATACTGTAATTTTAGGAATAAGCCATAACTGAATTAAGATATGAAGTCGTGTGTTATTATATTCAGCAAAGGTCAATAATAAGATTATTACTGTCAATGTAAACATGCTCATTGTCTATGACTGTTTAGTCTCAAAATCAGATGAGAAAACTGGATGAGAAAAAAACAGACATTGCCATGTTTTGAACTGAGACAATGGTTTAGGAAAGCATATAACAAATTGGCTAAAACAGCGCAACAGTGCAAATAACATACAGTATCATATATGCTGTAATATGATGCAGGCCTATAAATCCCACACCCACAAAAACACATTTTCACAAGGCCAAGCATGACTGTCACACACATACACACACACACACCTCCTCCTTAAGCTCAGAGACACACTGGATCAGAGCTCCGAGACGGTCCAGAACATCCCTCTGACTGGCCAATGTGGCCCCCACATGCCGATCGTTGCTGTTTAGGTACAGCTCCTGGGCAACCATCCGGCCTGAGCTGGTCCTGCGACTCTGGTACCACACCACAGCCAGGGTCAGGCCCGCTGCCCCGGCCAGGACACCCAGCACCAGCCCTCTGCTGTCAGACTGAGACATCCCTAAAACCTGAGGCAAACAAAGTGTTGTTGAGCAAATTAGATCAGGATTAACACCAGAGTTACTCACTTTTCATCCTCTGGAAAAAATTAAGAAAAATTATGACCACACTAAAAAGTACAACACTATAGCTGTCCTCTATCCTTTGATTAGGCCTAACATAAATTACAGATCACTTTCTAATTCATTTTCTTCATGGACCTCCACTGACTTCTACTTCTACTGACATGAACTTCATGATAATCTGTCAACTGCAGGACTGCATGATTATTAAAGTCTTTGCTGGGTCTGTAACAAGTGAAGATCTACAGGACGACAGAACGACCTTACCCGCCCATGCAACCATACATGATCAGTAATAGGCATGGCCTAAACAACGTTTATTGGTCAACTGACTGGGTTACTGCAACACAAGTGCAGGTACAATGCAACAGGTAGCCTCATAATAGCGGCCAATATGTTCATTACTACCACGATTGCACGACCGTAAACAGAAACTTGCCACTCTTAGGTAGGCTATGTCATTAATAATAGAGTTCACATGAGTAACAGAGCTGGATTAACTTGCTATACTTGACATGTCCTCTCAATCTCTCCAGTGTATGTTAAACACTTCTAATGAGCTTACTCAAACTAGCCAAACAGGTAGTACAGTAGTGCCGTAGTACTACCACAGCGTGTTCCAAATAAGGTACAATTCAGTGGAAATTAAATGTAGGCATGGCTTTACATTAAAGCATCGTTTTACACTTTTAATTGGTAATTAATTGACCAGGTTTATGAAACGTTGGGGTTACCTTTTCGAAAACACACACACAACACAGCTTACATGAAGTGAATTCGTCGGTAGCAAATGTGACAAAAGACGGGTGAGGCTGTCACATCTGTTTTTATGGTCAGACAGAATACTACTACCCAAACAATTTTAACTGGTACATTATTCGACTTTATGAGTAGAAAAAAGCCTTACTGCGTGTACAAGCGCAGTCCTTGCTGGGAAATACTCTCAGACGCTTGACAGCTTGCGTGCTACACCAAAAACACTCCGTCGTTGCAATACAAGCTGTGGGAGAAAGGTTCCTAGACCACTGTTCAATCAAAATCACATGGTGGTCATTCAGCATTACGGTCTGTCTGAGAACTAGAATTACTAACCAGTACTGCGCGTGGGTTCCGATCTATCAACATGAAACGAGCAAAAAAACTTTTAGATATATAGAAAAGAGCCTTTATGTTACCTAGTTTGTTTTAATGGCACATCATCGTAATAAGATTGCATTCAAAAACTAGGCCTCTACCTAGTTAGTTATAACCACTAGCGTTAAGCATAGAGGCAAAGTTCATCACTATCATTCATTAACTTGAGTTAAATATCTGTGTCAGGTCTTCAACTATGTAAAATGAGTATTTAGGCCAACCACAGATTTAAAAGGATTAAAATAATATTTTTACAAATAGTATTTTTAATTGCCAATCTTTACCACAATATGTAGGCTATGTCATCCAGTGTTAGAAATGTCAGTAGGCCTAGCCTACAGGGTGGTCTCTCCACTGGCTACGCACTGTAACATCCCTAAAAGTGAGCAGATTTAGCCATTTCACTGCTTCAGCACAGCAGTATGCGAGATGCATTGGCAAACACACTTGGCCTTGGTTATCGAAAGGTTACCCAGTAATAAAAATTGGTTCATTGTTCAGCACAGTCAACCTGTAAACAACTGCATGTAAAAAATGGCGTCAAAGTCAAAAATAATGTTTTAGAAGCTTAATACTCCCCATCACATCAAATGGCCTATTGTTCAAACAAGTAGGCTATAGGCTGCGTGTTTAATTGAACAGGATGGAATACAAGATATTAAAATTGAACTTACACAAATTCACTAGCTCCTGACTGCTCCCCTTCCAGTGCACTAGGTACAATGTGCCATGCAGGACTGCATAAACAAGTATAGGCCTAATCTGATCAACCTTGAACTATGCCGTCAGTCCACACATCATGGTCCTTTCCCAACCACAACAGGGCTGATGGCATTCATGCCTATTTCAGTTAGCTCTGCAAGTAAAATTACAAAGGAGACAGTTGTGTATAATGTCTGTTTTCTGAAAAGAGTTGATTCTTTAAAATGCAAGGTCTGCCAGACGCATACTGCTAGCTATTTGAATTTGTTCTGTAGGTCCATCTGGCCACAAGCCAGCCAAACCCTCAACCAAAACCAATCACAACCCCTTATCTAACATTTAAAACTCCTTACCCCTACATTCATAACCAATGAATTACTTTGACTGTTAATAGTTAGGCTAAAATATGGAAATTGCATTTTCCTTTACTTTTCACTTTTCATTCCTTGGGCTTGACTATTGCTGGCAGATGTACATCAGCAGTTGTGAAACTATGACTTGCACACTGTTGTAAATGTGCCTCTTTGGTATTGGTACAGTTATACAGTTTAGTCTGCTAAACGTTAAAATGCTACAAGCAAGTAATCATGCAATCACCTGCAATATAATAGGACACAACAGTGATAAAGTAAATTTTTTTCTGATTTCACTGATTTCCAGTTATAGAAAGAAAGAAAAAAAAAGTACCAATGTATCAGTATTTTCCTATTACTTGTATGAGTGGAGTGCCTGGATTAACCTTTTTGCTTTTTGATGGACCGATCCCGTTTCCAAGAGCATCCGACATACTGTGGAATACACTTTCACGACAGTGGCTTGATGTGATTGTGATATAGCCTACTGACAAAGGTTCTGACCTCTAATTCTATTCAGTCTAAAGGACCCAATATCTGTGATCAATTTGCTTTTTATACATGAGGCCATAGTCCTTGAGCCAGAGGGTTGGTCATCTCAGGGTAGTAAGGCTCATAGTTATTTTTGGAATGGTATACCACCCTAGATTTAGAAGATAAATGACAGTATTGCATTGGTGGAAGCTCAGCTACATGTATGTACAAAGTATAGCAGAAAACTTGGAATTAAAAAAAAAAAAAAAAATCTCATCATAATCATCATCATCTGCTGAGGAAGCTTTGTGGGGATATCCATTAGAACATTTTTACCCTATTCACCTGTAATATAACCCTTTATAAGCTTATATTCAGCAGACTGCATGATAAAACACAAAAAAAATACCCTGAATACAATGCTATCACATTTTTTTTTTTTGGGTGATACACCTTGCCAAAAAAACACAATGGGACTGCCCCTGAGTGGTACCGATGGGCCATATTTGGGGGTCTGGCTCAAGGACTAGCGTATATGCCAGAAAACTGCTTGAAATATTTTTAAAAAGCTGATTAAGCACAGGTAAAATTACTAATACATTTCACTAATGCCCTACACTAAAATGTGAGTACTGATCCTGAGGGGATTAGGCTATTGTAGTTAAAACAGACATGTATTGTATAATGTTAACAATAAGTTAATCTTTGCGGTTCCTTGTGGGTTAACCCTAAATAACTGGAATAGCTTGTTCAATAGAAGGTGCAAAGTCAATGTTTGCAAGACCTGTACACTGTCCTTTTGTTAGATGCTCTGATGAAGACAGTTTGCCCATTTTGAAAAAGATATAACACAGTGTGCCTCTGAGTGTTATTGGATAGACCAGAATATTTTTTAGACATTTTTTTTGACAGTTCAACAGCCTAACACATATTTCTACTGAGGGATTTCAAGCTTTTTAATGTTGTAAATTACTCTAGATATTTATTTACAATGAGCTACAAGTTTGAAAGACTCAGATGTACATTGTTTTTGATCTATAACTCAATTGGACATGCAAGACCATTTTAATATGTGAAAATAATCTATTTATCTAAATCCTGTAGCCTTGTGGTTTGACCTCTTAAATCACAAAGGCAGGCTCAGTTTTCTCTCCATATCGCATGCCATATAGCCACCATATCCACAACTTCATTTTATCACAACATGTCTTAAGACATCTTATCAGAAGAACAATCTAGTATACAATTATATCTCCTACCACTTTACTGCAAGCCTGAACACTGAAATACCATGACTTGACATGATAGCTTAAGTATTTAAGAAGGTGTGCAATTGCCCTGAACACTGTTAGCTCATGCTTTCAATTTCCTTACAGCAGAAAACATCTTTTCTTGCCCTCTCCATTTAGAAAAAGGGGAATAAATGGTGGTAGAAATCAGAAACCATGGAGGATGCGGGAGAGTTCCCATGAGCTGCACACTGATAGCTACGTGCTATTTTCTATGTGCTGTTCTGTCCTTGAATACGGTGTATTGTTTCCAGCTCACATCCTGCATGCTCCTAGCCCCAGGAACACCCACAAGAGGCCTGGCTACTAGCCTTGGGATCAACCTCTCCCATCCCCCTCCACACAAGGGGTGAGACAGGCCCGATAACAGCCATGCATCAAGCCATGGTCGCACTTCTATCAGGTCAAAGCCTTCAGACTGAAGGCCATCCCTTATGAAAGAACTATGTGTGGCAGCAAGTGCTAATGTAACAGGGAAAGAAAAAAAAGAGACAATGTGTATTTTCTTTATTTTCAGTCTTATATGACCCTGTTTTGAGGTTATGGTGTGTTTATTTCACCAAAATCACTTCTTTGTTCTGTAATTTCAAAATCAGCTGATATTATTCACATTCTCTTGCCAGTCTGCATTCTGCTTAGCTGGGAGAGGTACGCATTTGACACAGCTCGATTGTAAAACAGCATGGAGCCCCTAAAGACACAAGAGAAAAAAAATGTTTCTTGTGCACACCTGAAAGTTTCTGGTGCACACTTGAAAGTTTCAGATGCACACCTGAAACTTTCAAGTGCCCATCTGAAAGTTTTAGATTTAAATATTAAAGTTTTCGTCTCATTTTTTAGGGGCTCCATAAAAGAGAGATTTTAGTGTTGTCATCTAAGTTGCATACCATTATTCCTAAATGAACAGTATCATAAGGGCTTGTAAAAACAACAGTTTTGAGTAACCTGTTAAGCTTCTATTGTGAATTTTGACATTTACATTTATGCATTTAGCAGACACTTTTATCCAAAGCGACTTACAACTCGTCAACTATCAAGTGTTCAGGACCAGTCTCCCCTAGAGCAACTTAGGGTTAAAGAGGGTTTTGAGAACACAAGATCCTGACTAGCTAATCATGGGCTGGTTTCCTGAAGCCTTCTTAATGCTAAGTTGTTCTTAATTAAGTTATACCTTAACCTCAACCTTACAGTTATGACAAGATAGGAACATGTCAGGACATCTTCTGTAAGTCATATTTTTGTAAGAATGGTCTGGATCACTCTTAAGCTTTACCTTAACACAGTTTTTGAGCTTAAACATGTTTTACAGCTTTAAAAAATATCATGTTGGTCTCAAGACTTGTGTACTTACTGCCACGGAAGATCTGATATGGTTGCGTTGCATTTTGTGATTGATTTTATATGAAGTACAAAACTTGCATATCATGCCCTTAAAACAGATTTCACACATGCTCAAAAAGGCGCAAATGACAACAATCAATGCCAGAAATGGATTCAACCTCAGCCTCATAAGAGATAGTTAAGAACAACTTAGTTAGCCTATATTAGCCCATATTGTTTTGTATCTGTATTTTAGCACTCACCATTTTATCTTCACATGGAGTAGTTGATAGCAATAATTTTAGAAGTATATTTTGCCTCAGACAGCCAGGAGCCACCATGCATTTGCATGGCACAGAATCAATAGAATCATCCTCCCCCAGTGATTCGATGTAAATTAACTGCTGGTACCTCGAGCCTTTTGTTCCGTACCTCAGATAGATTTGAAATGTATTTCTGTTTAATATGAAATGTGAATGTATTCATGTTTAGTATCATTTTAATGCTCTCAGTACAAGGAGTGCAATAAGCGAAGTGTATGACTTATCAAAACAATCTACATTATGATATAGATATAGAATGATATTTCTGAATCTGGGTGTATATGTACAACTGAATAGCCTACTTAACAATCCTAACTGCCAAAGGTGTGTCCTCAGGCCATCAGATAGATCCTCCTTTTGAAGGACCAATAACATCACATTGCTTTGCCACTGTATGCAACACCCCTCTGTCAAGTATACTTACGTTGAACACTCTCTTTGTTTAGTTAAATTTAATGGTGGATCCTTTCGAGCTGAAATCCTTATATCTCCCTTGACACTCATCATTTCAATGATTAAACCTGTTTCCTGAAGTTCCGGAGTCTGCCACCAGTCTGCAATTCTTACTACAAAACTGGAAGCTATTATAGCCTGTGTATTTCAATGTATCTCTATGTTTGGCTATGTTAGGCTTGTTCCTATGGTGAAGGCTAGGTATTCCCATTACTACGCTTAGTAAATCATTTGTGAGTTACATTTAAGTCTTTTGACATGGGGAAATGCATATGGATTTTAGCTTATGCCTTCTTTATCAGTGTTGGTTTCTGACCATTGAGATGCATTTCAAGTGCTTTTAGTACTTTCTATTTAACAATTAGCATGTAATATGACATACAATATAATAACCTAAATCCAATATAATAACTTAAAGTGACAGTTTTACAATTTTATTTTTAAATGACAGTTAAGTAATTTTAAAATAAATAAAGTCAGTCTGCATTCTACTTAGCTGGGAGAGACTTGTTCCTGTGGTGAAGACTGAATCCACATTTGTACTCCTTATTACTTTTATGAGGGCTGCAAATCAAGTGTCCAGAGAAAGTCGTCGTCAGTGTCTTCTCTCAACCATCTTGCACCAGAACACTGTAGACCATTCCGGCTACGATGGCCACAAGTGTGCTTGGTGTGGGGGGAAGTGTATATGTGTTTTGTTTTTCACAGAAGCATGCCCTGTCACAGTTGTTTATTTACACACATAGTACTGCCTTAAAGCCTAGTCTACCATCTCAATATGCAACCACAGGTCCTGTATAGCCCTGACACCTGTTCCACAGCCACAGTCGAGAAATATTCCCTACAGCTTTATGTAAATCAACCATATGAAATATTTTCTGAATAATGGGTGATTCAATCAGGCCAGATAGGGTCATAGTTCACCGCCCTCCAGACGTTACGCTCTCTAGTGATTTAACACTATGACCCTATCTATTTTTAACTTTTAACTGTCACATGACAACAAAATAGTCAAGCACAAAACATAGCGTACCCTATATGTTAATTAGCTTTGCTTGCAAACCGTGCCAACACAGAGAAAATATCTCACTCACGTTGTTTACATAGGCGATGTGTCCATAGTGGCAGCCTGATGCTTTTCGCCAGAGATACTCTGCTTTGCCTTGAGGGAGGTCATGGTTTCGCGCCCCACCCTTGCAGGTGGTGAAGTCATAGTTTTTGTGATACCTAGTAAACAAGATTCTAAAGCGGTTCACACTCAGTATCTTCTTGTAACCACTGGTAACCATGTCTGACCATTCCATGCACTTTATCTAATTGACGATAGGCCTATACAAAATAACTAAAGAAATGTTTGGCAATATTCGTGGGTTGTGTTCTTGTTC
This sequence comes from Tenualosa thibaudeaui, assembly GCA_027481765.1. Lineage (NCBI taxonomy): Eukaryota > Metazoa > Chordata > Actinopteri > Clupeiformes > Clupeidae > Tenualosa > Tenualosa thibaudeaui. Next base: position 804,024 of record JAIFZK010000012.1, read on the forward strand.
TGGCAAATTTCCACTGAATTGACCATGACCATTTCTGGAGAACGTCAAATACCTTTCTGTCAGATATTTGACCGCGATTATGTGGTGGGTGCCAAGCAAACATTGCTCAAAGACTTGTGGTAGCGTGGCCACATGCACGCGATGGTTGCAAATCATTTTGCAAATCAACAGTCAAAGCGGTTGATACTGTTCAGACGTGCCTTTCCTGTGCAAATGTGGTAACCTAGGGCCTACTTTTTTTTTGCCTAATCAAAATCATACTCCAGTACTCCATACCACTGACTGACTCTGGCCTGTTTTTTGTTTGTTTTTGGGTTAGTAGGTTACTAAACCTAGTCTTTTAGAAATTATTGATATCCGTTGTTATTCTGTCACTAAAACTCCGCAGACATCTTGCAAGGTCTTCATACCTGAGCGCGGTGTGCCTTGACGCAGCTGACTGACCTAGCACACTCACGCAGCAGAGGGTTCCTTCCTCCTACATCCCGTTGTCCATGCCCTTGTTTATCTTTTAGAAAAAGTACATCCATGTTGATGGTGACTGGTGAATAACTCGATGATTAAGCAAGTTCTGTCCTCACACAATATTGGACAGATGCCTTTTTCTTAAATGGCCAACTTCTGATATTGTTTGCGCGATACATTTGCAGATTATTGGTATAATAACGTATTCTGTACACGTGTATTATCCAGTTTTAGCATTTTCTCCACAACCTGATAAGTGACAAAATTATATCTGTTAAATTGCGCTCAAACCTGATCACTAGCTTATTCAAACGTGTGCACTCCAACGTAAATCAATTTCAGATTGCGATACAATTCCTGCAAACCCCAACATTAGCCTATTATTCATTTCTTCATGTTAGGGTATATGGCGTTTTTCCGTGTCACCAGTCTCAAGATGTCAGTGTTGTACCCAAAAGTAGGCTAATTACATAACATAAGACGCAAACAAACCTTGACAAATCATCATAAACCCATTGTTGACTGAGAAAATAAGCCTGCATCATCCAACTAAGCGTAAAAATAACAGGAGTATGGGTAAGAATTTAGGTGGATTTGTTCTGGCTCTGCTTAGAAAAACGGACTGATTGGTGTTTAATATTCCCCCCTGAATTGACGAGTCCAAGACATGCTCTTAGACTAAAGAGATAAACCATGCAATTGCAAAAATATGAATTTGTTATGTTAAATATGTAGACATGACAACAGTTAATGATTGAGTCTCTGAGAAATAGCCCCAGGTGTGAACAAGCCTGCAATTCATTCCTTGATTTTATGAGACAATGAATCATTAAGGAATGGTATGCATTGTATCATGATAGGCAGATAAATGCCCATAAAATCTTCAAATTACTGATTCAGTCATTTCATGCTGAGGATAGCTTTTAAAATGATATGCTAGTGGTGAGTTATTAGTATCACTATAGTAAACATTCCAAACATGACCAAATCTCTTAATTCTGAACTTTTTTTAGGTGTGTGTGTGCACGTGTGTGTGAGAGAGAGACAGAGAGAGAGAATTAGTGTGTTAAAATCATAAAATCATGGCTGTGTTCACATTTTTAGAGATGGTTTAGATGTGGTTCTGCCATTAATGGTTATTAATAACAAGACAATCAAATTAACCAACAATATTGTTATGGGCCAAGAATTCTCTAATGTGTCTGTGTCTAAGGTATATTTCTAATGAAAAACTAAATAAAAATTGATGTTTTTTTTTTGTTCACTATATCCCTTGATCCCTATATCCCAAGAGACTTAGTTAAAATCATGAGCAATGCTGCTTCAGAGTTATTGTCTGGTGACAGCCGGTACTGCTGTCATGCATATCCCTTCACACAAGATTGGTGCAGGGATATGTAGAGGATTAGTAATTATTAGTACAATCTAATTAGTCCAGACTGAAAGTTAAAGTTGTAGGGGAACATCTTTGATTAATCTGATACACAAGTGAAACAATTAATCTCCTCATCTTCAAAAAATCCACCTTTGATTTCTGCATGGGATGACCTTGGGTTCAATCTGCATAAGTAGGCCCATACCATACTTAAGACAGGTACAAATCTTTGTGCTTTCATTGTGTATTTAGGCAGTATTTTATAGTGAGGGAATTAATTCCTTGCCACTCTGGGAAATGTAGTATTATTTCCCTGACCCTGTGCCCTCATGACAATATAACACAGTGATGAGCCCTTATCTTGTACGTGGCAGCATTTCCATAAGGGTCTAGCTGTCTAGCTAGTGACTAGCTGATAGGGCAATGGTGCTTGTGGCAAACAAATGTCTGACCCACTGAGACACTACGTGCCACACTGCAGTGACACTGCATGATGCCAGGCAGATACACCGACTATCAGACATTTAGGTGCATTGTCATGTGCACGTACTCTTTATACAAACTGCATAATGCTTACATATCCTCAACGGTATCATGCTGACTGGATCTCGGGAAAGTACAAATGAATAATGTCACCAGCCCCTATGTTTATGCTTAAATGTACTGTTTGTTTAGAGACACGTAGGCCTAGATGACATAGATGTGCCTCTCAGCTCTTTTGTGCTCATCGTAAATGACCAATCAAAGTTCTTTTCGAAGTATATGAAGGCAGTACACAGGCAAAATGTATGACATGCTCTTAATTTCTCTCATGGAGAAAACTTTACCATGTTAAATTAATCAGTAACCCCTCTAAAGTTACATTAATGTAGGCTATAAAGTATAAGGAACCCATTTACATTTTACCAAATTTATTTATGCTTTTAGAAACTGTATAAATGTCAGCCAACTGTTGTCTAAGTAGAAATTCCTATCATTTGGAATGACGGCAAGTTGACCAGCAGGTGGCGTATGAAAACTTTGTTCACATAATTGAGGTGGAAGGCTCCCTCAAAAACAGGTATGAATAGACGGCCTCTGTCAACACATACTTTTCTGTAAAATAACATGCTGTTTTACCCTGCTTTCAAAATAGTCAGACTACCCAAGAACAATTGTCATTCCATTTAGTCATGATACATTTGTGTTGGATAAAAATAATGATGGGAAAAATATAATTCTGTTAGTAACACAAATCACTGAAAAGATATTTCAGTGTGTTTTTGTAATTGTACTTTATGTTTCTTTAGCTTATACTTACTTTTAAAGTGTTGTTGACTGATTTAGTATGAGTTGTTATGTCTTCTTAGTGCTGTGCTGGGCTGTTTGCAGTGTGTAATTAAACATTACAAACACCCATCCACTCCACTGTTGACCGAAAGAAAACAGAAAGGTTCTGTTTAAGTCAAGCCAATAGAGACTTTGTGTCAGTATTACTGGTGACCTTCTCGTAAACACCTGGAATTGAAGTTACATCTACCTATGGTTCAATCATTTTAATATTTCCATTTGGGTATTTGGATACCTTAGTGGTTATTCTATTCTTATGATAAGGACACATCCTTTGAACTTTAGTGTGAGAACATATCTATTATGAAAATGCAGTAAGTGGAATACTACAAGAACCCCTTAGAAGTACGCACAGAGAAATTTTGGGAAGTGTCCCAACAAAACATTTCATGAGTGGGAAATCTATGAAATCTGAACACTAGTAGCTGTTCATTGTTTTTGGAACATCAACAAAGGTCTTAACTCTAACTCATTTTACAATAAATTATTCATTTTTTTCACCCAAACCAACTCCTACCCCAATGCACACATATGAACACAAATCTTTCTCTCTCTCTCTCTCTCTCGCACACACACACACACTTTTCACTTTCTCTCTCTCTCTTTCACACACACACACACACACACACACACACACTCTTTCTGTCGCTGTGTTCTGTCTTTGTGGTGGTTCGGTGAAAACAGCCGAACGGTAGTGAGTGAGACCCAGAATAGCGCTGGGTGGGGAGGCTGCTGTAGCAGCAGCAGCAGCACCAGAGGGCTTGCATGTGGGCCTGTGAGGCTCTGAGAGCCTCTGTGTGCTCAGGAACCATATCCCTGCCAGCAGAGTGGAGGCTATTTCCCTATGCATGCCAGTGGTCAGGGCTTGGCCTACCCACCCTCAGCTATTTCAGTCACCCGCCTCTCTCTCTCACTCTCTCTCTCTGTTCCTTCCCCCACTGAGTCCAGCTGTGAACAGCCAAACTACTCAAGGAGAAGAATGAGAAATGGAGGGAGTCAGAATACAGCAGTGGGTGAAAGAGCAGAGGACAGAGCCTGGAGATTTAGGACTTCAGACCTGGTGACAACAAATGTTGAGCATTTCTGACAAAGCCATGCAGACAGGGCTAATGTAATGTTTGTGCAAACCACATGGCATACAGCGTGGTTCATGGAAAAACAACTTAGAGCATCTGGTTTGTTTTATATGGACATGAGCCACTCATTTCAATGTAGAGGAATGTAGATATATACACTCTCACACACACACCTGTGCACACACACACACACACACACACATACACACGCACACTCGTGCAGAAGCCTGATCACCGTTTAAGTGCTTGAACTGAGAACAGACCAGGCCAGATAGATGAAATGTATGAGGGAACACTTGCATAACATTTTCACTCACACACATTCCAGAGTGAGTTACAATAGGCTAGAAGGGCTTCCAAAGCACGGACAACCCCAGGACGACCCTCTTCCCCTTCTTGAGCCAAATAAACATTAGACAGGCCAACAATGACAGGGGAGTGACTAGAGTTTGTGGTACGTCTTCTTGATGAGCAGATCGAGTGCAGCCAACAGTAATGTGAGGGAAATGTAAGGCACAAGCAATACACATAATTTCAGCTACAAATGTTAGTACACCGTTCCAGTCTAAAACCTTTGAGCTCAGTTTAATACTGTGTACAGGCCACTGTGAACGAGAGTCCCACCACATAAGTGAGTGATGTGTTTTTTTTCTTTAAATTGTCTCTTACATTGATGTTGTGAATAGTAATATGGTGTTAAATTATGGTGCTGTGTGATTGTACTCATTGTACTAGCTTTTCTGTGTTATCCTGACTGTTTCTGTTTACTGGTTGGTGTGGTATGTACAAACGTCTCATCTTTTAAACAAATTGGTCAAATAAATCAATTCAAATCAAAATGTTGCGGCTGAATGGTTAGTGAGAATGCCAGGTGTCCACATTACCAATTATCAAAATAAATTTGAAGATGACACCAATAGGTGTTAACAAACACATATTAAGGAACACTATTAAGGAACACTATTACAATAATGGTGCTTGAACAAGCATTTGCTTTAACTACTTCACCCACTTGGCCTATGCTTGGGCATGTATCAAGATACAGTGAGTAACAGTGATTAGCCTACTCAAAAAGAACTCCTTTGATTTCCTGTGCGTTAGTAACCTCTGAACTACAGTAAGTAACGTTCTATAAAGCAACAGTCCTTTCAGCTTGGATTGGTCATGGACATGGGAAAATTAATGAAAGCCTGTAGGTTTATAAATAACTGCCTAAAAACTCTAGGCCATGTAGCCAGTGCTGAAAAGAAAAAAAAAGCATAGCACTTATAAATATTTCACTAACGGATTTCTCTATAAATAATTTCATCAAACATTCACTGAAAATACTTCACTTGCTTTTAGTGAAAATGCTTCATGAGAACTTTCATGTTGTGACAGACCACGTTTGGTAAAGACATCATCTATCTGGTCTCTCGTCATATGAGCGTCTTCTGTATGTGATCTTTTTTTTTCATTGGCAGTGTTGGTCGTAAAACCAGACTGACTGACACAGACTTCTTACAGTAAATGATGGAGGGGTAGGTGAAGCTTAGCCAGCACATCTATCTCCTTTCCGTGATGATTTACTCTTGCGTGTGTGACAGGCTGAAGAGTAAGGAACTCGTGGTCCCCATCCCCAGCCAATTCCCCACTGATCTGTGTAGGGTGAAACTCAAACCACATGGGAGCGTCTGGGATATCCCCTTTCATGTGTCCATCACGCCAGTCTCCTGGTGTTCCGGCGGCCACTCTCTTCATCCCCACAGTGTCTCATTCCCAGCAGCCTCTGACGAACACATAAAGAGCCGTTCTGTGTGGGAACTGTTTAGACCCCAGTATGGCACTACACGCCAGTATGGCAGTTCTAATACAGTACTTATGACATTAAACATTAAAACACATAACCATTTGGTTTGTGTTCACACTTTAATCAGAACCCCCACATATCTTACGGAGCTGTGCTGAGGGATGACATGATGTGTGTTTCCTATAGATCCCCTTTAAGACTGTAAGGCTTTTTTCATACTTTCATTTACTGTAGCTGGGGGGGAGGTTTATCAGACTATGTTGAGTCAAAGCCTGTGGAGTGCATCAACACTCAAGACTACTGTCTAATGCTCCTGAAATGAGAAGCTGAAATGTTCTCTTTTCCATCTTTTCTCTCTAATGCAACAGAGTGCAGTGTACATACAGTGCAGTGTTATGTAACATTATTTCAGGTATGTGTTTTTTACCTGAGAACAGCCCCATGTGGTTTCAATAGAACAGCAAAGACCAGGGATTGGGAATGAGGCAAAGAGAAGCAAAGAGCTTTCTGACTGAAAAAGAAAGAAAGAGAGAGAGAGAGACAGAAAGAGAAAATCCTCAAGAACCTTCTCTCCTCCCAAAGACATATTGCGCAAAAACTTGAATCTGGGCGCCTTCAAGTGTAATTGCACCCTCCAGAAACCACCTCCTGTTTTCACCGCCTGCTCTCTGCGCTTACCAGTTGATTACAGTAAAGAGAAATCAAGTTGACTGGAAAAATTAGAAAATGGTGGTGTTGACACATTTTCTAACTGCAGAAGCAGGTGCGTTGCGAAATAAGCTTGTTCTGTGTTGAGTTACATCTCTGCAGTAAAAGCACTTGACTGGCATAAGGCTGTGTGAGTTTGAACCACAAAAGACATACATAGAGAACATCAGTACTAAAATCTCTGATACTGCCAAAAGAACAAATTGAGCAAGTTTGAAATGCTAGAGATACAGAATTGTTAGCATCAAATTCTGTTGGCAAAACAATGTAGTGCTAACAAGCCTAGCCATGGAGAACACGACCAGCAGCTAGCTGTTTGGAGGACTGAAGGGAGCGGGAGATCATTTCTAGCACACTGGAGGGTATAGAGGCCCAGTACAAATGTACAGGTAATATAATGTACTGTGATAAGGACTGCAGTAACTAGTTGTTAGTTTGTTAAACTGTGAAGCATATGTAACTGCCCATTGGCGAATGATTCTGCAGACATCTTTAAATTAATTTTGAATGACATATAACACAACTTAAGACCTAATTTAAATTTTGACTTTGCACCATTGTTATTAGACTTTGTACCATTGTTTTGCAAAATTCTAGCATTACTGGAAAAAAATCTTCTGTGAGGAATTTAGCTAATTGACGCAATTCCTTCATCTCCAGTAGGTATTCCGGAGGACTTGAATGCCTTCCCAAGAAGGGTCTTTAACCCAGAAGCCTTTTTTATCCTCTCCACATTCTGCACATAACCTGAAATAGAGCAAGTCCATCCATCTCCATCTCTCCGCAGCTGTACCTATAGGAGCGAGAAAACATGCTGTTTGACATGAAAAGCCTCTGGAACATATACATAGCACCCTGTCTCTACACGTGATGCCATAAATCTCCTTCACTCTCTCACAATAATAAAGACCTTTGACTTTGAGCACTTTCGCTTCAGAAGTATGTTGAACACAATGGTATCTGAAACAAATAGATGTACCGCTTAGAGGTACATAATATGACCACCACACATTGCTGCATGTGAATGTGAGAATGAATGTCCATTCATATTCTTGACAGGTTTGACCCTATGCATGTCAACACACAATTGAACTTGAATCCCAGAGACAGGCGACCAAAAAAAACCAAAATAAAACAGGAAGAACAGGAACTTGATCAACACCTATATGCCTGCTGTGCTACTGACACTCCACATATTTCAAACTTTCACCAGAATTATGATTTACGCTTTGGCTTACAATGACCACATTATCATTTTTATAATAATTTTTCTCTACAACATATCCTACTTTGAGCTAAAATTTTCATTCTAAGTGGTTAACTAAAAAGTAGCTCCCTACCAAGAAGCAAAAGATGGACAGACTCAAACCCAAACTAAAACAATATGTACTCATATATAAATAGATTTAATCTTAGTTTAGATATTAGACACTATTTCACAGTGTTTGTAAAAATTAAGTCTGTAATTTACTGTTGCAGGTTTTTAATGCCATATACTGTAATGTATTTTCAGTTTAATAGAGTGTGTTTATAGCCCTTCCCTTTCATCTGGGTTTGGCATTGGTACTGCTAGAGCCAGTATACCCCAAACTAGCACCCACCACCCCACCCAGAGATCTCAGGCCTGGCAATTGCTGCCATGCTGTCCACGCTGCCACACTCTCAATTGCAACATGTGCGCCCTGTGTCTCCACTCTCCTGCACACGCCCAGTGAGTCTGAATGGGACTCAGGTCCTGTGGTATCTGTGGCATGTGCAGCGGCCCTCCCTGACACACACACACACACACACATCATAACAAAATATGGTTTTGTCTTCATGGATCTGTGCTTATAGCACTGCTTGATCAACTTTCCTATTGTGATGCACTATTTAGAACGTGATTTATTTTCAGATGACGGCACACCTCTGAAGTAGTTCCACTTTTCTGACTGTATTACATTTGCATATCAATTCGCCCAACTCACTGTGAGGTTTAAGGGACCTGAACAACACAGGGTTACAATTTTGCGGCCTGACCAAGATGTGACCTTGTGACCGAACTTGGATTGTGACCTAGATGGATTTTAAGGCTGTTACACTGCAGTTAGTATGGTGTATGGGAAACTGTGATTCTACAAAAGCCAAGATGGGATAGAATGCTTGGGTATGATGCATGACAACAACAGATCAAACTAATGACCCGCTTTTGATCATTCCATTCCATCCAACCATTCATTTAGAACTAGTAACAGCAGTTTATCCCGGTAAGTTTTGAATGAGTCTATGTGTGGCTGAAAGTAGTTCTGCTTTAACTATGAAAACATGTAAGCAAAACTACATAGCACAGACATGGCAACTGTGGAATAAGTAGGATAATGAACTCCACAGCGTGTGTATATCAGAGTAACAGTACAAAGGCCACTAAACTTCATTTTGGCTCTTTTTCTTGTTAAGACAGAAACAACTTGGCATATTTATTTTCTTTTCTTTTCAAAGAACAAATGGATTTTTTTTCTCTCTGTCAGACAGTTTTTTTTCCACATTTCTTCCACTATCAGGCTCATGGACAAGTCCCTACAAGTTCTCCCACTCTAACCATGAAGGTTACACTAAAAACCTCTGTGCAAAACATCTCTCTTTTTAACCCCAGTGATAGCATCATCTCTCTCTCTCTCTCACTCTCTCTCTTCCTCTTCCTTGTTCTCTCCTCTGTGGTCTAAAGGTCCCGTGCTGGGATGTTCACTGCGCGCAGTGTTTATAAAAGGGTCGAATACCATCACAATTAATCCTGCTGCTGACGCAAGCAGACATGAAACAGATGTACGGCACAAAAAAGGAGGGTTGGGGGGGGAGTTGAGTAGCAGGGCTGTCCAAGCAAAAATGTTTAATTTGTATAGTCAGATATTATAATTCAAAACACATTGAATTCAAAGGAATGTATTAGTGAAGGGGAGTTTTACCTCTTGTGTTATTTGAGATGACATCTCTCCTTTCATGTGCAGAGTGAAGACTTGAAGTGTGAGTCTCCCCATACCGACAGGCAGAGAACTCCAGCCTGTGCAAATGATTCTGTGCTGCTGCAGTGGGTTTAAATCAAGCTGTCCAGAGCCTCCATCCATGCATCACAAGCCTTCAAAGAGAGAGAGAGAGAGAGAGAGAGATACAATCAAAGTCTACACATCCAGCAGAAAAGCATGGCAGGGTAGAACACAACAAGTCCCTTAGTCAGAGAATCTCAGGAAAACACCACAGCAAGAGCTGTCTTGAGGGAAGGCCAGGAGCTTCCCGGTGATGTGTGCCTAAGTGGGTCTGATGAGAAAAAAGATGATAACGAGCTCCGCTCTGATAAGAGGCCAAGAAGATAAGGCTACCAAAACTGGTCAAAGGGTTGTGTAGGCATGGCATGGCAGTTTGCCTCTGTGAGTGTGCCATTTTTCATGAGTACAAAGTGGTCTCCAGGTTAAAAGGAAACTCCAACACATCTCTCCCTTAATAGCTACTAATAGATAGAGCTTGTTTATGATCTACATAAACAGACAATGTTCAGTGATGTTCATACAGTGACACAAGGCTCATGTCAACATTGCTACAAGAAAGCCTGAGGTTAAGATAAGACACTAAAATGGTGGAGCTCATGTTCTCATGGTAATTTAGATGCAGTCTCTGGAATGTTAAACACTGATCGCGCTGATTCAGGGGAAGGGGCAGAATCTTCCGGAAGTCCCACAGGGAGTGACACACAGCATCCCTGTGGAATACTTGCAATAAACTCAGCCTGCTTTTATATCATACGGAAAACCAGGGAACGTCTGGAATGTGCTTCAAGAAACCATTCTTCCGTCAAATGTCGGCTGTGTGTTCGACAGGCTACACATTGAAAGCAGTCAGGACTGTACATGTTTCTCTATGTCAGTATTGTTCTGAGCCGATGGGAAGATGTTTGACAAGATCAGATAATGGCAAAGTAATTACTGTTTACTGGTGCCAGTCAGCTGAAAATACTGCAGTTTATCAGATGGTGGGAAGGGTCATGGAATATTATGAAACCATGTTGACATACCTACAATTCCAGGTCTGTTCAATATGTTACCCAAGACCCTATCAGTCACCCAAATGAGAAACAGACCTTGCCCAGAGCTTCATTTTTTAAGAAGGTGTAAATCAAACGAGAGTGACTGGCACTTCACCTTTAAATAACTCCAATTCTTACCCCAAGCTACGTAAAAATGTGAGAAAATGTAACAACCTATGTAGTCTTCGTATTCTTTTCACCCAACCTATTAGGTTTTTCTAACACTGGTCTGCAGCTTACAGAGGATTTATGACTTCAAAACAGTCCCTGCTGTCTGTCATGACTGATACTAATCTTGGTAAAATACTCTACGGATGTTGATATTACTTACACCCGGCAATGGGAGTATTTTTCTTGGTGGGTAAACACTGCAGTTTGACTGTCTTGAACATTTAGTCTGTATGTAACAACATATAAGTTTTTGAGAAATGTTCTGGTGTCTTCTGAGATAAGTCTGTGTATTGCACTCGAAAGCCTAAATGTGACTATTCCCCAAGCTGTTTTGCTGCTGTGTTTTAGGGTGGGATTGAAATGTAATAAGGGCTCTGGGGTGGCCTCTGTGTGACATTCAGCCTGTGTCTATCTTAACCTACCTCTCCAGCCTGTAATATGGCTGATAGTTACTGCCTTTTTTTTCCTTCCTCCAGGAAAATATAGCTTCTGTGGTTGTTTTTCAGGGGAACCAAGGGACTGGTTCCTTTGGCCAACCACAATCTGATTACAAGAGCACAGCCTATGGGAACACTTCTTCCTCCTCCTCTCTGATCCATAATTGACTTTTTCTTTTTTCTCTTCCTTTCCTTTTTTTTTTGGCGGATGTGTGGCAGACATCATGGTGTCATCACCAGCAGTGGAGAGTGAGCTCATTTTACAGTTAAAGCTGTCCTGTCGCATCTGCATGGCAGCCACAGAAGGACTCGCTTCCGCCACCCCCCCCCCCCCCCCTTCTAAAAATAGCCCCACTATTCGCCACCAGGGAAATTCCATCATAATAATTTAAACAAGAAACAATAATCATGTTTACAACACTTCAATTACATGTTTGTTTTTTTCTGAATCTCTGAATCTCTTATGTCATTCAAACACAGCCATGTTTTATTTTAACCCTTAGCATTTGATATTGGACCTCCAATCACATGACATGAGCTCCCCAAGGGATCTGTTCTTCAGTTACCCCAGTCACACATACCCTGGCTCATTAGTTGTGTCAGTAACGATAGAGGAATTAGCCTCCTTCGAGTAAAGGAACATAGTGTCCTGGTTTGGTCTGTTCTTTGCTGTTGTGTCAATAGAAGGGTAAATGAGTGTGTTCGCACACTCACTGCAGGTAGGCCCACAGGCAACAATCAAAACAGTTCATAAAAAAGCTCCACATCTTTTAGCCCAGATTTTATGTGTGTAGTGACAAACTGTGATGTTTCTGTGGTGACTGTAGTATTATTTTAACAATATTAAAAGCTCTTTGACTAGCTACATTCTTAACATTCTTGTCTTAAAACTGTTCTTCAGAGGAAGCAGAGTGAGAGGGTGATCTTAAATGTGCCATAACAATATGTGGACTTATTGCATATGATGTTACATGCACATATTCTTTTTCCACCGACTGCCATGTCCCACATCTTGTCACTTCCAACATGTTTTGTCACTATCTCAGCTTTTTAGTCTTAAAGACAGAGACAGAGAGATGGAGAGAGAGAGAGGGAGAGAGAGAAACAAAAAAGAAGAGGAGATCTAGGTGTTACTGAAAGTGTGATACTGTTTCTCATCAAGCCAAATTAGAGGATAAGTGTGTGAGCGAAGGAAGGAATCAATGCAGAGATCACTAACGTCACAACCCACCTCATATCCTGCCGGCTCTGGCTCAGACTCAATTACCAGAGAAAGACAGAGGCAGGCATGGCAAGCCTCACACCGTAATGACCCCCAACCCATAGACAGTCAGTCAAAGGCAATTCAATGCGTATCCCAGATACAGATTCCACAACGCCACCACAGTAAGGAGGAAACAGATTGTCTGCGGGGCTGAATTACAATCTAAACAAAATTACACTGACTTCAAGACTGACAGGAATCTGAGCTCTGTTTTGACCAGGGGCTGGATACTACTTCTGCCTGTGAGAACATAAACTTTGCCAGCTAAAACATTTCAGCTCTGTCTGGTCCATTCAGGTCTTTATGGTCATTCAAGAGATACTGAAAAACATTAATGAAAGCCAAATATTGTCCACCTACAGGGATGTTTTAGATGTTTTTTAAGCTAGCAGTGCCTCAACTCAGGGCATCACACAGGAGACTGAGTGTTATACAACAGTGTTGAAAAAGTGAGTGACTATCCAAAACACATGGACTGAATGTGCGAAGGGAAAATGTGAATATAGATAGAATATATTGGAAAATACTTTGGGGCACAAGGGAAAGTTGTGACTTGCCTTTAAAAGCTCTGTCCACTCTGCAGACCTCAGGAAAGAACTCACTCAGACTCTGGGGCCACACATACACAAGCAGCCACTTGTTAAGAGAGTCCACCACACATGGCCAAAACAAGCACGTTGACATGAGTGAAGTGGAAGAATTCCCTCACAGACCCCTCTTAAACGCGGCAAAGACACAACTTAGGAGTTCAACACTCTGAAAACGTGGGGGTTTTTGTGCACTGAGGAGCCTGGCTAGGCAGCCTTAGATGACCTGGATGTTCCTGGCGTTTCACACAGAAACCAGTTTGTGTATGGTGTTGTTGCAGTTGCTCTGAGTCTGAGGCCATTTCAGAGGGCTGACAGTGTTGGAAGCTGCAATAACAATCATCAAGGATGCTTATAAAGTCCAAGTGAAATCTGAACAGGCTCAACAAACATTCACGTTTCAGTAAGTAATCTGGTTCAAGCTGTTGCATTTGCTTTTAAATTCAATGAAAAGCTTTGGCTTGTTATCAATCAAGTGGACAAATACAGCTGCCTCATGTAGTTATTATTATGCTAATTGAATCATGCTCAGGCAACCTCTTGGGTCAGTGAGGATACAGAACCAAGTCCAACAGTATCCTAAAATGGACATTTGCAAAAAGAGAGACAGACCAGGCCAAAGTGAATAAATCTCTCAATATAGAGACCACTGATGAATATTCTTCAACCGTTCTCCGACCATTCAGGCTTTGGTCGATAAAAAAACAAGGGTAAATTTGAGACAACATTTCTGTCCCCTTAAACGGCCAAACACCTTGCAGTTCTCCTTGCAGATTTGTAAAGTCTTGATATAATTTAATGACCCACTGATGAAACTGTATATGGTGCAGGCGCACAAGTCATCAATCATTTGGTCTGAGAAAGAACAAAAGTTTTATATTTCATTAATGGAAGCTTAGCAGCACTGGTTATTTTTCTGCAAACTCTTGAAGAGCTGTTTCTGTTTTCAGTTTGAGCTGACCTCAGTTCTCACCCTGTTATGGTGTGATTTCAATCATACAATCTCAGGCATTTTCAACTATGCAAATATTTCCCGAATTACTAAACGTTATTGCAACAAATGACTTGGCAATTATCATGCCTCCCACAGATATAACAGAGACATTTTTGGACGCACTTGAGGATGTTATCTTTACAGTATCACAAAAGTTTGGCCCCAGAACTTTTAACTGTCATTCTGATTGTGCAAGCTAGACACACTGTGTTGCTGGCGCAGTAAACAAAATCAGATAACACAAATCCACATCAAATCATCACGACAGGCTGTTATTTCTGTTATTTCTTCGTGAAGAATAACAATTCACAATCCTTTATATGAATGAATCGCATTTCTAGAACAAAGAAAGAAATGAGCTCGTGCAAACCAAGTCAAGAGGTGTCTGTGTGGTGTATCAGCAGCTTTCTATAGAAGGGTGGGTGGTTGGTGGTGGTGGTGGTGGGGGCGGGGGGGCTTGGGTTGGGGTGGGTTATATTTAGAGGTCTCAGCAGCAGCCAGCCTCTAGGCCCCCCTCATGACAGCACTCACTGTCTTCTCCCAGAGCATGTGCTGCCCACATGCATGTCCCGGTGACATCACACCCCAGTGCGACTCAGCCTTTAGCTCTCCATAAGGCCCTCATTCAGCTCATTCAAATTACAGCTTGTTTTTTTTCCTTTTTTTCTTTTTTTTTTTGTTGAAATGGTGGGTGTCAAAACAGTCGCTCTCCTTCTCTCTCTCCCTCTCTCTCTCTCCTTCTCTCTTTCACTGTCTCTCTCTTGCCACAAGCCCCATTTTCAGTCCTGCAGGAGCAGGGGATGTTTGCTAAGGCATTAAAAGTTTTCCACCCTTGGTCGTTAGACAGCATGGTTAGATTGGTCACAGCGTTGGATGAAATAGGATTATGAAGGGAGAGTCTGTTTGTGTGAAATTTGTTGGGAGGGAAAGAGTAGGTGTTTTTTCCCCTGGGTTAAGGGGATGATGGTGGTGGGGAGGGGGGTTGGGGTTATGGTCTGTGTGCTTAGCTCAATAGCTCAGCTGGGCCAGTCAAGGTGAACAGATTTACCATAGACATCAATACGTCTTTAATTCACATGTAGATCTGAGCAAAATACACACTTACACACCTACACACACACACACACATGCAGAGTGAAAGACATTCAAATTAAAGTTCTCCCCTTCTCATCCATCCTTTGGAGCACTCCAGCACTGCAGCATTGGTTGCCATGGAAACCTGATTTCAGGAGAGAAGGTTGCAAAAAAGAGGAGGGGAGAGAGTGTGTGTATGTGCATATATGTGTGTGTTCCCTCCAAATGAGGAGAACAAATGTGCAGGTTTGTATTCTTCCCTTGGGATGTTGTTGATCTGATGATGTATACACCATTGAAAGGCGCAATTGTAAACAGGTTCTGCTATTTTATCATAGCTGTGTTAAAAATGGGAGATTGAAAGTAGCCCCCCGGTTGGTTTTGTGTTCATCTGTGCCGGTTTGTATGCGTATGTGTGTGTGTGTGTGTAAACAGATTAACGGCTGTCCTGTGGGATGAGAATTATGATGGGCAGTAATAAGTCTGGCAGAGCCATGCTGATTCTCTCACGACCAGCTTAAATGATCTGAGGAGCATGCTCAGTTCACCCATTTCTATATAGGAACCCCAACAGTAGAGCAATGCACAGGTTGGCTAGAGGGAGTCGAGTCCGTAAAGCAACAGAAAGACAAAAGAGGAATTGTGTATGTACAGTGTAAGTGAGCGTGTATAAGGGTGCAGGTTGAAATAGTTAGAAATGAGAGATCTGGAGAGAAAGAAACAAAGAGAGAAAGAAAGAAGGGTGAGAGATTTCTGTCCACTGTCAGTTGTCTGTCTGCCCATTAGATTTACAAAGCTGCTTTTATCAGATC
Organism: Tenualosa thibaudeaui; assembly: GCA_027481765.1. NCBI lineage: Eukaryota > Metazoa > Chordata > Actinopteri > Clupeiformes > Clupeidae > Tenualosa > Tenualosa thibaudeaui. Next base: position 820,159 of record JAIFZK010000012.1, read on the forward strand.
CAGGCAGAGCAGCAGCAAACTACACAGTGAGAGGCAGAAGGAGAGAGAGACAGAGGGAGAGAGAGAGGGGCTGAGAAACAGAGGGAGAGAGAGAAAGAATCTCTGCTCACACTGTTTAAGCAGCGTGCTGTTTTAGAGGCAGGACTTCCAGAACAGCAGCAGCAGAAGCAACACTAGACTCGGCGCTCAGCAGATCCTCTGCAGTCTCCTCCTCCTCCTCCCCTTCTGCACACCACACAAGCCCCTTGCATCCACTAGACTTTCACCTCACTCAGCGCTCGCCTTGGTGTCCTGGGGAAGAGAAGAGAGAAAGGGGGGGGAGAAAAGAGAGAGAGAAAGACAGATAGAGAGAGAGAGAGAGGAGCTGTGTGGAGACAGACAGGCACAGGTGTTGTGCTGCACAAGAGCTGAGGGAAGAGAAGAAGCTGCCATTGGACTGAGCGAGCAACTCTGGAGCACCGCAAGCTGAGAGGAATTCCAAAACAGCTGTCCAGCAGACGTCCTCTGAAAAGAGCACCCTCAGGGGCAGAGAGAGCAAGAGCGCGAGAGAGAGAGAGAGAGAGAGAGAGAGAGAGGAGGGGGCTGCATCACACACTCTCCACTTCATTTGGTGCCGGTGAACGTCAGGCAGAGCAGCTTGCTGTGGACAGAGCCAACGGGATTAACCTCGAGTAGCTGCACAAGGTAAGAAACAGACAGCAGGTCTCATTGAATTTGATGGTGAGCTACTGCCTCCTGATCAGGTCTTCCAAGGAATGGGCAGCTAACCTGCCTATTGCTGGTAGTGTGTAGTAAATTAAGTTGATTGGAATTTCAATTGCGGAGTTTCCTTTATTTCGAAAGAAAAAATAAAACATGGCAATGTGTATCTCTTGCATCTGAGCTAAGAAGAAATGTTCTTGAAGAGACAGATGTTCTTATTGCCTGAATGTAATTAGTGTAAGAGAGAGACAGAGTGTATGTGTGTGTGTGTGTGTGAGTGTGTGTGTGTGTGTGTCAGTGTTCAAACTGGATCTGTTCCAAGAGTCAATGAATCCTTGGCCATTTCTCACAAGGTGTCTCTCGTGCTTTCTCTGTCTTGTGCTCTATGGCTGGGTTGTTGGATTATTTACACATGGCATCTGGGCGAGAAATGTGTGAAATGTGTTTGTGTGTGTGTGTGTGTCCGACAAGGCTGGGAGCACATGTTGAGCAAATTCCCTCACACAGCACAACAAGGGTTTGAACAGGGCAGAGTGGAGCAACTTGACACCCCTGCCTCTTTTAAGAGACACATTTTCACTCAACAAGACTCTGCCGACATGCTTGCCAAAAAACCCAGGAGAGCCTTGCGCCTGTGCCCCCAACACCCCCACCCCACTCACACCACCTCTACACACACACACACACACAGAAATCACAAGAGTTCGCTCCAACACTGGAGAGATGGATGAGACGAGAAAGAAAAGAAGCCAAAAAGAGGAATTAAGGAGCTGTCCATCCTCGGTTACTCGAGGGTGTCTTCTGTTCTGTCTTCGGTTTGGACAATGGGAGACGGAGAGGGCAGAGGACAAGACAAATGAGTGCTGTAGTGCTGAGAACAGAGAACTCTCACAAACACACACACACACACACACACACACACACACACACACACACACACAGACACACACACACACACAGGCTCCACCCTAACGCTCCACCAAAGTGCCAGCCCATCCTTCGGGCCCTTGGGAGAAAAAGCCATGCTCCTTTGTGTAATTGAAGGGTTCACTATGTAACTTAAGTACACACCAATGTGTGTAAAGGGGACAGAGTGCTTCAAAGGTTAACATTAGACCATTTTGGCAGCAGTGCTGTTTTTTTTCCTCCCTGAAGCCAAAAAGGGAATGTCTTTTTTTGTCTTTTTAAGGGTGCGTTCATTAACGACAAAGGGTAAGGTTCAAGAATGTACACCAGAGCTAGAACCAGTGCAATGGGGCAACTGGCAGCCGGGTGGGCAGCTCCACCAAACTTCCTCCTCCACCCTTCAGTCAACAGATGGTGGGATTTACAGTAAGAGGCGAATCCGCACACCAAACCAGCTCCATCTCCAACAGGAACGGCAACAACGACAGCGGCTAAACGGGGACTGCTGGGGTGGTCCGTCTCTGCCAAAGAAGGCTGATGGCTAAAATAGGTCAGGAGGAGAAAATAAAGCCAGTGCCCGCAGCAGAGCTAAACTGAAAGTCCTCCGCTGAAACGGTCCTAGCAGCCAGATCCCTTACACTCCATCTCTCCCCACCCCAGCCACTGAGACAAACACATCCACTGTATTTCTGTATACAGTGGGACCAAACTGGAGAATGTCATCATTGCACTTGTTTAGACTGCTGCCCTCGCTGCCCTGGCCCTCCCAATAATATGCTGACCCAGTTAGTCCACACGTGATTCAATTACGGACTTCTCAGTGACAGCCGGCCATGCCAAAACAACAGACGACGACGAGTCCCAACGACACCCGTCCCCAAACACACACACACACACACACTTCACCGAGCATGTCTGGCCCACCCCACATCCCACCCAGCCCTGAAACACACAAACACACATACACTCACACACTAACACAAACACACACACACACACACACTGGCACCAACATTATAGAACCTAACGCCACCCCTCTACAACCCCCCCAAACCCTAAAAGAGCCCTCCATCATCTCCATGGCTCATAGCTGTAAGTCATGCAGCCCCTCTTAGACGCTGGCCCAGGTCCAAGCTCCACCCACTCTGTTTTGGTACTTGCCACATAGACCATCCACCCTCTCCAGACTCAGACTCCATCCCCAGAGACAGTTCGGCATTGGTGGAGTAGTCGGGGGGGGGGGGCAGATGTGACCTGCAGACACCCAGGCTTGATCCAGCACTCTCGATGATTGAATCTGGTAGCACTTCCTGAAGGAGAAGCATGACAGTAGGATTCCTACCCTCCCCCTCCCCTCCCCTCCTCTCCTTCCTTCAACACCTCTTCCCTTCCTCCCTCTCTCCCACCCTCCCTCCCTCCCTCCCTCCCTCCCGCTCCCCGGAGATGTAAATAAATCCGTTGGCCGCATTCTGGAATGGCGTCGCTCGTGGCGCCCCGCCGGATGTGTAGTGTGCCGCCGTGCCAGCCTACCACTCCTTCTGGGTGAAGGCCAAACACTGCAACACACTCCGCATATAGACCCCCATGTGGCCTTGCACAGAGCCCAAACCAACTGGCACCTGTTCCGCTTCAAATACACCCCTTTTGGGATGCCACGTTTGTCTGGGAATGCCATTGTACTCCTTTTTTTTCTCTCCCTGATCAGTCACATAGTCGGGATGCCTCGATTGCTATTTTATATGTTTATCTCTTAACACTATCTTAATGGGATGGGGATATTGGATCCCCGTGAAAAGGGGAAAAGCACATTCCTTATAGGATATGTGATCTTTTGACGGGAGGATGTGTAAGGATGGGATTTAATACACACATGGTTAGACAATGTTAGACACACACACACACACACACATACACACCTTGCTATCACTTTTTAATGGCCAGACTGTTGAGGCAGCAGTGCGATCATGTGCAGTGCTTCTCTGTGACCTTGAGCCAAAAGATCAGTGTGTCAGTGCTGTGCAAGCAACATCCATCGACTGAGGAAATAACAAGGAGTCTCACACACTCACACCAGCATAATCTCATCTGTAATGATTGACCTGTGTGTGTGTGTGTGTGTGTGTGTGTGTGTGTGTGTGTGTGTGCACAGGTGTGAGCTGCTGTATGGTGTGAGAGAGAGAGAAAGAGAGTGTGCATGTGTGTGTTTGTGTGTGTGTGTGATTGATTCTCCTGGCACTTCCGAGGCTGCTCTAATGAACCGGGGTGGGCACAGTAGGTTGCCTGTCCGGATGTGTGCCTCTGCTAATAATCAATAATTGGGTCAGGCCACTGCTGTCTGCGATACTGACCTTCCTTTGTGTTATGCATGCTTGTGTGTGTGTGTGTGTGTGTGTGAGAGAGAGAGAGAGAGAGAGATAGAGTGTTTCTTTGAGCATGTGACAGATTCACAAACAAGTAGATGGAGAGCAAGAAAGACAGAGAGAGAGATGACAATATAGATGGCAATACTGAGTGTGAAAATAGAGAGAGCGAGGGGAGACAGAGGGAATGTGAGAAAGCGATTGCATGAAATGGCGCGAGGAGAAAGAGAAGAGGGACTTAATCAGCTGTGGGAGATATGGGCATGCAGCATGAAAGGACTGCAGCGTGCAGCCAAAATCTGGAGCATTGGCATGCGTCTTCCTCCCTGCCTCCCCCTCAGCCGCTCCGAGAAACCACCCACCAAAGTCGACACGTGAGGAAAGGTGGGTTTGGGAATGAGTGATAGAGGAAATTCGCGAAAAGGATTAGAGAGGAATGGTGTGAGAATTGGAGAAAGAACAATGTCTGTTTGGGAGGAAGGAAGAGAAAGGGAGATGTTTTGGTGCAGAGAAGAAAAGGTGATGCAGGCTTTAACTCTTGTTTGACTGTGTGGCTTCCCATGAAAATGCTGCACTGCCGATTGTACTGTGACTTTCCCTCACTCCTAATTAATCCCCCACCCCTCTCACATATTCTCAACACACCTACATCCATGCACACACACACACACACACAGGTGCTGGCAGGCGTTTGGGGATTCACAGCCTCTCACCGACACACCTACACACTCTGGTTAACACTCCAGAGCAAGCTGACATAGTTGCATGTTATACTCTCTTTCTCTTTTTCCCTTTCTCTCTCTTTCACCCCCCCCACACACACACACACAAATTCCACACCCAACTCTTGTGTTTGTCATGCCTATATATAAACCCATGGTGTTAGTCAAGTGACAGGTTTATAAAAGCATCAGCATCCAAATATGTCACCGGTGCCCTACATCCATTGCAGATAGCTATGAACCCCAGAGCGGACCGGGGCCACATCATCGCCAGATCTGGCACTGATCCAAAACTTTGAATGAAACACATGTAAGTCACACATGGTGCACTGTCATGTTGCTTTCGATAAAACTTTGTGATGGAACCTTTCTTGGTGACCTTGAACTTCTGTAAAAGTTCAAACCCTGTTGAGTTTCAGTCATCAGTCTGTGTTTAGCCTGGGAGTTACATGTTCCATTCTTCCCTTGTTTTCTTATTTTCTCCTCCTGCGCCTGGAGTCTGAGGACCAGTCAAAGCCCTACTGTACTGCAGAGACCTGAGCACTGAGATGGAGTGAGAGTGAGAGAGGAAGAGACAGAGAGAGAGAACAAGGGAGAGAGAGAGTTGTGATGGGGGTGGAGAAGAGGGCTGCCCAAGTCCTTCTGCAGGCGGAATGTGGATGTTTTTTCAGGCGGACATTTTTGAGCGGACTTGGCCCTGTCGCTGCTTTTGTGCTGGGTTGCAGCCTGTCAGTGAGGGTCAGTGCTTAAGGACCTCTCAAAAGTAAATATGGCTATAAATGGGCAAGGAGCACTCTCCCTCTCTCTCTGTCTCTCCCTCTCTATCTCTCTCTCTCTTCATCCCTCTCACATTTTCTCTCTGAGTGACTCATGCCCCCCCCTTAGAATATCCCCCCTCCACTCTCCTCTAACGCTTCCTCTCCTTCTTCTTCCAGCTTCTTCTTGCTGTTTATTCACTTTTTATCTGTTTAGAAACCTCAGCTCTCTCCATCATTCTATACTTGTTTTGTTTCTGTTGTTTTTTCTTTTATTTTTGTCCTCATCTCCTGTGTCCAATTTTATCCTCCACTGACTGAGGGCAAAAACGCTGAAGGGGGAACATTGTTTGGTGCCGTTATGTCGCAAACAATTTCTAAATGTTACTCACATCATTTTAATGGCATTCCGCAAGTTCCAGGCTCCAATTATGTGCCCTGTCTGAATTTAGGCTAAACAGAGCAAATTCAGCTGTGGACATCAGATTACTTTCAGCTGTTTCTCCATCTCACCTAACCTTTTCTCCACTGAATGTTTCTGCTCACCATGCAAACAAAAGCCTACACACACATACAAACATAAATACACACACACACACACACACACATATATATGCAGTACACACATGCACACACACACAGAGACACATAGACACACATGCAAATACAAACACTGACACCACACATTTCTGTCTCTCCTTCAAAAGTCATAGTCTCTTCACCCTCTCTCTCTCTGTCTCTTAACCCCTATCCTCCATCCCCATCTTCCTCATCATTCTTATGGGCTCATCTCAACATCCTCTCTCTCTCTCTCTGTCTGTCTCTCTCTCTGTCTCTCTCTCTCACTCTTTCTCAGTCCGTCGCATCACATGTCTGGGCGCTAGCTGTCTCCCTTGAGGGCCCCGTTCCCTTATCCCACTAAAGCCCCCTCTGCTTTCCCCCCGGCCAATCTGGGATCCAGCTGTTTCATATTAGCACATGCAAAACGGGAGCCGATGAAGGGAGGAAGGGGAGTGGGGGGAAGCTTTAGGCAAATGCCTGAGCCCCTTACCCCCTTTTACCCTCCAAATATTTAGCGTACACACACACACACAATACCACATACCTACTACCTCTCCTCATCTCAGGAAGTGTCATTAATGAATATAGATGTGTGAATGTGCGTCAATAATATGTGTGTGTGTGTGAGTGTGTGTGTGTATGCATGGGAATCTGTCAGTCAGTGAGCTGTACTGTATGAGTATGCATGTATGCATGTGTATGTGTGTGTGTGAGAGAGAGAGAGAGAGAAAGAGAGAGATAGAGAAAGTATGTGGGTTGTATGTTCATTCTATGCTCCAGATGCATTGCATGCAAGTGTTTTAATGCAGACCTAAGCTCCCCTCCGTGTTGGCCAGACGTAATAAGATATCTTTATAGAGTCTCTGACTGACAGGAGGCATTTATCAAACAGAGACAGATCAGAGAAAACGACTGTGTGGAATCCTCTATAAATCTTACACAGTGAGACGAAGCCAAGTGTGTATTACATAAATGCTGAATGGAATGCAGAATGGGACATTGGCATCAGTTTTCACCTATACAACATTTCCCATTGATCAAAAGTCACAAGAGCACCACTGTTCTCTCTTCCCTCTTCACACTGATACCTCTCACTGATGGGCCTCATTCAACAGCGATTCTAACAAAGAAATTTGTTCTTACAAAGTACACACCAATGTCTTCTTAACTGTTCATATCTAGTATTCATAGGAACCATGTTACGAACAAATTTAAGAAAATTCTTGAAGATATTTGTGAATGAGGCCCAGTGTTCTCTGCTGTATACTGTTAATACACTGTTAATACACTTCATAAATAAAGAAAACCCTGTAAGAAAATCAATCCAGCTGTGTGGAAACAATAATGAGCAAGAAATTCCTCTCTTCTGGGTATTACTGGTACAAGCTACATTCTAATGGTTTTCTTTCCTCTGTCTGTCTAGGTAAGGATCCTAGTTTCCTGCAGCTGCCAACAGTGACAGAGGTTGCTGGGCTTGAGGGCGGAGGGACGACCAATCAAGAGCCTCGGAGTGTCTGAGAATGTAACTCCTGCCTCTCCCAGGGGAGACGTCAGCATTGAAGATCTGACCGCAGCGCACGAGTCACCGGCCCCTTCAGGAGTATCTCTGTTTTCATTCTCCAGCCCGAGTCTCCAGATAAAAAAAGGTGGAGTAAGCAACAATGCCAGCAAAGACGCCCATCTACCTGAAAGCAAACCCCACCAAGAGGGGAAAGAAGTGTCGCCTGAGGGACATCCTGTCCCCCGACATGATCAGCCCCCCACTGGGAGATTTCCGCCACACTGTCCACATCGGGAAAGGTGGTGAGCGGGACATTTTTGGGGACATGTCCTTCCTGCAGGGCAAGTTTGAGCTGTTGCCGGGTAAGGGTGAGGCAATGCGGACCCAGTCATACAGCAGCGGTCCAACACACAGTGAGTTTCTGCGTGCCAACAGCGCCTCAGATGCGTCCTTCGCTGAAACACCATCACCCGTGCTGAAGAATGCCATCTCCCTACCCACCATTGGCAGCGGCCAGGCCCTCACGCTGCCACTCCTCTCTTCTGCCATCTTCCCTGTGGTCTCCGACCCGCTAGATGACCCGTTAGACGACCCGCTCGAGGCACTGAGCAATCCTCTGCCTGCTTTTGGGGTCGGGCAGGAGGTGGAGGAAGAGGAAGGGGATGTCACTGTTGATGTCGGTGCCCTGGAGATCCTGCAGATTGACTCGCTACTGCAGACAATCACCATCTTCGGCCATGAGCCCAGCCCACCACCCGCCGAACGTCAGGAGAGGCCGGCCCTCTCCATCAACCTGGTGGAGACACCTGACAAGCTGCTGCCGCCACCACCAAAGAAGAAAACGACTCCGAAGATTGGGAAACTTCTTAGCTTTGACAACAGCTCAGAGAAGAAGCAGTCTCCACCACCGGTGTCATCGTTTTTCATCAATGACGACAGCCATGGCAACGGCATCTACAATGGCAGTAGCAGCCACAACATCAGCACCAACTGCAGTGGCAGCGGCAGCTTCAATGGCTTTGGCTTCTACAATGGCGACACCATCCTCTCTGAGAAAGAGAGCAACGGCAGCTGGGCAGACCGAGACAGCGGTGTGGAGGAAGGTCGTATGTGCGACTTTGACTTTGAGCTGTCCAAAGGGAAGAGTGTCTCGCAGGAGTCTCTGACCCAAATCACAGGTTCCTTGCTCTCCCTGGAACTGGACTTGGGACCGTCCATTCTGGATGACGTTCTCAATATAATGGACAAGCCCCAACCTGGAATCAAGGTGTAACTTCCAGGGACTCTACAAGAGAATGGAAAGGGAATTACATGAACTTTCAACCATAGTAGCAGAAGGAGACGTTTGGCAGGAACCAGGCAATGGAAAATAGTATGGCACGCGGATGTTTGACTTTGGTGAAAATTAACTAAGAAAAAAGGACACAAACAAGGGCAGACATTTTTTTTTTATTTCACAGAGTTTTATCCTCAACTTTAGTTCTTAATGGAGTGCTGTTTGGAGGTTATTTGTTGCTCTGTCTATTTCTGTTTCCTTCTTGTGTGACTGGTGTGCCAAGGGACAGCATGTTTACATTAACACAAAGTAGCCACAACGCAGCCATTGTGCCTTTTATGTTGAGATCCAGTTATGTGCAAAAAGGTTGTTTTGTGTGCTTAGGAAAGAATCCCAGCTTTAGATGTAGATGTTCAAGGGTAGAGTCCAATGAGTGTGGACAACGTTTATGCTTTCATGCACAATAATATTATATAACACTATGATAATATTTCTTTTTTGAGATATGCATATGTGTGATTTTTCCCAAAGTTTATCGACAAATGTTTTCATGTACATATTTATACTATTTCATTAACAGTGCTACAGGAGCGTTGAGTACACTTATCCTATTATGTGGAGCAAATAAATTGAAATAAAATTAGGAGTTTTTCTTTTCATGTTTTCTTCGTTAGATTACAGTAGCCATTTGTCATTGTAACAAGTCACTTTGACACAGAGCAGACAAAAATTTAAGGCAGATGAGGTAGGAAAAAAATAAGTAAGGGGTGAAACAGAAGTCTACCAGTCAGACAGCCAAAGAGTGTCAAAGGGAGGAGAGAAAAGAGAAGATGGAGAGAGGGGGAAGAGTGCAACAAGAGAAAACAAAGCGAGTAAAAGGCTCTCTTTCTCGCCTCTGGGATTCCTGGCGTTCCCGGCCAATCTGCCCAGCCTGTGGTGTGCACAGAGCAGGGGCGGCCGATCAGTTCATCATGACTCTGAAACGAGACGCCCGCACTGTTTGTTTGCTGACTGACAAGCGCGGGACAGGAGGAGGGGACAACAGCATTCCCGACATTCCAGAGCAGGAACACAAGTGCACAGGAACAGCCATAAATCAGCTGATTGAAGATGAGGGTCATGGCAGACCCTCACTCAATCACATACACATGGGTGCACACTCACACACACACACACACACACACACACACACACACACACAAAGAGAAACCTACATACTCAGATACAAACTCACACATATACATACTCATACACACACATTCACATAAAAAAACACATGATAATTACACACACATTCAAACAAACACACACACACACTCATTCATGCTTTCTTTTTCTCTCTTGCACACATGGAAACCAATACATCCAGTAAGTAAGAAATGCACAAACACACTCTTTTGTCAGAAAAGTTTGAGGGTGGCATTGTAAAACGTAATTGCCCACGGGTAAGGTTTGTTCAGCACAAAGAGATGTATCCTCTAGCATGTCTGGGATGATAAAAGGTTGTTGACCCAATAATGCTCAAAGGGTTCTCTGTTTATGTGTGTACCCTTCGTGTGTGTGTGTGTATCTGCCAGTCTTGGAAGGGGTTGGGGTGGGGGGGGGGTGGACAGCTGTAATTACCCACACCCATAGCCTCACTGACCCCTGGTTGAGCATTCTCTTGTCCCTTCAGCACAGCTGCTCTCCACTGGTCATATGGGGGACAGCAGGGGACTAGACACAGAGACTGGTACAGTGGGTTAGTCATAAAAGGATAAATGAAAATGCATCAAATGGGGGAAATTATTCCCAAAGCCACTTCACACGCCAGCAGTAAATCGGGCAACTCCAGTGATAAACACAGAGTTTTACTGCCATTTTAATTGAGGCTTATGTCACTGTGCTGTGTTTGTCCTGGCTTTGAAGTGTCACAAATCAGACACCAAAACCATATACCACAATTCCCTCATTTCCCTTTCTTATGCAGCTCGATTTTACAGGCTGTTATTGTGGAGAAAAGATGAACACAGTGGCTAATTTGCATGCCACATTCCACGTGAGTGCATCTGAATGTGTTTTTAAAAAGCCCAGTGTCATGTGCAAAACATTTGCCGCATTTGTTTGTTGTTTTGTAGCTCCAATGTGGTCAACCCCCTAAAATCTCTAAAAGAAGAAGTACCTGAACATCCATAATTAGTCACCCCTTGTCCTCTATAACTTGAGGTACTGGGGCGACTCAAATCCTGCCTGAAGTGTTGCCAACCCCCCCCCACCCCCCCCCCCCCCCAAGTCGTCCAGTTGATGGAAAGTCCCTTTTGGGGGTAAACACAAGTAAATAAATCACAGCTCAGATGATACTGCTGACTGATGGTCTCGGGTGGAGACATGCTATCAAGGTAATGACTGTGTCTGAGCAAGCTATGCTCCATTACTGGGCTAATGACAGTGTCCAGAAGTGCTCAGGCGTGGTCTGGTATGTTTGAACTTTCAGGTCTTTTCGAAAAGAAATGTATGTCTTCATTCTGTGCATTTGGTCAGAGTCAGAGCATATTGAGGCTCAGAAATGGCAAGAAATTCATGGAGCTTGAAGTTGCTGTACAATGCAAGGAACTAGCCAGAACAAAAGCATTAATTCAAATTTGAACAATTTCAGCAATTTATCAGCAGACTGATATACTTATAATTAAGATGTCTAAATACCTCTCTCTGTCTCTCTCTCTGTATTCTCTCTTTATAATACTATTAATGATGTCACATTTGGTGTCCAAAGTCTCACATATGTAAATGTACACATGTATATTTGTATATGTGAGATATACTTACATGTTATGTATGTATATCTCTTCATGTGAGCTATCTGGTGAGGCCTTGTCTACTAATACAGCTGGCTGTTTTTTAGCCTACCTCACAGAGTTGACCCAGAAACCAACAGCAGAAAATAGACAAATAGCGGTGAGCCTTTATATGGCATTTTAGCTCTTATTTACCCTAGAGCAGGGTGCCCATGTGTCCTAAGACAACCCTGAGCTCCCTGTACCTCAGCTGAGATCTGACATCTGACATCTGAGCAGACAATGAAGAAAGAGATGAAAATCCAATTGAGCATGTTTAACACAGACACATGGTCTGGGAGCAATTTGACTTTGTTATGCATTCTCTCCCACTCTCTATCTCTCTCTCCTTCTCTCTCTCTCTCTCAATCTCTATCTCTGTGTCTCTTTTTCTGTTATACCAACTAACATGGAACTTGCTCTTAGGCTTATATACCCATTGTTCTCTATGTTGTGATCTCAAACACTTCTGGTTGCTATGGCGGAGAGTGAGATGGCACTGTAATTGTCTTTAGATTAGCAACACTTCAGAGGGTGTCAGTGCTTCCAAACCATCCTCTGACTTCGGCAGACAAACGCGTGAGGTGATTAATGGCAAAAATCACTCAGTTGTTTAAATTCCCCCCACAGTTTGGCAGAGCAGAAGTGAGATGGATTGAGTGAGAGACTGAGAGTTGGGAGGTTTATTATCTTAGTCTCTCTCAGAGATCAAGCCATAGGATTCCAAATGAGTGGGGAGAAATATGCAGTATAGGCTGCTTCCATTGTCCACTGCATAGACAAGACATGTCAAGCTGAAAACAGACAGTTAAGCACACACATAGTTGAGTTATTCAATGAGGCATAATGTCCTTCTGGAGGCCATGCAGGCAGAGAATGGGAAGGATGTAATTTTGCATAGTATAGCTTTAAGGACAAGTGAGTGTCCACTGGACAATTTATGCTGCTCTCCAGTTGGTCTGGCTAGATTGAATACCCTCTGTCAGTGAACCTTCACATCCAGAAATATATATTTACTTCACAGAGCAAAGAAGGTGACAAAATCCAAGTAGCAGCAAAAATCAATTTTTCTACATCAAAGAATCTTCAGTCCCTGTGGAGAAAAATAAGACTCAGTTTCAGAACAAGTCGAATTTTCACTTCCTCTGGCCAAATGGTTGGGATCAGAGCGAACCGGTTCTCCCGTTCCAGGAATAAGGTGAAGCTGTCAGATGTTTTGATGAATATGCCTTGGCTCCTTGACCAGGGGTGCCAAAGAAAGCGTAACTCAATCGAGGGGGATTTTTCCAGCCCGAGCAAGCGACGGCTCTGGAATAATGTGAACACTGTCTTAAACAGGGATGAATTGCATAGTGAACCCATTGTAGCAGAGGGGCAAGGGGAAGATCTGGGAAGATTTTAATAGGAAATTCACTTGATTTACTAGTCCCTGTGGGAGAGCGCTCAGGTCATGAGCAAATATAGCAGGTAGAGCATTATCCCATGCCAGTGTATCAGGCAGACAAAAGCATTCCCATATGGAACTACTGCACATATATTTTATATAGGCCCTTGCTCTGAACATTTGAGCTCTATAATAACCCAAGATTTTGTTACACTAAGGTCAAAAGACAATAGAGTAAACACACACACACAAAATGTTAATTTATGCTAACAACTAAAAACAAATCTGAGATATACATTTGACAAACTTCAGTGAACAGAATACAAATTGGCCTACTGTTTTGCACCTGTAGTTTATAGCAAATCAACCAATAATATCTTGCAAAATTCTGAATCTGAAACTTTTTGTATTGTGTAAAAGTCATCACTTAAAGTTGCTAATGTAGCATTTTTTCATTTACATGAACACAAACTGACTGTGAGCATTCAAAGACCCAGTTTTATGTTCCTTGTGTCTTACATGACAAGCGTACTTTCTCCACCAAGTGGGTTCTATTTTCTGTCATTACTGTTTGGAACACCATACAATGACAGAGTGTAAAGCTTATCTTACTGCCCTTGTTTTCACTATGTTCTCCTTACCTCTCTGCACCTGCTTCCTTGCTGACTTCTAGAGCTGAACGTCTGCCATTAACAAAGCCTACTTAATACCCGCATTTGTTCACTGCTCAGTCATCTGCTTAGACACGCAACACAAACCTAAACCCTAGATCTTCTCCTACCTGGCCCCGTCACCTTTCCGTCTATCTCACACACCTCCCACAGTCATCTTCGTCAGAAAGCGGCATGGGTATTCTTACCTTCAACATCTGGAAATGTATTTATCCCATGTCCTAAAACGCCGACACCCCTTAAGGTGGTCTACTTTCATGCACCATTCAGTCATGGTTAGTACTGTTGTTAGATAGCCATATGTATGTAGACAATACATTTTTGGCTGTGAATAGAAATTTTTCTAGTTGTTCAGGCTGGTAATTCAATGGAGTTTGTTTCTTTCTATGAAAACAGTGTGAAATATGTGAAAACTACAACACAAGCACAAACACAATTAGAAGTGCTGGTTTCTGCTGTGCTAAGAAAGTGAGGATGAAGATCAAGTGGATCCTAGTTTCGTTAAGAAAAACTGTAAACTATTTACCAGCCATTAAAACATTATTTACATGAGCATGTCCATGAACTCCATTGTCAGTTGTATTTCTAATACATGTTCATGTCTCTTGAGGCATAAATGCTGTCTCACATTGTTTTCTTTACAAAGACATTTTCGACCCACAGTCCTGTTGTTTAAGGCAACCAATTGCTTTCAGAGGGAATGGAGGAAGGAACATTTTATACAACAGACCAAATAACAAACTGTCAGCTAATGCTAACTGATGGGGGCTCAGTTTCATGCTATAGTACTGACAGTATTTGGTGAAATAAAATAACAGGACAAGGGGTTGAGAATAGAGTTTTCTTTTAAGTTATATATCCCTGTGCTTGTCTTCATGCCCTTAGATACAGTAGGGTTAGTATGTCTGTACATTAACCCAATGTTTTGGGATAAAAGCATCATGAACATGTGAGAAAAATTACTCCTCCTGACTCATGCCTGGGCTTCTCTATTGCATGTCCACGTTCTCTGCCACTGTCATTAAGGGGTTATGTGTGTTTTGACAAGAGTTAATATCTTACCAGCCAGCATTAGTTCACCATCAAAAAATTGTGAAATGATTTCACCACAGTCCACTTACTGCTAATGATTCTAATTCCACCCATTGTGGCCAATTATGAAAGACCTTTCATACACCCAACTCTGCAAAGCACTCATGGAGGATGAACACTGAAGTTCCCCCTGAATGATTCTGAATAAGTTGAATGAGACAAAGCCTTCTTGAACTCTCTTTAACTTTGACTGTAATTTCCTTAACATGATGTAAAAAGATACTGAGTTCATTATGAATTGGAGGGCCTCTACAATGGCTTCCCATGTTTTTTTTTGTGAAGCTATGGAAATTTCCTAACGTGTGGATAGACACGCAGACATCCAAACACACAGGCACGCATAACGCCCCTTACTTAGACCAAGAAATATTACTCACTCTCTCTCTCTCTCTCTCTCTCTATCTATCTCTATCTCTCTCTCTCTCTCACACACACACACACATACCCACTGAATGAGAGAGGGAGAAAGTATGTATTTGAGAGAGAGGAACACATAAACATCCTTATTCCCATGGAGCAAGAGATCAGCCATACTGTAAATACTATTGGATTCCTCCCAAACAAGAACCAACCAGGGAGCTGAGGATAAGAAACAGAATCAGATAAAAAATTTGAAGAAAAACTATATTTCAGTATTTCAAAAAAATGCAGCCAAAGAGAGACATGTTACAATGCTAATTAAGGTTCACAATAGGAATGTTCCGTGGAACACTGTGAAGTTTATCAGAAGTCTGTCACAAGAGTCAGACACAAGAATGAAAACCAACTCCTGCTCCACACACATATACACACATACATACATACACAACACACATACACTTGTTATATACACACACACACTTAGACACGAATGCTCACACCACCACTAGCATGTTGATTTTTATTTGTTGGCCGTCTCCATGGGGACCGGGTCCTGACTCTGCTTGCACGTGCCGGTGGAGCACAGCAAGGGGCCGGAGGTCTCACGTTAACCCCAGAAGAGGGTGTCACGCCAGGGACAGGCTGATGTGGAACAGAGCCCTGCCACAGCCACCATACCACTGCAGTTGCTTACTGTGGGTTGGCCCCCACCCACGAAGGTGTCTCTTCTCCTATAAACCTCCAAGTCACTGTTGTTGGGAACACATAGCTGGGTGATGATCAAGGCACATTACAGTCCTGTTCAAAACTTGCCTTAGTGTTAAAATGTAATTCAGCGGAGCTTGTTTTTAACCACTAAATGAAGCAACTTTGTTGAATGTTACTACTAAATGTAGCAAATGCGCTAATAGCAAATATTGACTGAAGTGTTTGAAGTTTGAGCTGGATGGATTAAATGTGTTCTTCAGTGCTGTTTGTAGTGTATGTGAAGGTTTATGTGAGTGCTTCTGTATGTGCATATGTGTGTGTGTGTGTGTGTGTAGTGCATTTCCAATACACGAAAGTGGTGCAGTTGTAATCCTTCCAACTGCCAGACACTGCCTTCTCTCTGCCAGTCAAGGAAACATGGAATCCATGTGCAAAGCATTTAGCTTGACATGAGGAAGGAGTCTTAGCCTGCCACAGCTAACATTTGCCAACTAATCCCTTTAATTTATGGCATCCTTCACACTCAGAATACCATGAATTATGTATGCTCACTGGTGGAGAGACATAACAGAATCCTGAAGAGCGGAACCATCGAAGGCTGGTGTTGGACAGTGTCTAAAAACAAATCTGTCTGCAAACAGGCTTAGAGAAAGACACCAGTGTCCCACTTTCGTGCAAAGAAGCATACACAATGCTATTGCTGTTGTATATGCTGCTGCTCAGCTTGGCCCTATTTACTTTTCGAGATCATCAGGAATGTAGGAAGACATGCATCACTCTTTGAACTGTCTTCTGCACAGTTTTGAACTGACTGCTCTGGTCATCTTTGCAGAATTCCCTCTGAAGTTTCAACACTGGCCTTCAGAGGAAATGCAGGGAGATGGGGAACAAGAGGATGCTCTGAGATAGATGAGTAGCCCAATTCTTGATGGGGGGGTAAACCTTGTTCCCCTTAGATGAAAACATGTGCACACACATCTCTTTTTCACTCGCGTGCATATTTGTCTTACTCTCTTTCTTTTGCTCTCTCTCACACACACACACACACACAGCTTGAATAGAGTCCAGGACAGTTCCAGGACAAAGATGAATTATATTGCGTAATTTGCATCATATTAAATGTGATATTACAGATTTTATTACAGGTAAACTCAAAAAGCACATACCAGTATTCACATACAAAATGTAAGACATACATCCATACATTTGCAGGGTCTTCGGTAGACTTATAGAATAATCCCCCACCCCCCTCACTGTGTGTGTTTAAAAAAAAGCACAGAGGGTGCTCAGGTCACTAGGCTGCATTCCAACTATTATGGCTAAAGCACCCACACATTCTCCCTTTTAAGGTAAGACCTTTCTACCCCTCTCTCTCTGTGCGCCTGTTTCTCTCATTCCCGTTTCTCTGCCTGGTGTCTCAGGGGGGCTCTATCAGTGTCCCAGACTTTGCTTTTATAAGCTGTCACTGGACTGTCATGCGATCACATCTGTGAGAGATTTCCGGCAGGTTCTTTTTGACCCGGGCAGAGTAAGCAATGGCACTGTAGCAGCAGTGGCAACAGCCACCTTGACTTCCCTCTCTTGCCAGGCCCTCTCTCCTAACTTCTCTCTCTTCTTCCCTTTCTTTCTCTCTCTCTCTCTCTCTCATTCTGTTTTTCTTTCTGCTTTACTTGGAGTGTTCATGCTGCTCACACACACTAAAGTGACAGGCCTTAATGCTATACTGGGACAACTCCAGTGCTGTGACGGGAAGGAAAAGAGCACTGTTTGAGCGTCTGTGTTCGGTGTGGAGTGAGCCAGCCGTTACATAGTCCAACTGTGTGTGTGTATGAGACTGTGTGTGTGTGTGTGTGTGAGAGAGAGAGAGAGAGAGAAAGAGAGACTGTGTGTGTGTTTGTGTGTGTGTGAGACACAGAGAGAGAAAGAGAGAGACTTTGTGTGTGTGTGTGTGTTTTCTCACTCTTTCTTCTTTTACATCATTTACAGGTATGTAGCCTATTTATAAGTATTGTATGCAGTGAAGTACACAGAAAGGATGAAGACTGGTGTGATCACCAGTACAGTGCTTTGCATTTCATTCTTGGCAAACTTTAGTATAAAGCAGGTAGCATAATACATCTGCTAGGGCATTTGAATTGGCAGTCTCATTAGCATCAGTGTGAAGCACAACTCCCTTCATTGGGACTGGGAGTAAAGTCTAATACTAGAGTTAAATTTTGGAATGTTGTTGTGGATATACAAACTGTGCCAGCGCTTTGTGTTCTAACTAAATGAGTTTCTAATTTTCCACATGGCCACATTCTCAAAGGAAAAATAAACATGTGTAGCTGTGGTGTTGCATTTGAGAAGGGCATGTTTATGCTGTAAGTCAGTGAGTAGAAAATTAGGCCACTTTATATAACAGCATTTCCCTTGATACACTATAGTTTTACCAGTAGCCTACCATTATTTCTATAACCTTGTTTGTCTTGTTTCTAAGAGAAACAAAAAGAAAAGAGGAAACAAACAACGCCAGTGAAAGCCGTTGGTGTCTCAACTGTCAACTGAGACCATAAACATGTAGAGCTAGTGAACCTAGTAAAGCTAGTAAGGCTCACCTCAACACACTCCCTGACCTCTGTCAAGAGAGAGAAAGAGAGAGAGGGAGAGAGTGGGAGAGAGAGAGAGCGAGAGAGTGGGATAGAGAATAGATTTTGTTATGGAAGCATCAGGAGAGAAGGCCTCTGACTGTGTTAGCCTCTGGCCCACGGCTGCCACTCTCACATACAGCAGAGGGCAGGAGCCCTTATGAGCTCTCACTGTGTCTGCCACAGGGGTGTCACTAAAGAGTACAGTATGACCTGAAAGAGGATGACAACACACAAGACAAGACTACAGAGGTTTCTGATGCTTTGATTTGGAACTGCCTATTTTATCCTGATTTTCTCGATGTGAATAACCGAGTCACTCACTTTAAGAGAGAGCTAACCGCTCAAAATCACAGATGTATGATGTTGTTTATCAAGACGTTCATATAGACATCAGCAGTACATATGTAGTCTACTGAGATGTACTGAACTTATGTTAGGTGTTGATGCATTTGCGTTTTCATATGTTTTATCAATTGAGCTGACCCACTGTGTTAGTTACACTTCCATATGGTGTAGAACATAGAGAAAATTAATGAATCCAGTATTTGTAAATCCTTATTAATACATTCATAAAGCCTTATAACTAATGAAATTAGTATTCATATTTATACATTCTCATGACTGTACTCATAAGGCATTATAATGTTATTATATAAGCCTTTACACCTTGTCACAAAGCATTATAAGCATTATTTACAAGTGTCACAAAGCATTATAAGCATTTTTGGCCTTTTGATACTTGGAAAACACACCACTTTACTTAGTGTCTGTAATGGTGGCTTAATTGGTTTTCAGTAATTATGAATTCATCTCACTTTGCTAGGAGTATGCACTGAGCACTTCATTATTTGGCGTGAGCAATCGGTTATATAAAAGGACAGTTAACAAATTGAAGCTTTATAATGCTTTGTGACACTTAAAGTTGTAAAGGCTTATAAAAAAACTTTATAATACCTTATAAGTACAGTCATTAGAATGTATAAACAGTTATGGACACTGGTTACTAATGACATTAGTTACAAGACTTTATGAATGTATTATAACCCTTTTTGTGTTTATAATGCTTTATGAATACTAGGTTCATAGAAAGTGTTACCGAAAATGGTTATGGTGCACCAGGCACCACCAAAATAATCAAATGTACATGCAATATAAAAGGAACTTATGCTGAAGGGTGCCCTCGATGGATCACTACACAGTAGCACATAGCTATAAACTAATGATTTCAATATCAACCACAGCTCTGATAATATTTTGGATCTTTATACTTGCAAACCCCTACATGTGAGAACAAAGCCTTATGCAGGTTAGCATATTTTATATGCTGCCCTTGAATAAGAAAAATGTGGTCCTCTTAACGGTCAGAAAGTAACATAGCTTCTGGCTACCTGTTTCAGCAAAGCAGTGCAGTGGAATTTGACCTTTTGTCCAGAAAATGGTCATCATACTAAAGCTTAGAGGAATGTTACAGCCACAAGGTATCAGTCCAGAGTTATTTCTTGCAGAATGAGGGTGCATATGACCCTCAGCTCTTCCTTGGGCTGGGCAGTCTCGTCTATGACCCTGACCTCTGGAGGTCATCCTCGTGTCAGAAAAGCACTCAGTGAGGTTGCTGTGGAGCACCTGTCACTCTAGTTTCAAGGCCACACACATGCACCCAAATGCGGTTTCTCTCATAAAAAACAATGTGGGTGCCAGATGAGAAGTCAATCTATAATTTAACCTAATAAATGTAAATTAAAAATAAGTTTGTATTGCACCTGTTTAGATTATTAATAAGTAAGCCTATTTCAAGTGATAGTATTTTATTTTAGGGCCTTGAAATATACTGAAATGCTACAGATAGACAGATAAAATATAAATAGTAGAATTAATTTATAGTTTTATGGTACAAAAGTTTAACTGAATGTTAAAATAGCTAACATTCAAGTGTTTCAAGTTTGAACTCCAAAAAGAAAGCTGAAAGAAAAGTGTCAGAACATGGCAGCAGTGACAGCAGGTTAGTTAGTCTTTAGTTAGAGCGCCCTCTGCTGGACAAAGGAATTCCAACAGTGTACTAAGTCTGCGTCTGAGCTCTAGAATTAAGTCTCAAACAATATGTTGTTTAAACACCCAGTTCAGTAGCCCACTGTATGTAACGGATTATCACAAACAAAACACCCCTAATTAGAATGACCACTTGACTAGAACATTCCTCACTTGTGTTTGTCACATTGCATTTGGTCCAGAGGTCTGCACTGACTCACTGTGACTGGGAAAGGTGATCAGAATGGATTGCCAGATCAGATGCCAGATCTCAGCTGACCCTGGCTGGAGGTCAGGAATTCAACATCACGTCACTTAAAACCTGTTGATGTGCAGACCACCCTGACGTGAGCGGTCTCCGATCACGCAAACATGAATCCTGAACATGGACCTCAGAGTCACAAAGAGAGTCTCCAGACGTATTTATGATGTTTATCTGACAGTGAATATTACTAAACATGAAATGTAAATGTCCCAGAATTAGCCAAAATTTACATCTATTGTATTGGCCTCAGTTACTTAACCATTGCATTAGCTTCTTTTCAGTTTTATAATGCTGCCTACTTCTTATAGCAATACCATGTAGGTATTAACATTAACACTACCATAGACTTCAGTTTTGGGATGCATTTTATGGTGTGCAATTACACCCACAGAAACATTACTGGGTTACTATAAGTGTTAGTAGCCTATGACAGAAAGGTAGGGTCATATTTCTAGTACGAAACAACGTTCTGACATATTATGAGGGGTTGCAAACAAGCAGTGGAAATGACACAATTCTCCCTATAACACACTCTAAAGGCAAAAGGATGGGGATTTTTGACACTACAGCCATACCAGAGGAATTTCAGTGTCACCCCATTATGAATCTATTGCTATCATAAATATGGCTGCTGGAGTGTTTTAATACTCCACTGCTTTTCAAGAATACCTGGCAGTACAATATATAAAGTCACCTATTCCATCACTTTCTGACATGATAACCCAGTATCAAAAATGATAATTTCAAAATTCTGCAATAGCTATTGAGAATTATCATTGTCATTGTTTTTCTGTTATCATTACAATTTGCTCTGTACTCAGTATCTACTTAGCAACAGAACAATGATTATTAGCTTATTATATTACATTTTTTAAAGGTGCTAAACTTAAGGCACTGAACCTCTTTAAAACACCTCATTGGATTGAAGGAGGCTTGTGCAGTGCAAAATCACAAGCCTCAGCTCTGCGGTATGTGAAAATATCTGGTTGGAAAGTTTCAATGCAAATCTCTGACATTCACAGAAAAAAGTTAGGTTTCGCTAATGAGATTGACTAAGCTCTCAGCTCCCCAGAGACGAAGGAATCCGCGGAAGCAAACAATGAAAAAGTGGAGCCGTCCAGACTAACAACTTGGACTGACCCCAAGCTTTTCGCATGCAACCTGCTAATTTGGCTGGGCAGCTAATGAGGCGCTCGCGTGACAGTCGATCATTAGAAAAATGGGGAGCCATGCCACCATCACAAAATATCTGTCACATGCCCAGTCAGAACAGGGCACAGACGGTACAACGTACCGCAGGGTGAGGGGGAGAGGCGGAGAATGTTGAGTCAACATTGCTCTTGAGATGGAGTGGAGGAGGCAGTTTAATTAGCTGTAGGAAAACACAAGGCTCTTAAACCCTGAGATGAGGGCAGAAAGAGAAACAATTGCTACCGTGAGGACTTACTTAGAAATGGAGCTGTGTAATCAGGGCAGAGAGGAGGTGGGCCTCTGTGTGTGGGTGGTGTGTGTGTGTGCCTACGAAATCCATCATCTATTTACAAATGTGCACCTTCCACAGAAAGTTCTGCATGCCATGGACAATAAAACCGTGCAGATAGTCAGGAAGTGGCTCTTCCTTAGCACACACTCAACCAGATGCTTCTGACTGGGGCTTCCAAACTGTGCATGGGCGTACACAGCCTCCAGACAATCCCACCATACAGTGATGACGTGTGTGAGTAAAATGGCCAGAGCATCTTTACTGCTGGACTTTCACAAGTGAAAGTTGATTTTGTCGTGTCATCAGACTGGCCAGATCTCAATCATTTATGTATCAGAGCAAGCACTAAACTTAGATGGACATTACACTCTCAACCTTCTGAGGTCTCTGATGCTGTGGCTGAGGATCCATCAAGTGACTACATCACAACGACACTGTTCACCTGTTCCAGCCCAAAACATCAAGGCGGCAAAACTCCCCTGTGAAGACCACTCTGTATGACACACATCTACAATAATGCAAGTATCAGTGAGGAGATCCTTATATTCTGTGTAAAAGCCAACCTGCAGGACCTCCTCACCAAATACAACACAATTGGTCACTGTGGTTTCCCTCCATCTATTCACATGACCCCCCTCAACATCTCAGTAGCCCACATCATGAGCAGACATGACAGACTTGTGGACATCATATCTGCTCAGATTGCAGAGAATGACTAGATTTTTAAACATACTGCTGTCCATCCTAAAGTCATCTGCTGACACTTTTTCTGCAACTGCAATTATACCTCCTAAAATTGACTATTTGCCAGAATGAGAAAAAAGTTAGAATTTCTGAAATACCATGTGCCTTTAAATTTATATTTATATTATTTTACATACATACATACATACATACATACATACATACATACATACATACATACATACATACACACTTTAAAGTATCAGCCTTTAATTTCTACCATTAAGAACATAGGATATATATGCCAACTCATTGTCCTAGTGATTGGCAGTTCAGGTCATGTGCATAGGCTGCAGTCTGTGGACTTTACACTGGGTAGTAAATAAAAGTAATAAAACAAAGGCCAAATGGTTGGCAAAATATTGTTCTATATCAGCAGTTATAGGAAGTGTGTTTACTTGGAAAAGAAGATGTTTTCTGTACCCATGACGTCAAAGCACATAACTTGTGAATTGTGTTAATCTGTTTGGCTATTCAGAAAATTTGATTCCTGATGAAAAGTTGAGTTGTCAGGTGGTATCAAATAAAGTATATAAAATGTGTGTATTTGTGTGCTTGCGTGCATGTGTTTGTGTGTGTGTGTTTGTGTGCGCACATGCACATGTGTGTGTGTATTTGTGTAGATTAGGTTGAGTATGAGCAAAAGAGTGTTTATATGTGTGGTAGGAGGACAATGTGTCCTCTGTGTGTGTGTGTGTGTGTGTGTGTGTGTGTGTGTGTGTATCTGTGTTGGTGCAGTAGTGACAGAGGTGGAGGGGGAATATCTGGCTGTTGTCGTGACACAAAGCTGATCACAGGAAATTGGGGAAAGTATTAGAAACACATTTAAGTTCCCGTCAGGAGGCCAGCCAAGTCAAAAGAAACACGGAAAGCCTCTTAGAAATACTTGGAAACACAGAAATGAAGGCAAAGAGTTCACACTGTGTACATCTCCTTGTGAGGCAGATCCCACAGAGAGGTTCTGTATTCCATTTCATTACCGGTAGACTAGCTGTCAATACTGGTAAGCTGTCTCTCTTTTCCACTGGAATTTCAATCAGTCTCACCGAGATGTTCATCACAAGCTTAGATAAGGCAGAATCTGATAAAGAAGTTGAAAAGAGTTGGCATGTCACACACCCATCCAGGGACCACAATGCAAATGTCTGAATTCTTACAGAGTTTGATTGAGTTGATACAGGCAACACTGGAGGTTGATGTTTGGTTGAACAACAATATTTACATAATCTCTTCCTGAGGTAAAAACCAAACAGAGGGAAAAATATGTAAAAAATGTCAACATCTAAACTGTTGATTCGGAAACGCACAGAGTGAGAGAAGAAAAGAATGTGAAGAACAGAAGAAAAATGTGTACCATTACGTAGCCTAATGTAAATCATATTAGGAATGTAAATCATATGCACCCTCTTTGTATAAGAATTTGTGTTTATTGAAGATGGAATTTATCAGTAGCGTTAGTCCCTAATGAAGCACTACACAGTGCTATCTCTCTGCTTCAGTGAGGTATGAAGTGGAAAATATGAAATTGCCTTTTTTTCTCATTATCAGTGTAATTGAGATGTTTCTCTCCATTGCATCAACACAAGCCAGCACAAATGAAGACAGATCAACGACACAAGTAAAAAGCAATAAGTAAAAGTATTAAGACATGAGACGTATGGAAAAGGAGTCAGCGAGTGAATCATGGCACACACTATGTGAAAAAACATGTATGCTAAACAATATCCTTATTATATGGCAGATTTATAAGAGAACTTCTAATTTATCTACATGGGTTATAGTCCTAGCAATGGGTGAAAAAAAGACAGACAGAAGTTTAACTGCCTACCCGGAGGAACAATCACAAAAAAAGCATGCGTCCATCATTCCCCAAGACCCAGCACCAGATTCGGCCACACAGATGGGGTTTGTCAACAGACACTTCATCCTATTGCTGGGTTTCTACTGTGCCGTGACACTTGCCAAATGTTACAAATTTTACACTAAACCTAACCCATGGGAAGTGGCACGGAACAATGGTGGAGGACAGTAGGCCAGTGGCACGGGACATTGCACAAGACAGTAGGACAGTTGGACCGTTGGTGAGTGACGCAGGACAGTCCACGGGACACTGAAGTAAGGGACAGGTTAAGTGGCACAAGCCACCAGTAACAGTACAGTCCTGTTATTGCTCCTACTGATACTGCATCCAGGCTTGAATCTTCTTCATGATGAGAGCATAGTAAAATCATAAAGAACATGTAAAGCATTATGTTATAAGGCAATTCTAGGGGGTACACAAAATAAATCTGTGAATGGGTTCTCAGCTTTCACCAGCATAAAGATAACATAGGAAAATATTATACTCCATATAACCATATAATGTGTTCACCTTTTGTTTATGCTGCAATCCTTATGCAAAATATTGATTGTTATAGCAAGAGGTCTGTGATGCAGGGGGTACCTGATGTCTCAAGGGGTACACGACAGTTAAAAGTTTGGGAACCACTGTTATAAGGCAAACTGAAAATATTGAAAAAGTATGTTATGTTAGTATTGTTATTATGAGCTGTGTTTCCCTTTCAGAGAGAATGAAGGACTGAGAACAACATTTGTCTCACAAAAACGGCTGTCGAAAGATACACCACACCATGCCATCGTACCCACTGGGTTCACTGTGTTTCAGGCTGACCGGTCAAAAGAATTATCAGGAAAAGCCAAGGGAGGAGGCGTGTGCTTCATGATTAACAACACTTGGTGTGATACAGGGAACATTCATCACTCCGGACTTGGAATCACACTCACACTCTCTCTCAAAAGTTAGCATTCTATTTATTATTTATTTCTGAGGAGCAAAAACACAAGAATTTTACTCTTATACTAGTATAATGAGATGTAATAAAGTCTATCTTGAATCTTATGAGCTCTGTTATCACCTCAAATTTTCTAATTATTATGAACATGTCCACAGAATCTCGTTAGTGCTTCTGTACCTCATTTAAGAGACTGGAGAAGAGTAGAGTCCATGATAGGTGTGTCACCCCAGGATGTCCTATCTCTCATGTCTGTCCTGTGTCTGTCATCTACTCCAAAACACCTCATTAAAGCCAGAACAATTACAATAGGCTTGATTTGCCTAATGTGTTGTGCCTGGTTAATCAGACGGTGACAGCCAGGTGTGCAAAACAGGGACAATGGGGAAAACATGCAGAGGATGAGGAGCTAATAAGCTGATGCTCTCCATGCTATTTACAGAGCTGGAGCGCCATCTAGTGGCTCAAGTTAACTCATATCTCATTATTACATTGTATCATTACATACAGGATTTGCACTGGCGATGTAGTTGCACTGACACTCTCTTGCATTATGGATACCAAAGCCTCCTTCTGCACATTTCCACACCACTCCTTTCACAGTTTACAACCTAACTTCTTCCTAAAGGAACACAACTGATTTCTCCCTCTGTATTTTGAAGTGTGTTTGTGTGTGTTATGTATATGTTATGTATATGTATATGTATGTATGTCATTGTATAATCTACATCTTAATTTCTGGATGACTAATCTATCTATCTATCTATCTATCTGTCTATCTATCATGACATAAAACTGAAATGAAAACATGAAATGGTCATATTTGAATTGCAAGAATCACCCATTTGTTTAAAGAGAATTTGAAACCCAAACTGTTAAAATGGACCTATTATGTACAAGAGACCTCAACTACACTACATGAGCTGAAAGACTCATACTGATCTGAAATGTAAGCCTGCAGATATGTATATAGGCCTATGTGTGAGTAAGAAGGGTTGTCTATATCTCCCATGATTATGGTCTTTGAGGCTTGGTGCCTGATGTGTGCATAAGACACAGCTGTGCGATCTGCAGGAATAGCAAGTTCCCTCCTCACTCCCCTTTCCCTACTCAAAATAGCTACACTCAAGACATCCATGTCGTCCTACATACTTGAAAGTTTTCCCTCTCGCTCAGTCTGCTGCTGGATTAAACTCCTTTTCTGTTTGAGGAAAAGGTGTCAGATTAACAGCGTGGATGTTTAATTATGACTCACACAGAGTCTGAGGGTTGAGGCAGACAGGATTTGACTGTCTGTGATGTCGAAAGCCTCTTTAGGGGTTTGTCATTAATTCAAAAATGCCACAACATTACCGCTTTCACATTTAACTTTCAGGGATTTAAGCCTCACAAGCCATGGCTGTGAGCTTAACTGAGCAGCCTTTTGGCATCATTCCATTCTTTGAATTTAAAAGGGTTTGGTTTTGTTTTTAAAATGCAGACTTAAAATCCACTGGTCCATTGTACATTCTAAGTACAAAAGGAACTTAAATTGCTTAGTGGCAGGATGGCAAGATAAACGTCCAAAAACCAATCCCTGTAGCCTGACTACGCCACCCTGGGGCCTAATGCCTCAGGAACTCTTTATGAGATTAAAACATCTAGAGAAACAACCAGATCAATGGTTCAAATAAGCACAGTTGAGACAAGCAAAAGTAATAGTCTACTGATCAAAAACCGAGGAGAATTCTGGCAGAGGAGGTGTTAGAAAAACAAGTATTCATTATTTATTCTTGAGAAGAAAGGGACAACAATTAACAGCTACAGGAGTCACAGGTAAGCTTACCAGAGGAAGGCAGGCTAACTGGAATTGTGCTTCAAAGTCTACACTAATACATAGGCATACCCAGGCAAGCATTATGAAAGCGATTCACCTGTTACACAGCAAAGCCACAGCAAGCAATACTCAGTGTAACACATGTACGATTAACGCTCATGCCCACTAGGGAGGACTAGCACTCCCTTAAAGCCA
Source organism: Tenualosa thibaudeaui (assembly GCA_027481765.1). Taxonomy (NCBI): domain Eukaryota; kingdom Metazoa; phylum Chordata; class Actinopteri; order Clupeiformes; family Clupeidae; genus Tenualosa; species Tenualosa thibaudeaui. The sequence goes on from JAIFZK010000012.1 coordinate 847,920, forward strand.
CCTCAGTATGCTAAATGAACCAAAATAAAAGAATTAAAACCAAACAAAACAAAGGAAATCAAAATCCAAACAAAACCAAGACAAACCAAAAACTAAACCAAGACAAGACAGTAGCACAACCCACATTAGCAACCAAGACCGGGCTAGGCCACATTACCTGGAGAAACAGAAAACATTAAGCCAAATGCAGCTCAACACTGTTGCCATCGGTAACAATATTGTAACTTGTGTGACCGAGATGGATTTCAACTCTGTTACATTGCATTTAGGAGTATATATTTAGGAGACGGGATAGAATGCTTTGGGTATGCTGCTTGACCACGACAGATCAAACTAACGACCTACTCTTGATCATAGTAACCATTGATTTAGAACTAGCAACGGCCGTTTATTCTCGTAAGTTTTGAATGAGTCGTGTCGAGGAAAGAGGTAGTTCTGCAAACGAGCCGAGCTGTCAAAAAGTGTAAATTGTTAGCAAAACTACATAGCGCAGACGTGGCAACAGTGGTACAAGCGGGATAATGAGCTCCATGGCGTGCGTATTTCGGTTAATATTGCACTTATCGAGGTGTATAGGCCGCTCCGTTCCGCGTCGGGAACTTATCACGTCCTCGAACATGCAACATTAACCAATATACGCACACCGTGTTATCCCCTTCTTACTTGCTGAAGAATTAAACTTCAAGCTGATGTCATTGCCTCTTGTAGACTACACTCATATACACTTGTTATACACAATTGTTCAGGGCCCATCCTTATATATAAATCATATGTTGTATGATTTTGCATGCAAGTCTTGTGTGATTATGTTTATATATGCCAATCCATTGCGTCTAAAAGTAAACCTACTCTGTCAGTGTGCTTTGAAGTAGTGGATTTTTCGAGCAGGCAAAGTCAAATTGATTTAAAAAAAAATAATAAATGAAAGTATGGGCAGAGGGAGGAAAAAAACATTTAATGAGATGTTCTCTAATTTACCTTACATTTTCCACTGATAATCATGTTGATATTCATCACACAACATCTAAGTGCAAGTTCTATAGAATTATAAAGAAATTATTAATAAATTATATAGAAATGATGCCTTAATTTGTCATAATTTCCTTTATTATCTAAGGTAATTGTGCTGTATGTATTGTCTCCTCTATTATTATGCAGCTACTGTAAAGCTGTATTGGAATTCTCTTTTACAGCAAAACAGAAAGCTGACACACAGATTTGCATGTACATCATCACCCAAAATCACAAAATAGTCTGTGGCTGTATTTGTGCAGTTATATGTGGCTGCCCTCAATGTCAAACTTGCCATTGAACACACAAACATGTCTCAAGCATGACGGCTCTTCCCCAAAAAGCTCAAAAGAGCAGCAAATTTCTCAGATAACACATTGCACATGACACACTGCCTGCATGACAAGGTACAATAGTGACGACTATAGATATATTTTAAAAGATATATTTTCACCTATTCTTTCTATGATTGTTAACTGATTGTTACTGCTTCTCTTTCTTGTTTTAGTTAGAACTGTCTTCTGTAAATAAAGTAGTAGTAGTGATAGTAGTAATAGTAGGAGGAGAAAGTAGTAGCAATAATATTTATACTGGGTGTGGCCACAGACTAACTGCACTGAGGCTAACTGAGTGAGCCTCAGTGACCATCCTTCCCTCATTAAAGGAGTGATTCAGAATATTCAATACAGGTGGACTGTTTTCTTCATGTACTTCATTTTTTAACAAATGCCATTATATACAATATTCTGTAGTTTCCACATTTCAGTTTGGTGTTGCTGAGTCATGGTACATGACTTATATATGGTAATATATAAAGATACATGTCATAATTATTTAAGTCACTGCAGGTAATATGGATCCAAGACTTGCCTGCCCCAGGCTCCCACAGACAATTGTGATAGCAGTCCATATCATGTTTTTTGGGGGAGACTCAGACTCTATGGCCTGCATGCAGATGTCTCTGATTGATAAAAAGAATAAGAACAGACCACAGTGCAGTTGCTGCTATCTCACTTTCAGGGGAATCTAGAATGAGGAGTGTTGGCTCAAATACTTGCTAATGTTACATTCAAAGTTTTTGAAGTTCTGTGGCCATGCACTGATATGTCAAATAGTAGCCCACTTCAGTACCATATCTGATCATTAGCTTCACCTCAAAAACAGTAGACCCCACTGAGATCAATTTTATATGATCTCCACTAATTTCTACTGGGGACTCATGATAAAGTTTGCTTTTACATAAAGGATATGCATATAATTTTCCCTCTAAAACCCTTAGCAGAAGATCCAATTCATTCAGTCTCTCTCCTCATAAAGAGAATCCAAAATGATATGGTCCTGAAATGGTAAGTGCACTTACTAAATGCACCAGGTCCTGACAGATCTGTAAACACCATATTTCACACATTCACTCACCCAATGGTTTGTGTTGTTAGCATTAATTACCATAACAACATAGTTGACCTAGAATGCTGAAGAGGACCAGTTTATTCTGAGCTTGAGTGGATGCACACCTAGTCACAAGTGCACACTCAGAAACACTGCCCACTGACCTTTCAAGTGGAGCATTGTACAGAATGAGATGTCAGTATAACAGCACCCTGTGGAGGTAATGAAACCATTTTATCTTGTGCTGGAGCAAAAATCCCTGAGGCCAGAGGCAGAGTAGACAAACCAAGACTGCTTATTATTCATATTTATGCAGGCGCACATACACCCGAGAGACATAGTGTCTTATGAAAGAAGGAGAAGGGTGTCATGGTGTCATCAAATATTGACAGAAATATTCATTTGGATACTTGTTTAACTTGCTCTCTCTCTCTTGCTCTCTCTCTCTGTGTAGCTCCCTTCCTACCTCTCTCTCTGTCCTCTCTTCCTACCCCTCTCTCTCTCTGTCCTGTCTAACAGTCTACTGCATGTAATTTCCACACAGTGGCTGTCATCTCTGCATAGTCTCCACACTGATGGTCATCACTGAAAGGATTCCAGAGAAATCATGATACAAATCTGGAACTAACATCTAAAGCTTACACGATCAGAGCAATTTCTCACGGTGAAAGGTGACCCATACCACAGAGAATTTACAGCTTTAATTATAGTGGGATATCCACGTTTTACAGCTTCTTGTTTACAGAAAAGTCCTTTTGCTATTTTTTTCCCCAAAGGTAATATTTCTTGGAGTGTTTTCTTTGTGTGGAGGAATCACCCTTGCTCGTCTTCATACAGTTTGATCTGCAAAAGCTTTAAAGTAACACAAGTGGGTTTTATTGTCATTTCAACCATATATACTATATATAGTGAGACAAGACAATGTTTCACCATGAATGAAGTGGTGTTACCTTTATGGTATATTAAAAAATAAGTTAAGCACACAGTGACGTGGAGTTGGAGTATATAACATTCAGCAGCAGGGAAAAAGAGAAGTGCAAGAGTGCATTCCAGTTCAGTGTGAATAATTTGTATCGTTTTGGTGACGCATAATTGACGTACAGTGATTGCAGCCTTACTTAATCTTGTCTTATTTACCTAATTAAATGTCAGGAGACTGGACAGCCTTAGGATATCCTGGCTGATTCCTTGTGCACATGCCCTCCACAGAAAACCATGAAGTGCATGAAGATCACCTCAGTTGCTGGCTCTTTATGCAGGTGTCCATGGCAACTGTCCTTGCCGTCTCCACAGCAGGTCCTATTGAATTGAAAAGGTGAAAGGTCCAGAGCTCTTCTGCTAGAATGCTAATACACTGTCAGGACTTCTGTATTAAATTCTCTCATCAGTCCACTTCTGGTTTTTAACATTCAGTGGAAGATTTTCAGATTGGTCTGAAAATGGGTCAGTCTGAGCAATCTGTATGTGATGTATGGGCAGTCTGGTAAGGCAGTATGGAACCTATTGGGTCTAATCTTGGCTAGGCCATATGGTGAAAAGCATGTATGGCAGTTACATTAAGCTTGTTAAAGGCCAAAGTGAAGAATTTCACAAAATCTACAGCTCTAGGACCAGTTAGTTGTTCCAGTTAGTGTGGCTTCCTTAGACCAAAAACACAAACAGCTTGCAACTGCAATGCTAACACAGAGAAATGAGTGTGAACCTAGAGGTCCAATCATTGCACATGACATGGGGCTGACCTGCAACCAGTGGGTTGCTCATTTGAAGTTGTGATGTTGTGAAACCCATGCCATTAAAAGAGATTTTGTGCAAGATAACAGATTAGAAGAAGACAGATTTCAACTACCCCCTCCCCCCCCCCCTGCTCCAACACACACACACACACACACACACCTCTAAACACAGCATCATATAAAAAAAAGAGGCAGCAGCACAGAGAGTAAAAAAAGTCTTCAGCCTTTTGATCTGTTGGGTGTACAGAAACACTAACCTAGCCTACTGGCACTGACTGATCAATGAACCAAAGCATCAGTTGGAATAATCATTGGCAGCGTTCAGTCCTACACCCTTTTGGTCATACTCTGCAGATTCTGCTGCAGTCATACTTGTGCAAATTATTTTGGGTTCTGTGATCTTTTGTATGGTGCATTCATTGTTAAGGTGTGGCATACGTCTTCTGAGGCAGACACAGTGTGAGCAATAGAGATTACCCCTTTTCATATCACTCTCCCCACAGTCCCCAACCAAATGTGTACAAGAGGGAGAAAACCAGAGTACAACTTCAGTCTTGATTTGAAGCAGTCATTCAACCTTCATAATACATATTACTATTGTAAGTGGATGTCCACAAAAAGCAGGTAATGATGTAATAACAGCACATGTCTTTGAGGCTAGCATCATATCTCAACCTCACTGTGTAATGCCAAGGGGAAATTAGGAAGACATTCCTTCTGTTGCAGATGACTGGTGACAGTGACTCTGCTGACATTTTATTTTGATTAATTACACAAAGAATATTTCCAATCTGATGTTGTGATTTCTGAATTTGTTTCTGGCCTTGGGCTAGAGCAGGACAAAGATTAAATTGATTGTTGTTTACATTTAGGCTAGTTATACTGGGAGGGGTTTTAATTCTTTCAACCAATAGTGACAGTGATAAATCCACTGTGTTTTGCCCATCAAACCCTTCTTTGGTATGTACACTTCAATGCTAGTTGTCTAAGGAAAGGACAGAGAGACACCAAAGAAGCATTGTCATGAGCAAAGCAGCTGAACAGTGTCACACATATTATTTGACAGTGTGTGTGTGTGTGTGTGTGTGTGTGTGTGTGTGTGTGTGTGTGTGTGTGTGTGTGATGCACATTCACAGAAAGGTTTGTTGATCTGTTTCAGTCAAATGGGATTTCAAACTGTGGGAACAGTTATTGTATGTGAAGCAATTAAATGATTCATGATTTTTTTTAATCTACATTCAGCATGTTTGACCTATTTTCTTGCAGCTCTTTTAGGGAAGACATAACTTGCATCACCTACGGACACACAGACAACAAAGAAAACACAGAAAAGTCAGGCTTTTTTTTTCTTGTGTTTCACATTTACAGTCATTCCTATACTTTCAGAGCCTTTGCTGGCTTTCTAACATGTATTATCAGTATGGGCTCATATTCTGAAAAACCCCTCAGTATTTCCTGCATCAATAGGGATCGTGGTCCAGACCAGATCAAATATCCCTGGGTCTAGGATGTTTTGAGGGTAGTGAGAGAGACAGAGGGGTGTGTGTGTGTGTGTGTGTGTGTGTGTGCGTGGGGGGGTGGAGGGCATGTCGTGCTTGCAGTATCCACTAGACATATCTTGGCTTCTCTGTCTTGTGTATTTATTTATCAGCTATTTTTAACAATTCTATTGATCCCCTTCTCCCAGTATGATCAATTGTAGTGTCTGTGGTGAAACCAGGTACGCATGAAAGACCTCTGTGCCCTATCTGGTTTAGAGTTTACATCATACATGCCTACAAAACTGCAAAGTTATAGTTGTCCTTTGATATTGGAATACTGATTCTTATGGTTTAGAATATTTCATGTTTTATGTAAGATTCCAAATACTGAATACTCCTCTCTTGATCTTAAAGTGGGTATGCAGATGTAACATTCTGCAAGAATTCGAACCCACAACTTTTCAGGCTACTTGCACGCTAGCCAGGTTCCTTAACCACTATGCTACTACTACTCTCCATGTCTCCTGTGTCATGTTACTCCCTTGGAAGAAACTTTTATGTACGGCGATGCTAAAAGTGACGGCAATTTCAGCGACGGCTCGTGACTTTCAGTCGCACAGGAGGGAATTCACCATCAGTGAGTACAGGTATGTTAGCATCACATATACATCATGAAAAAAAATACATCTAAAGTAATTTAAACACAATGCTTAGGAGTAGCTAAGGATGGTTACGTTTCACAGACAGTAGAAGATTTCCGTGCGTCATATCTCTTAGAATCCACAAGCCAAATTACCGTGTTTGGGTTCGTCAGATCAATGTGACTACATCGGCTAGGAGTAAACTGAAAAAATCGCTGGTACAGTTACAGAACTGAATGAAAACTAATTTGGGGGGGCTTTCCCCCAATATAAGTTTCAATTTTCTGAGTTTTAGTTTTCAGATTGTTTATAGATATATATTAGTAGACCGTTTGCCATTGTTACTATGCAACTCTGATAAAGGCAAGACTTTGGCATCATTTCCAGACGTATGTGTATCTCCTTTGGGGGGGGGGGGGGGAGCTCACTGAAGTCGTGAAAAATTATTACTTATTATTACTTTATATCCCTTCAGATTTCCCAATCCATGGTCTTCCACTGTGTTTTATTTGGAAAATTGTAATTTGGAAATGTTTCATGTCATTACGTATTTCTTTTTCATGTCAGGTACAGGGATACATTCAGTGCATTTCAGTGATACAATGTTCAGTTTACCACCACTTGACATCACAGAATGTTAGAATGTCAAGGCGTGATGAAGGCCCATAGATGAGTTCCTGTACCATTAAGCCAAAGATAATTGAATATTGACCTGGTTGTTGTACAATTATACTGCACACACATTCCATTCCAGAACAGATGATTGAACAAAGTGAACTGCCAACTGACATGATAAGAAGCCAACAAAGGCAAGGATGAAGGAGTTTGTCACATACATTGAAATACTAATGTAAGACGTAGTGAAATTGCATAAATTAGAGCATTAGTTCAGTAAAAGAGAAAAAGAAAAATACTGTCAGGCACAGACTAAACACAACTTGACTTATTCAAACAAAGGGGTTTTATTTACAGATTACTCAAACAATACGTAATTCAAGTCAACGTCAGCTACAGATAGCTGAGGTCAAACGGCCAAACTACAACGGCCAGAAGTTTAAGGGAAAAACAAAACTCAAGAAGATAACTGAAATACTCAAAGTACAAACTAAAGCAAACGATAGAACGAAGGATACAACAATACCGAAACTGAGAGAGTCCATGAACAAGGAGCGCAAGACAGAGACTTTGCGGTAGACAAGGAGTAACACGGCTGACTCGGAACAGATCCAGGGGAGGATTGACGAGGCCAGACAACAGTATCTCCGGGAGAGACACCTAAATAACGTGGAGACCAGGTGAAACCAATTAATACTCAGGGGAAGGTGCACACGAACCAGGAAGTGTCTGTGAACGAGGATACGAGCTGTGAGTTTGTGAGGCAGAGTGAGGGGGCGTGGTTGTGGCCAGATCTGATGCAGACCTGACAGATACGGAAAAAGCAAATAAATGGGCATTAGTCCATATGAGATCAGTATAATATAGCTTACATAAGCAATCTATTAATACCTAGGCATGAATAAATTATAACAGAGAAGAGTCTACATAAAGGAAAAGATTATCAATAATATATGTCCAAACTGCACATATTCTTCAGTGTTTTATACAGTGAATGAAACTATTTGGCACCACATGAAAGTAAGCTATTTGTTTTTGTAAGCTTTTGTTTTTGTTGTTTGGACTTCTGACTTATGATATCTGTTACAATTCCTTTTCAGTGGTCTAAAGGTCATTTTAGTGCTGCTTGCTCCCTCTTAATCCACTTTAATCCACCTTTTATCACACTTTCACATCCTATGCAACAGGATGTTCTGATGAAACAAGACAAGGTATATAACAAATGGCTACAGATTTGAAAAACAGGTTGTGATATGAAGTAGTTTCAGAGGAGCCCAGAGAGTTGTCATTAGATTTAGTGCACACAGATAAAATATGATTCAGTTCATGCTTGAGTCACTTTCATTAAATGCACTGCATGTATTGTGTCAATGTAGGCCCACATGTAATGTCATGGTGTTTAAACAAACAATTATTTATTAGGTTACTAATCACAATCCTATCTAGAAGATATAGACAGATAGAAGACTGGTTGTGCATTTTAAATGCAACTGTCAGAGCATTTTAAAAGTTCAACTTTAGTCGGACCAAGCCAATAATTCAATTATCTCTTAATGCATTGCAACATACTGAGTGAAAGGGAATTCAACAAAAACATTTAAAGACTAGTTCCAGCAATCAACGTTCAAAACAAAAAGCTGTCCCCATAAAGTGAAGATCCTTGTGATGGATTATCCACTAGTCTTGCTATTGTCAGTGTCTCTTAAATCAGTGGCTTGGCTTGCCGTGCCCCATTGCCGTGCCCCAGTAATTGCAGTAAAGAGTATATGGAAGGTATTTATAGTGCTCAATTAGAGCTCCTCTCATTGCAGTCACTTCTAGAATAATCAAACCATCCGCACAGCGCATGTGAGCGAGAGAAACATGTCTAGGCGATCACGTGTCTATGGAAATACTGATTGACAGTTAAGCAGCAGAGGAGACGGAGAGAGTGGAGTGAAGAGGTGGGTAAGGTAATAAAAGAAAGCCAAGATAATGCTTAAGTCCATGTTGCTTCTCTGATAATGACAACTTCAGGACAGAAAATTGGATGGTCTTTCTGGTGAGCATCTTGGTCTCTGCTGAAAGTAGAATCTAGTCTCCTGGCTGAGGTGAAAATTCAGTTTCTGAATTGTGAGTTTTGTTACACTGATGCTGCACATATATATGATTCAGCTTCCCCTACATTTTAAAGTATTTTTGGGGTTAAACCCTGTGCTCTTAGATGTATTGACAGGCATTGTTATTATAGTGTTATTACTACATTACTTTCAGTGAAAATGGGCAGCCTGTGAGGTCAAAGAAGTTGAATCATTCATAACCCTTTGACCTTGCCCTCTACAGGAAAAAAATCACATCAGAAATTCCCCTGACATGAAGTGGCGTCTTCTTCTCGTATTCATTTGGGAATGCAAACACATTGGTTGCACTGCATGGCCTAAAAAATATCAAAGCAGAAGTACCTCCTCCTTCTCCCTTGTCCTCCTGGAGAAAGCTTTGACTTTGTTAGGTCCCTCATGCCACCATCTCCTCAGTGGCTTCAAAGGACTTCACCAGTTTACCTCTACAAAAGAGGATTTTCACGCAAAGCTGTTACAGATCCATTCCGCACAGTTACAGGTCTTAGTAGTGCTCTGACAACTGATCTCACTGCTACTGAATGCTGAAAGATGTGAAAACCTACCAAGCTTACGAATATCTTTTGCCTCTTCATGTGTCATGTACGAATGCGTTGTTTTCTTGTGTTTTTGAGCATGAGCAGTAGTCCATTTTAAGTTTCCCAAAGATTGTGAGGACCAGTGTGAACTTACAAGAATTTCCACAGTATGTTTATACCTTATATGATCCAAGCTGACTGGAGGTACCTTATAGCACGTGTTGGGAGGTTGGGGAATTTCAGAAATCTGGCTAGTGGGTACTTTGTGAAATAAAAAATTGTAACAAATAACAAATGTAAATTTACAACAGTGTATTCATATTTTTTTTACATTGATGAGAATAATGATTCAAGTACCAATAATGATTATAGATACATACACACAAAATAGATGAATGTATTGATATGGGGATATATTGTACATATTCATCATCATCATCATCATCATTATCATGAGTCAGGGTCCAAAAGTGGCTGCAGACTATACATGACGATGTAAAAACAAGCAAACACCAAAACAAAACAAACAAGCAAAAAAACACAATATCCCTATAAAAGACATTCATACCAGTACCTCCACATTGGTGACTAGTACCAAAGTGCACTGTTGCTGGGACACTCAGCAAAGTTATAGTGTTGTTCTGTGACATATTTAAGTGACAGATAAATATTATAAGATAAAACGGTAAAACTTTAGATTAGGGTACACATATTCACCATTAACTAGCAGCTTATTAACATGCGAATTAGTAACATACTAGCCATTTGTTAAGTATTACAAGTCACTTATTAATACCGTATTCTGCATGACTTTATTCTACCCATAATAGATCATTAACTAAGAATTTATAATTAACACCTATATAAATATAAACGGCTATTTACTGTTTATTCGTAGTTAGTAAGTTAGTTGTTGTACATTAATTATGATCTTAATATGCTTTGGTTAGTATGGTGCAGTAGTACAACAGGAACAGTTGACTGATTATTTGTGATTATTTGTTATTGTCAGTATTGTTTTGGTTACAGTGTACAGTACAGTGTTAGATGTACTCTGTCTATGTGCTTTCTGTGCTCCATTTTGCATCTCTACCTGTAAACCAAAATGCACCAAACATTGCAACACTTTCATATTCCTGGTTTTGTCAACATACCTCTGTGACAGCAGACATTCTGTATTTAATGTGAAGTTTATGGCCTACCAATTGCAGTCATGATCCAGATTGCATTCAAACATTCAGTCTAATGTGTTTGACATTTTTTATTGAGTGAGTGCATGTAGCAGGTTATAACCATAAAAATGATAAAAATACATATGTTGTGGATAGTCATAAAATCTTTTTTCTATCTCCCTGCAGCTTGCCAATGGCATATGAAAAATTAACAGTAAGATGACACTTTGAAACAACACTGTGACAAATCATGCACTAAATCTGCAATATATTTTTTATCCTGGGTGGAGACAGGTTTTAAATAAATCATCCCGCCCTAAAAAGATAAATGGAATTTGGAACACAGCTGCGCTCATTTGAGCTCAGAATACATAGCAGAAGGCAAGGAACCGGTCAGTTTCCTGAGCTACGGTGCTTGTGTGATGAGACAGATGTTGTTTTTCAGGCTCCCAGTGACGATGCACAGCAGAAACACTTCATTAACGACAAGCACCAGAAATAAATGGTGTGGGCAGAGCAGCTTCCCCCTGGGTAGGGAACACTTTCTGAGTCCATATAAAAATAAAAAATAAGAATAAAAAAACTATGAGCCTCATTTTTGTCATCAAATTCAAATTCAAGGTCAGTGGGCAGGGTGCCAAATAGAGTTTTAAAAATGCATCAAACGATTGGAGTGCAATTGGATATGCATAATGGGACTTGAATCTACCTGCATCCTCAGACAAAATTCAATACTCCAGCACTACTACTCATCTATCTAAGCCGATGACATCTTGCATAATCCCCTGGCAAATAATCTTCATCAAGGGCAAATGATTTATTCGCCATCTTGGTTTGAAATTGATGTGACATGCATTTTATAAGGTATGAACCATTGTATAAACCATTATACATTTCTTAAAATGCATCATATCTTTGTTGTGTGTTTGGTCAAAGTCAACAGTGGTCAAATGAAAGCCTGGAAGGACTATGATTCATTAAAACACGGAGGATCGTGCAACCTGTAAAATATTGGATAAAGTGATGTAACTCATAACTTTCATATCTCTTTTAGTACTTTATGATGCTGCCATAATAACTCCTCATTTCATAGGATACGCTTTACTAATCAGTAAGGTGTACAGGACGTGATTAGCAGGAAATTACTACCATGGAAAGTCCTGTATCCATGCTGAAAAAAGAAACCAACGCTTGACAAACCACTCACCACATGCTTCTGCTACATACTGGCTATAATTGCCAACTGCTTTACGTGCAGCGGATTTATCTGATATCCTAATTAGAGTCAGACATGTGGCAGGTGACTTAGGCAAACAGTAATTGCTCAGGTTTGAAGCCAGAACAGAACAGATAGAGAGAGCCAAGACTTCAGAAAGGCATCCAGTAGAGCTCTATGACTCACTCGCTCGCAGGAAATGATCAAAGTAAAAATAGCACCATCTCCAGACAAACACAAGCATGTCTACCTACCACTGGCTATTATATGCAGTGTAAAAAGCTGTGTGTGTGTATGTTTGTGTGTGACTGATTTGGTGTCGATGGTGAACAAAACCTCCTCAATAACAACATTAATATTTATCTGTGATGAATCAGCTGTACATAAGAGCCAAGCACAATCAAGTTCCTTAAGTAAATGCGAAATTTGAAAATTTGTGGATGCCATCCTTTGACTTCTGTTAAAATCTGCAATCTAGCACAAACTGAAGGACCAGTGTTCTATTGACTACGGTTACATGCACAACGAATTTGGAATAAGATCAATATGCTAGTTAGGGCAAGATCCTGAATAATCCATTAATGTGTGAAAGAGTAGCTCGCTACAGGAATATTCTCGTTTACATATGTCACTATATTCCGGTTAGGTCACCAACGTAGCCTACAAATTTGCCTTGTATTGGATGCTTTATTCCAATTGAACATGCCCCCATGAGATAAAATACTCCGGTAAGGAGCATTTTCGATTTAAGGTGTATGCAAGACCATGAATTCTGGTTAATTCAGCCATAAACCAGGGAGGTTATTCAGATTTTTAGAAATTGGAGTATGGCCAAATTCAGAAGATGACAATTTCAATGAGGAGTTTACATGACTCGAGCACAAACCGAATATAGCCAACATTCTGTGTAAAACAGGAATACTGTATTTCCTGCATGTAACTGTAGTCAGTGACTGCTGTGTGTTGTATGTTGAGGGCATGTGCTAAATGCTGGCAATGTTGAGCTCCAGCCAAACTATACGAATAAAAGCCTCATGAGGCTGATCTGCTTCCAACCTGTGTCCATGACTCTGATTAGTGCAATTGAGTTGGATCTGTGACAAGTTTTTTGTACACGGATTGCAAACTTGAATCAGATGAAGCCAACTTCTTTCCATTCTTGTCTCTTCTCATCAAAGCCATGAAATGGCATCTTGCACACTTGTGAAGTGTACACATCGCCGCTTTCAATTACTTTGGGTGCAAAGCTCTTATTACTTATCCGTGTGGACCCAAGGTAGGGTCAGAAAGTTCTGGAACATGGTAGGGCAAACACAGTGGCTGCCCTCCCATCTCATGACAAAAATGGTCAGGGTGGGCAGAACCCAGGCTCATAACTGACGGAGACATTTCAGCTGGTGACGTTTGCCAGGCCTGCAATTGCGAATGTTTGTAATTAATGGCAAACTGCAGCACTGTGTGCCTGTAGTGTGTCTGTGACTGAGAAAGCATCTTTGGCTTTGGGGAGATGGCGGGGGGGGGGGGGCAGAGGCAGTTTCCATAATGGTATACTCATATGACATGTATGGAACTTGAGAGGTGTCATGCCTAAGAGTGTTGTGTATAGGAGATTGTGAACTTGTCTTGCTAAATTGTCTGGTCATTCACTCATCTTTTCTTAAAACGCTCTATTATCCTGAGTAGCAGAATTGAATGAAATCATAGTACATTCTCTCAATATGGAAAAACAAATCTCGCAATAGCACTTAAGGGCTCCATACAAGTTGTCTGTAGTAAGCAGCCATTTCAGAAACAGCTAGAGGGAGAAAAAAAAGAGACAGAGAGAGAGAAAGAAAGAGAGGAGAAAGCTACAGTGAGAGAGAAAGAAAGAGAGGTTGCTCAGGACACTCAGGGTGGAGGTTGCTTAGGACACAGCTCCAGGGATTAAAGTTGGACTAAGAAACTGCTGACTGGATAGTCAGTACAATTTTAGTGAGTGTATGTGTGTTTTTTGTTCACTGAGCATGAAATGTTTCAACTGGTGAACTTGGCAGGTGTTTAGGCAGTAGCTGTCAGTGTGTGTGTGTGTGTGTGTGTGTGTAGGGTGTGTACACATGTGGGTCTATCTATGTGCAATGTTTGTATTCTTGCATATTTGGTTTGCCCCTCAGTGTGGTATCTGTCTCTTAGAATCTCATCTGTCTTTTGCTTCCCACCTCCAAATTTCTCTGACCTTGTCTCTCACATGCTCTCTCTTCCTATCTCTCTTGCTCGCTTTCCCTCACTCTCTCTCTCTCCTTCTCTCTCTCTATTTGCTCTAAAGCATTTTTGCACATCATAGAATTTTGCATGAAACAGCAAATGTGACAAATTGCATTAGACTGAAAAGGCAGACAGGCAAATTGGATGACATGAGTCAGTTAGAAGTGGCACCCACTGTCTTTTCTGACACACACACAAACACACACACACACGTATTCATGCATAGGCCAATTTTGTGTGCCGGAGTCCATAGTCAACAGAGCATGCAGAATGCAAAATTCTTTATGTGTTTTTTTGTTTGCTCATTTTAGATGCAAAGCCCTCATGGTTTGGCAGCTCAGTCAATCAGTCAATTTGGCAGTCAGTCTCTCATCCTGGCTGTGGCTTCCCTATACATTTATGGCATCACTAACTGCTTCCCACAGTGTATTACACAATACATTCTACATACATATATTATACCTACATACATCCTTTGTAAAAAATAAAAAAGCCAACCTATATATTTTATGCTTACTTGAACAGACAGATGCAGTTATTCAGTTCAAATTTCATATGCCCTTCCTTGAAAATATCCCCAAGGAGGCCATCCGCCAGCTGCTAAAGTGAGTGTCATCCACAGATCTGTACGTAAATGTGACAGAGGGGACCTGTTTAGAGTTGGCTGGAGTCGTTGGATGTACTGTTCTAGGTCCATGCTCCATCTGTGAACCATTAATTAATGCAGTTAAGTGGGTCTGATGTGTGGGCAAGCATACTCACACAAGATCCTGCTATCAGTGAATTAGAATTCCCTTTATGCTTAAGGCAGGCTGCTATTACAAGAGAAATCTCTTTTGCATGTTTAAAGGTATTTTTGTTGCTGATCTCTAAACCACACAATAAAACAATAAAAGTGGGTCCTTGAGAAGTCGTTGAATGGAATGTTTCTTACTTATGACTTATTATCAGCCTATATAAAAATGCAATTAGAATCATTTGTATCCACTGCTGAACACAATTATTCAGTTATCGGTTCTTAAGATCCAAACTGAAACGTGCTAACTGACTTTCACGTTCCAGAGGCCAAACTTCACCTTTTCAGTGCTTGTTTGTCAGAGCTCTGCTACAGTGATGGGACCTGCTAATGACTGGTAATGATGGCCATTTGTCATAAGCAGGTGTGAGAATTTTACAGCATGCCTTGAGTGGAACATTGAGTCCAGTGCTGTGGTGCAAATGATTAAATAATGAATGACAAATAATGACCTGTCTGTTTGGCCACATATTTATGATGAGACTGCCACAGTTTCCTAAGATCTGCGGGTCACGAAGACTCTCCAGAGTGGAGATAACTCAGCATTGAGATAAAGACGTCAAACACTTGTATATGGGTTATCTCGTGGGATTTGAAGGGCAGGCAGAGCATGCAGTGACAGCAAATCATCCCTTTATGGATGTCAGTCAACCATGTCCAATAACACAGTGCTGCTTTCTCATCACTTGAGGGGATGGAGCACCCTGTCTTTAAATTGAGTCTGAGGGACATATGCCCTCTGTCTGTCTCTCCCCTCTTGACCTCTTCCCATCCCACCTTTACCTCTCTTGTTTTTGTTAATCCGTCTCACCTCTTCCCTCTTTCTCTCTTTCCATCACATACAAAGAGAGAGAGAGAGAGAGAGAGAGAGAGTGAGAGATGTATGCATTGCTATTTTTAAGTAGGTCTAAACTTAGGTCTAGACTTCTACGAATTTGGGCATTTCCATGGAAAAACTTTCATGCGCTGGCATCCACAAAGCATGTTTATCTTTTATGGACGTTTACCTCAAGATGCCATTGATAGCAAAACAACTTCAGTAATGTACTGGCTTCATACAAAGTCCTCTACAGAATCTGTCCATACACTTGCAGAGTTAGGGATACTTGCAGAGTTAGGGATAGGAACCTACTGTCTGTAGAAATTACTGACTTGCTATTATATTTTAACTTGCATATTTTTTGTTGATACCTGCTCTTTAATGCCCATAAAAGAAATCTCATGCATGCTCAAAAAGGTGCAAATGACAACAATTGATTCCAGAAATGTGAATTCAGCCTCTTAAAATATAGTTAAGAACGACTTAGTAAAGAAGACTCTGAAGAGACAGTTCGAGGAACACTCATAGAAAGATAAACAGATTTGGAAAGATATATCTTCAGAGTCTTCGTAGCACACTAAGAGTGAATGATATTGTGATTCTGTTCATTAAATGAATTGGAACTGAAATTGTATTTGATCGTATGTGCTTAGATTACCTTTTTTTCTGGAGAAAGCACATGTTCTCTGGGAATCAATCGATTTAGTGTCTCCCACACAAATGAAGTTAATTTCATTCTATTCATTGCAGTACCTCCTCTAATTTCTGCTTGCCTTAATCCTCCCAGGACCATCTCTCTGAAGCTGCTCCAGCTGGAAGGGAATGCTGTTCTTGAGAGACACAAGCCGCTGTTGATTTTTAATGCTTGACTTGTTCGACTTCATCGCTCTTGGTGATTCTTTGGAAGGTCTTGCTGTATGAAAACATTCTTTCTGAGCTTGTTATGTAATGTCATCATAAGCAGACAGGGACAGAGAGAGAGAGAGAGAGAGAGAGAGCAAGATATCACTCTGTGGTGAGTCTTTTTGGAGGCATAGTACATTGATTGCTTAATAGGAATCTGGTGGATCAGTCTGTATGTGTTTGTGTGTATGTACATGCACGTTCATATACATTTGAGTGTGTCTACATGCATTTTTGTATGCTGTGTGTGAGAGAGTGTGTGTGGTTCTCAAAAAATGAACCGATTATGTTCATGATGAATTTAAATAGTCAGTTGCCATCTGTCAACTGGACCCATATCAGCATCATTTCTTGTGTTCTTATGCCTTGAGTGATATACTGACACTTGCTGTCCACCTCCACAACACACACACACAGCCCTTTTACAAGAGGTGAAACATAGTATTTGCTGGTTACTTTCCATTAGTGTAATGGAATCGCGGCAGGGGTAGCTGTCATTTATGTGCAAAACCCACAAGCCCTGACTTTACCACTCAAAGAGGCCACAGGATCAATTGGCAGAGGAGCTCTTCTCATCAACCCCAGAGCCATTTCCAAGAATCAGAGCCCACTCTTCAACGTCTTCGGCAGGCTGCCACTCACACTGTTCCAGCCACAGCTGCCCTCTTGTCTCCCTTTTTAGCTTAGGGTCAAGAGCTCTGCACGTGTCCTCTGGGTGAAAGGGAAAGGTTAGTAAAAATCAGTAAACACTGACAAATAGGAATTTTAAGTGGGCACTGTATAGCAGGGGTAACATGATGTGAACTCTTGTTGATTAATTGATTGTTGACACAGAAGAATTAGATATTTACTGTGTGTGTGTGTGTGTGTGTGTGTGTGAGAGAGAGAGAGAGAGAGAGAGCGAGAGAGAAAAAGGTAAATGAAGGTAATTATAATGGCAAGATAGCACATTTTGCTGAATGCAGAATTTTTGCTGAATTTTACTGTCTGACCAAGCCTCCCTCATTTTCATGTTAATCAGAGTTGCTCAGGCACGTCGGCCCTCGTGGAGGTCTTCCACTCTCATTATAACACAGACCCATAAAGTTTAGAGCGCCAGTCTCCAGGGACTGGAATCCATTAGGAAATGTTAAATTACTTCAAAAAAGAAAAGAAAAAGAAAGTGTCCCACTTTTGTCTGTTCTACAGCTTTCGGTGTTTGGGATGCAGTCTCTTTTCAATCCGTTGTCTTTGCCGCTCCTCTGTCCTTCCTAGGAATCATTGCTGTGGCACCACATCCAGAGGAGCTTCTCAAACTAAACTGTCATGAAAAAAAATCCATTCCACTGAAAAGAGAGAAATAACGTGTTGCTTGAGTCACTGACACATTTCTGTGAGCTTCTTCATTCTGCAGTACAACCTGGGATTATGGACTCACATTACTGGAGGGCATTGCATATGATAAGGCTTTCACTACAATTCACTGCCTCGCTCATATTTTTCACAGCAACAGTAGATGTTTTGAAATAAATTTAAGTAGCTAACATGTAATATGACTGTTTTTGAATTATGAAGGATGTTTATAAGCTCTATATTTCAAAGACTGTTGTTACATCAGTGCCTAAGCTTTAAGGGGTTCTTCTGTGGGTCGAAACCATTCCAGTTGGGTAATTTGGGCTCTTTTTGCCCAGACATCTTGCCATGCCATGCAAAAAGCAGACTGTGAAAGCTATTCAAATCCCCCATGGCTTTGGAGTTTGAATCCCCACTCAGCTCTGTATGTGATGAATGGCCAGTGCAGCTCCTAGGCTATGCTGTTTGAGAGAGAATGCAAATTACAATCCCTTTTCTTCCCTGTCCATTCGAGATGCTTGCTTTCTACATCATCACATCAGTGGAAGCCCAAAATGACAAATGTTTCAAGCGCCATACCTGCATACATGAATCACAGAATCAACAGCAATGACTTTGACGCCAGCTCAGGGAAGGGAAGATTTGCCTGGCATTGCCCCGCCAAATTAAAATCAACACCAGATGGCCCGAGAGGAAAAGGATAATCACCAACAGATCAGCTGACCGCGCATCACTCAATATTCCACGTATTCATGATTTGCAATGCTTGACCGCGCAGGTTGCCACATTAGGGTGATGCATGGCGCATGGGTCTGCAAAACAGGCCTGGGTTTTATAGCGTGTGGCAGCAACAGCAATTTTTCCAGGAAATGGCCACAGCTTTTATGGGCCGCCTTGTCTTCTCGCCACTCAGCTGTAGCAAGCAAATACACCCACCTGCCGAAACAGAAGACAGTGTGTGCTCTCCAAAACTGTCTATTCAGTGACTCAGTGTACAGTGGAGCATCCATCATGTCACATCCTAGGTCAGCTACAACAATGCTGGGGAAAAAAAACGTATGGATGTGCAGTATTAGACATAGGACTTTAGTGTCACCTGTCCCACCTTGTTTTGATGGATGCAGAAAAGCCTTTATCCTATTACAACTGAGTCATTGTGAGAAGGTTATGGAAATCTCATAGTGTGGATGGAGTGTATTGCCACTGGTCAGGCACCATCAGGGTGACTATGGATTGCATGCACCCTTAAATGTGAAGGGCTATTCCTTAAAATTAAATGCATGATAGTCCTTGATCAAAACACATATGCCAATGCATCCACTATCCATCACTGGTCAAGTTGTCTTTGGCCAGAGAATTATCTTGTAATAAATTCAAATAAATTAGATTTTTTTGCTGCCACTGTATGTTCTACCTGAGTGAGCACACAACCAAGGTCATCTATTGAGGAGAGCCAGGCAGCAAGACATGCAGACACAGCACATTCAGAGTAATCACGTCCTGTGGAGAATCGGTTTCAGATCAGACACGGAAAGACAGTAATCATTTTTCAAGGCACGTGGCTTATCTCCAGGGGAGGCCACAGTCAACAGAGCGTAGGAACCAGGAGGTGTGGATTAACATACAGAATGTTTTGGAATTGATTCTGCCCTACCAGTCACATACAGCAGTGGATTTTCAGAGCGGTAATTGCATTCAAAGCTTGTCCTCACCACAACGCCAAAGGAGAAGTGAGAGGAGAGATTTCAGAAACAATCAATCTTTAGAGATGTTTCCATGAGTTAAAGTCATCCCAGGAGATTACATTAAAGGTTTGCAAAGTCTTTGCTTTGCCTCAAAGTTTGGTTCAACTCTGAATTAATCTTCATCTATTTTCCAAAACACTGAATCACCGAAAGCCTATCAAAGAGATTCTCATCCATTTGAGATTAAAAAAAAAGTTCAGTAGCCTACACATCAGGATCATTCATCTGCCAGCTGTCAGATGCTGACCTACCAGACAAAAGATCACAGGGCATTTTAAATACCACTGCCTTAAACATGACACATTTTGTCTGCACTGGCCTGAGAGATAGTGTCAATCATAAAGCTATTTGGGTTACAAAAAAGGGGTTGGGCTAGATTCTGATAGTATAACAAATTCAGTGGAAAGGGCACACTGTCATGGAACACTGAATGAAGTGGGTTATCACAGTGGAAACAATGGCAGGCATAAGCCTGGATTCTCAAAGGCCATTTGCCACAGTGGGTTAACAATTGTTCCTCTGCTCTTTCCTTCTTTTGGGGAAAAAATAAATACGTTAAGATTAAGTTGAGATTGAGGCGTGTTTCAAATTAAGCTTCTTTTCCACACAATGAGCAAGTCATGAAACCAAGAGCAAGACAAACCATGACAATGGCATTGCCAACGGCTTTCCATTAATATAAAAACAGACATGCAGTCGTGCAGTACGTTTTTTTTTTTTTAAATAAAACAGAAAATCACACATAGTTTCATCCTCTTCCATCGTTTTGTATTTTGTAGATGTGTGTAGATGTGTTTTTATTCCTCCAGGCAAAGACAAAAGATTTCCAAAAAGCTATACAGGGAACAGAATAATATTATATGACTCAAGAAGATCAACCTATTACAGCACTTTAAATAAAGTGAAGTAGCTACTAATTTATAATTTAACAACTTTAGGCAAGGTGCCTAAAGTTATTACTTGTGACTGCAGCTGTGAGAACTGCTTTAAAATCCAATGTGCATCTTGCAAAGCCTCTTTTCTGTAATTTACCCAGAACGCTCTGGTCCAGATCCTTTCTTGGAACTTGGCCCTTTCCCAAATCTCTAGCAGTTGTCTGTGAATCAGGCCCACAGGCATGTTCCATCATGCTCATCTCAAAGGTCAACAAGGACAGAGGACAGAACATCAGAGAGAGTCTCCGTGCTATCTGTACATGCTGCTAGTCAGTGATGGCATGCAAGAATATTTTTAGGGGTAAAGTAGCAAATACAGTATATTCTCTGTGAAGCAGGACGTGGATATGGTAAACAGAGAAGTCAGGCATAAGCAATAAAAACAAAGGAAAAATGTGCAGCGAATGCATCTTCTAAAATGCTACACTCATCTGCATGACCCTGAAAGACTAGACGCGGAGGGGGATCTCACATTGTGCAGTGCCTGACATTCACTTTCATTTCCTGTCTTTCTTAAATTACCTGTCTCAGTCTCTGCTTAAAAACAATCCAAAAAATATGCGGTTGGGTTCTCTGTCACTGAGGAGTGGAGAACCTGAGACGAGCGAGACAAAGTAGAGAAGCACGGGCGGCCCTCCATCTACTCTCCAAATAAAACTAGTCGATGAAATGTTTTTTCTCCACAATCATCACATTCATATTCACATTACCCCACCCTCCTTCAGTAACTAAAAGCTAATAGCAGGCATTTCCACATATACTGTGGATGTGCACAGACTTGTGCTGATTAAGGGCCTAGGAAAAAGCACAATAACAGGAGGTGTTATTAGATATGATGAGGGTTTCATCAGGATAAAAAAAGAACATCCACCATTATTTCAACTCCATCTGCACCTCCATCACCCCGATCTCTTTTTCATCTACACTTTATCTTTCTCCCTTTCCTTCAAAAACTCACACTTTTTTCCAGTCCCTCACATTCTAGTACTGTCTGTTTATGATAACCTGAGACATTATGAGGAAGATAAAAAAACTGGTATTCTCTGTATGCATCTCTCATGTATCTCTCCATGGAAATTCTGGTTGAAAGAAGCATATGTGTGCGGGTGTTGTGGGTGTTTGCGTATGTTCTCATGCATGTTTTTTGGATGTCTCTGCCTCATTTTGACGCAGGTTTCACTCCTCTCTCCCCTGTCTCTCACATCAAAGCACATCCATCAGTCCCTCCCGTCTGCTAAACAGCACGGGAGCTGAGGATGCAAAAGTAGCCCCCCATCATCACACCAGTGCCTAATGACGCAAATGAGCAAAACGTGCTCTGACTAAAATGTTTTCCTACAGGAGAGCGTTGGTCGGATCCATTAAACATGAGAGGCAACATTGCCCCACTCCAGTATGCTCTCCACCATCGCCTCGCCTTGACAGACCCGTGCCTGTAGCTCACGAGCTCCTCCACTCATTCAGACAATACCGACAACACAAATTGGATTTCTTGAATCAAAGTCAAAGAATGGAGGAGGGGGCAACTGCGCTCTCTGTCTCCATCTTTGAAAGTGTCAGGTTTGACACCGCATTGACCTGGAGGGGATGTGCTGATGTGCTTAATCAGGTCCAGAAATAGCAAAGAAGGGGTGATGGAGGTGGTTGTGGTTGGGGGAGTGGGGGGCAGGAGGAGGGTGACAGACAGCTAAGGTATAGCGTAGGTGTGTTTGGATGCTGAGTGTCGGCTCCCACAGATATTGGTCAGGTCTTGCAATCAGCTTTTAGCACAGTCACACATGTGCAAGCATACAAGGATATTTTATTGTCTCATGCATATGGTTACTGCGTGTATAAAAAAGTGCAGTGAAATTGTGTCTGTGTCTCAGCCTATTTGTGAATGGGGGAGGGGTAGAAAGGGGCAGGATAAAGTGCTTATAGTGCGTAAAGTGCATATGGGGGGTGGCTAAGGGCTGCATTAAGATGGGGGGGAGGTGGATGATCTAAAAGTGATGAATAGTGCTGACAAAGGGCAAGAGCTATATGGCTTGCTTGTACTCCCACACCTTAACAAAGAGCACCCAAGAGCAACAGGGGCATCTTAAAAACCACATTAAAAAATGTAGACAGTCTTCAATTCTGAAAGGGTTGAGCACTAGCCCGGAAATCTAGACGTACCCTTGTGGTAGCAAATAGTTTTGCTCAGTAGGTACGTCTAGCCACACACCTTTGGGCCTTTGTAGACTCTCTACCAAGGCTTGGTAGGACCAATCACAACGCTCTACATTTGTAGAGATTTGTTGGGTGGGTTTAGCACAATTAAGACGGGGCTGTGATGGTGCAAAACTGCTGTGGCCAAGGAACAATGGTTGTTTGAATCGGCTGGTTGTGGTGCTATCCTATTGAATACAGAGGCAGTTTTAAAGACAACCGCTGAGTCCACCCCTAGGATTGAGTCCAGTCTGTCATCATGTCCAGACAATCCATTTTGATGTTATAGTCTGACTTGTCAAGCTAGTTGAGCAAATGATGTAGGCAAAAAAAAATCTACACTGTTCTGAAAGACATGTGGACAAGTAATGCCTCTTTTGCAGGTGACTGTAAAAATGAATAAAGCCTTTATTTTAGCCTGCTGCACATTTGCACACAAGGGTAGATGGTGGCACAGGTGGTAGAGGTGCCGTTTGCCAACCGGAGGGTTGCAGGTTTGAGCCCCCTTCTGGCTGACCCCATTGAAGTGTCCTTGAGCAAGATACTGAACACCAAATTGCTCCTGGTGGCAGGTTGGCACCTTGCATGGTACATTGCTTTGAGTACTCGTAGGAGTAGAAAAGCGCTATATAAATGCAGTCCATTTACCACACAGTTGCCTGAAACAGGGTGATAACAAGTCCATGCCAATAAATCACATCACTCATTAAGACAGATTTCTTTGGGACAGATCATTTGTGTGTTACCTGAAGGTAGACTGAGGTCAGCCCAGATCCTCTTATTATTCATGAAACTAAGATTACCCCTGATATGTGGTAAAACTCATTCTCTAGGATAATCTGGTAATTTTTCAGACTAGGAAATGAAGGAGCTGGGGAAGAATAAGTCGCAAATCAAATAAAAGTCTCATCAAAACAGATGATTATGTGTGGTGGTAGATGATGCTAAAGTGGTATTCAGTCAGGCTACAGCTGCTTGGTGATATGGGGCATAATTTAATAAGGCTCCCTTAAGTGTCATTACAGCTTCACAATCAGTAATTTGCTTTATTGTAAATTCTTGGCTGAGGAACTAACTGACACAGATACATCAATCCTGTGTTCATAACACACATATTTGCAACAGCCTGGGTGATTGACACTTCTTAACTGGGTAATGTTCAGTTAGGACAGATTGTGAATTTGGGTGCAAGTACTTCAGTGGGTTCCTCTCTCCCATCTCTCTCTCTCCCTCATTCTCTCTGTGTGTCCCTTTTGCCCATCTCTTGCATATTCATGTCAGTAAGTGTGTGATCAATAATGCATGCAACGTGGCTCCAGCACACCACTTATCTTTAACATGGACGTCGGCTGAGTGGGTAGCACAGCAGTGAGCAAGATGTTCACAGGCTGCTTCCCTCCTCCTCCTCCCCCAACCCCCATCCCTTCCTCATCCCATCACCCCAGGCATCTTCCCTCCAGATCGTCCCAGAGCACAGTACATTCCCCTTTGAGCACGTGCAGCACTGCTGTGCAGTTCAGTACACTCAACTCAGAGGCAACGTCCACCTGATACCTCCATCCAGCACCACCCTTTGACTGACAGCTGCATGCCCAGGCCTTTAAGCATCGGATCATTTGCCCAGGCGACGGGACCATTTACCCTCTTCTCTCCGACAGCGTCTCCTCTCATCAGACCATACTCATCTGTCCACAGGTTTGGCCTCCCAGCCTCGGATTGGCCGAGTCTGTTCTGAAGCACATATATATTTCACAGGGGAGCGAAGGTTGATACACAGCGGGAGGGTTCCAGTGTCCTAGGGTTTTCAGGGTGTCATGTTGCAACATCGATGACAATAGACTGGTGTGGGTCTGAGTGAAGGTTGCTCCATGGTTCATGTAACAGGGATCGCATGTGTGGCCACAAAAAGCAAAATATAAAACACACCCACACGCATTTACACATTAGGGGAGAATTCCCCTGCGGTGGCACACAGTGAAGGAGACATGCCTGAAGAATGGAAACGAACACGTGTTTGCAAATTCACTGTGTGTGAACACAGTACACCAGATTTAATTTGGCTGCAAATGCTGGCAGTGGAAAGGAAAAAATATTAATCATGCTCAGGTTGCTTGCCACAACAGATGTTTAGTGACACTGATGGTAAACAAGCAGCAGTTGCCCAGAAAAAAAGCTTCAAACGTAGTGTCTTAAAGTGAAGTGCTCTGATCATCTGCTGCCATTCCTGTGAAAAGAACTAGGGAGGTACTGTCCCCCCCATCCCCCCCCCAAAAAAAAAACTGGGATGACATGGTAGGCCCTAATGCTAAGCTGTCTGGAGGATGGTTCTGTCCCTCTAGTTATTTGTGCTGACATTCACCTGACTTTTAAAGTCCCACGTGCACGTGCACCACCGCTCCCAAATCTATGCAATACAACATCCCTTTGGGAATTAAATATCCACAAAGAGGTCCTGGACTTGTCTGGCAAGCCACGCTCAATTTCTCTGACATAAAGACTCTGCGGTCTCTGCTTTTTACTTCAGCCATCTAGCAGACAAATACATCCCCCCTCCTTCCTTTTCATCCCAGAAAAACCCACTTCCTTTCCTCTGTGTCACATCACAAGATGGATGCTGCTTAAGATGACAGAGAGTAGAGCATTGAAAAGCACTTGTACTTTGCCCAGGGGTTATTGTTGTTGAGAGCCTAAGAGAGGACATAAATCAAGAAGAATCCCATACAGTGTTTGTGGAGAGGTGGACTAGAAAAGCAATGGTCATAAGAGACTATGTTTTTCTCCTACTTTTTCCCATAAATATAAAGCCAAAGGCCTAATTTTCAGGTACTACTGTTGGGTACTCTGTTAATTGATCTCCTATACCCAGCAACCTTCTTTCTATAGTCCATGTTCATATCCGATCATCTTTGGGCTATAATTAAGTTTAGTGATACTAATGTACAATATTAAGTGTACACTGGTGTAAGGGATAATGAACAACACGGCATACATATATCGGTGAATATTGCACATTTGAGGTGGTAATTGTCAGGTCTTCATCGGACCTGGTCACAGCCATGCCCCCTCACCCAACGCCACAGACTTGTGCTCGATCTCCTTCACCTGAGTTTTAATTAGTATCACCTGGTCTCCACCTTATTTAAGCCTCCCCTCTACATCACCTGTTGTCTGGTCTCGTCTATATTCCCTCAGACTTCCTACGTGTCAGTTGTGTTTCCTCCGTCTCCCGCGTATTCCAGTGTGTCTCACTCCGTGAGCCTTAGAATCCCCTGTCGGTATTGTGTTTCTTGTTCACTCTGATTATTCTAGCCAGTACTTAGTGTTCGCCTTCTTTTCCCCTGTGTGTTTTAAGTCATCTGTTAACTTTAGTGCTTTGTATTTTCCGTTCCATCCTTTAGAGTAACGGACGTGACTTTCGTTCTCCTTGTTTGTTTGTAAATCTAGTAATCTTCTGTTCCTCCCTCCGCTTTAGAAGCGGATGTGACTTTTGTTTGTTCTGATTTTGTTCATTAAAACCTCCTCGTCTAAATCCATCTCTGCCTCCGTCCGTCTGTGTCTGACAGTAATAAGGCTCTGACACAGATGCGGAGGTCCACTGTAGTAGAGGCGTAGGCCTGTTTTTCCCTTATTACTCCTGCAGTGTTGTATGCTGCCTGAAAACTCAGTGGGTTGTGTGAGTGACCTTTTATTGTGACCAATGTAAAGAACTTCTGTAAAAAAGGGCTAATCATGCAAAACATCTTTTGGTAGGGTAAATTTTTGCTCAGCATAATTGAACCGAATGTCTTCCAAATAAATGGTGCCAGAAATGTTTTGATCAAATATATAACATCCCTCCCACCACATACCGTGTGAAAAGCTGACGTGAAACAGGCTTTGACAGGGAGGCCTTGCCACTGCTGGAGTGAGAGAGGACACGACGTGGAGTGTACCGGGGGTGGGTGACATGGAAATCAGTGTAAACAGTGTGACTTTGGCCCACAGGAGTGGAGGCAGAGGAGGCTTGAGTCACGGCAATCACATCAGTGCCAAGCAGAGCAGAGAAGAGCAACATGCTGGAACCGTCCACAGCAAAACAGCCTAATCCTGTCTCCACACGTCAGGAAGGATAGGGCAGAGACTGTTTGAATGTGTTTATGTGTGTGTGTTTGTGTAAAGAAGACAGCGTATGAGTAAGTGTGTTTGTGTGGAGAAATATGAGGTTGAAGGGGGGGAAGAATGTGGACTGAATGATTGTTTGACTGTGTTATCCATGTGAGAGTGGGTGCAGTAGAAAGAGATGTAGAGAGAAAAAATGAGGAGTCTGTGTGTGTGTGTCGTTCTGAGTGTGTATGAGTGTGTGAGCATGCCCTTACACAGCATCAAGGCTTCATGCACACACAACCCTTACAGATGGCCTGCCAGCCTTAGAAACAGATGGAGGAGGTGTGTCTGTGAGGGGTGGTGGGGGGATAGCAATGTTCATCAGTGACAGGGCACAAATGTCAATAGTAAAGAGTTTAACTGGGAACATCTCCTCCCATCAGCCTCTGGGTCCCCATGTGGGCCACAGCAAATCCACAAGATCCCCTACCCCATGGTATAGACTCAGGCAGGGCAGAACAGACAGTCAGTGCCATGGAGCATTGGTATGAGAGGCTGTGTCCCAGTCACATGCAGTTGCAAGTGCCTGAGGTAGACGTTGCTTTGATCTCTGGCCCTGGCCCTTGTTAATTCCTGTTACTCTCGACTATCCGCATACAGGCAAACAATTAAAAAAGAAAAAGAAACAAATGGAACCAGACAGCATTATATGCAGCACACTAATGTCCAAACCACTTTATTACTGTGCTGCAGTGATGCTAAAATAAGATATCATATCTGCAGAGGCCCGTGATGGGAGAGAGGAACCCACTGAAGTACTTGCACCCAAATTCACAATCTGTCCTAACTGAACATTACCCAGTTAAGAAGTGTCAATCACCCAGGCTGATGCAAATATGTGTGTTATGAATAACAACAAATATCTGTGTCAGCTAGTTCCTCAGCCAAGAATTTACAATAAAGCAAATTACTGATTGTGAAGCTGTAATGACACTTAAGGGAGCCTTATTAAATTATGCCCCATATCACCAAGCAGCTGTAGCCTGAGGGTTTGTGCCCTGGAGAGGCTTGGTGGTGGTGGTGGTGGTGGTGGAGGCGGGAGAAGGGGTGAAGGGGGGGTTGGGGGAGGGCATGGAGTGGAGCCGAGACCGGCATCCCCCATGGAGCTTAATGCGATAAAGGCTTTCCATGTCTGGCTGGCCCGAGCGACAACAGTCAGAGTCAACAAGAGTCAGATGGGCTGACCATTACACAAGCATTCAGTTATGCATCATTTCTATTTTTCCAGCTACGTCATGTTTAGCAGTGGACCTTTTGATGAGCATAAGAGCACTGCTGCACTACACAGCTTTTCCTGAAAGACTGGAGGAGAGATTTGAAAGGGAATGCAGGGCTGAGAGGTCTGAAGAAAAACAAACTGCTCCTGTATAACAGGAAGAATATAGAGAACTATGCTACATGTTCCTGGATGACCTGAGCCTCTGTCTGTCTTGCAAAGTTGTTTCTGTTCTCTTTTCATGTTTCGCCTTCAGCTTTTAGCTGTCTCCAAATTCCACCCACATGCAGGGTGAAAAGCTCACCTTGAGAAGCTACATTTCTCCTTCTTTGGTTACATGGTAAACCCACACTTACCCACAGCATACACTCTTTTGCTTTTGGATATTTGAAGAGATATAGAAGACTTTGCCAACTTTAAAAGTGCACCGATATAGTTGGTGGAGTGGAGACTACTTTCAACAGATGGACTTACAGTTTGCTGGGCATTTAGTTCGGTCAGAAACACAGCTACTGCCATGCACGCCGTCATTTGGGCAAACGACTCATTACCAAAAAACCATGTTTCATGTCACTGTAAATGTGGACTAATTGTGTTTGTGCACATGGAGATGGAAGAGAGATTGCTCATTATAGTCAAGCATATTCAGTTCCTAACTCTGACAGCGACAACAGATGTTTTGCCTCTGGCACAGTCAGTGTTTTTGGCCCAGACACTGACAGATGATATCAACAACAGACAGGATCAGAAGACAATTACTGTACACTCTCAGTGCTGGGTAAACTACACGTATAGTCGTGACCTCTAGGATGTTAATCACGACACTGGGTTCTTCTCCGGACGTTCGCTGGAAAATGTGATACACGTTGGACAGTAGATATTAGTCCTTCAGAGTAGGTTTACCAAACAACACAAAGTTGTTTTGGCACAAGGGTATAACACAGGCAGGAATGACAGGACTACCACTTGAGGACGACTTCTCAGAAATGAAGCCTAGCAAGACCAGCTCTCAAACGATGGCATACTTTATTGTTTACTTCATTAACACTCTGAAAGTCCGATGTGCACCTGAATCACTGCCACAAACACTCAGCATCCTTTCAAACACACTAGCAACACATCATCACATTTCCCTGGCACTCTTATTCCCCCTCTGACTCTCTCCTACATCTCTACCCACACACACCATTTTACCATTTATGGGTGGAATAAGATAAGGCTTGCAGCCATTAATAATTCAACCTCTCGGTTCAATTTGGAACACATCATAAAAGGTCGAGATTGTAATTTAGTTTAAGCATCTCTGAATCCTATTTACACCTTTAAAGGCGGCAGACCTGTTCTGTTCGTCAACAGCTATCGTAATTAAACCATATTTGCATATTTAAATCTGATGCAGATGCATGTGAAAAGGCAAGAGGATTTATGTCCTTAGGCGCTGAACACAGCGTCACTCTACCCTTTGTGCGTGCGTGTGTGTGCGTGTTTCATTTTTTTGGAAGGGTTTCCTGAATCAGATAAGCCAACCAAGCACATCCGAGCTTGCTTTGCTGCGAGCAGAATAGGTATTAATTGGAAGTAATTAAACTAATTGTAGCCAAAACAAATCACCACAACGCAACTGCTTCAACACAACTGCTTTGCCTGCACAGATGCTCATACTGATCCTCTTTTAAAGGACACATTTTGAAAATGGAAAACATTTACATTTAAATCATGTGTGCTTTGCTTTCTTTTGTTAAAACCTTCTTTGTGCTCACATTATTACTGTACCGGTTCGATTTAATCTTAGATCGCAAACTGGGATTTGAACTTGCAATCAGTGAAATAATAGTAACAATTCTGTTTATTCTAAAATATTCAACTTGGTTGATGTTGTTGAAAATGGCCAATATCACATATCCATCTGACTTGACTATAAACATAACAATACGAAAGAATTAACGTGTGCATCTCTTCAAGTCTTCTCCAAGTTAAAAAGAGACAAGGTACTTAGGTAGAACAGCAGGAAGAAACACACTTAGACATACAGTACTTACACTAACATTTAGCATTTAGCTTGTTGCGTAACCTCCAGTTATGCTCTTGTGAACCAAGTCACATTAATCAACTCAGAGAGAGAAGGGTGAATCATAAACACATCTAACTTACGGCTATGACCTTAAGTTATTTAAAGAGAGCTACTGAGCAATGTTTCACACCAGCCACTATTACCAACAGGAGGGTCTTTTAAACAGCTGACAGTGAGAGCAAATTGGTCATGATTTTAAAAGGACATTAGTCACAACAGCCCAAGGTGTCTGAATTTGGTTCATAACACATTCTGGCAAGATGGTGACTATGTGTCTTGGTTAAATCAGTGACAAGTATAGTGGGAAACGCTGTATATTTTCAGTGCCTGATTCTGACTCAGATTCAGACCTAAACAAGAATAGTATTGTAGCCTACCATGCATCAAACAGACTCAAACTCTATTGCAAATCATGCACACAGAGAGGGGAAACAGATAGATGAACAGGTAGAAATGGAGTGAACGAGTGGGCGATAAAGAGAACTATTATTTCTTCATTTCCTCCCGTCGTCATGATTTACTGAGAGTGGTGTGCCCTAATAAAGAGTACTCACTCATTCTTTTTCACTGTGCCTAGTACAGAAGCAAAACATGACCTTTCAGCAAGAGAGACTCTCCTGGGAAGGCATCCTGGATGATAAGTAATGGGAAGTCTGATTTGCTTTGTTATTTGCAGAATTCAGACTGCACTGACACGGCTTCAGACATCGACCTGCTTGCTGCTCAAAGGAGCATGATGGCGCATTAAACAGATTTAAGACATGCAGGTTTGAGAGATGATGCTGGTGGTGTGTGTGTGTGTGTGTGTGTGTGTGTGTGTGTGTGTCTTCA
This sequence comes from Tenualosa thibaudeaui, assembly GCA_027481765.1. NCBI lineage: Eukaryota > Metazoa > Chordata > Actinopteri > Clupeiformes > Clupeidae > Tenualosa > Tenualosa thibaudeaui. The sequence continues at coordinate 879,036 of JAIFZK010000012.1, forward strand.
TATTGTCTCTGACAAACAATCATTAGGGCACAGAGCTGCAGCTGAGCAAGGTGCTAACGCTGTCAAGGTCACAAATTCATCTTCCTGGGAGCACTACTGCTGATGAGAATGTGTGTGCTTACCCTGTCTGTGCTGTCTGTGGTTTCAGATAAAAGTGTCTGCCCAAATACTAAATTGCAAATATAATTGGCAGAATAAGGTTAGGGTTGATAAAAAGGGAGGGAAATTATTTCATTAAGCTCACTCGTAACAGTATAGTTATATAATGTTATATAATTGAAGCAATTCTGACAAAAGGTTACAGCAGAGCAAGGACTCAGTCATTTTGTTAAAGACTGTATTGTGTTGGAATGAGTGCTGAACATGAAATACTTTATTGTGCAGATTTATTTTGTTTGAGGGAAAACAAATCACAATATGATTCTGTTTAAGGGGCAAAATTTTAATCCCTTAAAAGTTGAATTTTTCAGTGGGGATTATAGTTTTGCAGGACTACTTGGAATGTGTATGTGTGTAAGTGTGTGTGTGTGTGTGTGTGTGTTTGCGTGTGTGTGTGTGCGTGCACAACATGTACCTCTTGTGGATGTGTTTGTATATCCAAGTTGAACTATTGCTCAATATTAAAAAAAATTCTCAAATAGAGACTGGCAGAGACGTGGAGAGAGAAATGCATGTGCTGGGGATGGGAAAAGAAAGAGTGAGAGAGAGAAAAGAGAGTAAGAGAAAAACAGAGAGAGGGAGAGAGAGAGAGAGAGAGCAATACATGCATTCCATTCAGTTCTCCATGACGCGAAACAGGGAGAAAAAGAGAGAGAGAGAAAAAAAACAAAGAAAGCAAGAGACAGATAGAAAGAGGGAGAGAGAGAGAGAAAGGGAGAGAGAGATACAGAGAGTGACAGAGAGATTGGGGGGGGGGCAATGGGCACAGGGGAGAGACAACACTGGATGAAAGTCTGACCTACTTCCAGGAGTTTGGTCCAGGCTACACTACTGTACAACAGGAATAAGGACTTTGTTTGGTAATAAGTGACTCCAGTGGGACACATCAGTGAGAATAGTTTAAAAGGCAGCCTCTCTGAAAAGATGGAAATTAAAATGACTGGACAAGAGAATGCTTCAGTGGCCAATTATACAGACAGAATTTTAACAATGCCAAACATAAATCACGGCCATGAAAAACTGACCAACAGTAAAACTCCTCATTGTTTAGGTGTTATTATGCAACCAAATGCACACTGCCTCATTCTTTGTGTGTGTTATTAACACTATGTATTGGAAAACTAAAATAAAGGTCGTCTTTCAGCCTAATCTTCAAACTACTTTTCATAACCCTCTGACCGAAATGGCCCTGGGATTGTATTGGCTTTCATTTGAACTAGTAGCTGTCAAAAACACTTACAGGTGTTGTCGGTGGATTCCTTCAGTGAGCCATCATCTTTGGTGTGCAGTAACAGAATCAGCTCACTTCCATAAAAAGCCCTTGTGAGGTGAATAATGTGATTTAGTGGCAGTGTAATTCACAAAGCCAGTGGGGTAGATGATGCACGCAGAGACCACACTCTGCATTACCCCTCTCCATGTTCATTCATATGGAAAGGGAATGGATGAGAATATTGTTTTGTTTAATCTAATCCCAACCAGGCCGGTAATTTACTGAAATGTGCAGTACCATGTCATATACCTTTGCCATTTCTTGCACTACTTTTGATTACTTTTGAAAGTGAAATGACAAGTAAACAACAACAGACTCTACTAATTAACATTAGGATCAATCCTGCCAGGATTTCACTATGGTACAAACACAATTACAACAGCTCAGTTCCACAAAATATTGTCCTTAGCTCCTTTCATATACCTATAACAGTGTGCACTAAAAGCACATGTAATTAAAGTTGTCTGTAAATAAACAAAGTCTAGCTTGCCTCTAATTACTTTTCATTATGATGTGAAACTACATTTTTTCCTCAAGGAATTAGTGGCAGCTATTGCTGTCTGCATAATGTGTGGTTTCTGATTTTGTCTGCAATATGGCTACTCTGTCAGACTGATATGTACGTGTGTGTGCGCGTGCTGTCAGCTTGTGCAATCAGTGTAGTCAGTGCCATAATATGTACAGTTCTAAATACTGGTGTTTGCTGGTGAGATGTGGCGCAAGCAGCGGCATCCATTCTGACCTGCAGTATGGATGACTCTCTACTCCTATCGACCGACTTTCTTCCACTTTCATCATCAATCTTTAGTTCTTTCTTAAATGAAAAACAAAGCTCACCCAAAGATAAAACAGAGATGCGTTATTGTGACAAACATCTGCAAGCTAACGAAATCACATGGCGTCTACTCCACTTTCACTCCTGTACGGAGACGCTCATGCTCTCCACGTGACGCATGACGACGGCAGAAAAATTAAATGCCACCGGCACACTGAACTAAAATCTTTTAGCTACCTCGAATTGCCCTGATTTCTACTCCTCCACTAACGGTATAATCGGATCAAAGCAGTGGGAGCATTTGGACACAGATCACGATGCCAGTGGTTCTGATTCTCTTTCAGCGCGCAATGTTGGAAGCGAACTTCTTCACGCAATGAATCCTGACAACCAAACCAGGACTTTAACGAATACGGAAAATTATCTTTTCGCTGTTGGTACTTACAAACTTCTCGCTTTTACAATTGGGACGATTTGCGCACTGGGTTTTTGCAACAATGTTCTTGTTATCGTGCTTTACTACAAATTCAAGAGGCTACGGACACCCACGAATTTGTTACTTGTCAACATCAGTATAAGTGACCTGCTGATGTGCGTCATTGGGATTAACTTCACATTTATTTCGTGCATCAAACGAAGATGGGTATGGAATTCAGCGACATGTGTTTGGGACGGTTTCAGCAACAGTTTATTCGGTTCGTCTTTCTGTTTTTTTTTTTTATTATTATTTTTATGTTTCTTAAATCTTCCAAATAACTAGTAAATAGTTGCATTCTCTGAATTCTGTCACAACGTCTGCGTTTTGCCTACAATACTCAGACCACGCTTTGTCATTTGTTTATTTATTTCTTAATTGTTTGTTTTGAAAACATTACTCTGGAAGTACGATGTGTTGAAAGTTCAAGTAACTTTAGCCTTATTACACGCGTAGGGTTTTGGTTACCTTTTAAAAGCGTCGGGTCGGCTAGACCACGCACGACGCACGATTCGACACATTGTATTAGTTAAAATCGTTTGAGTCATGACTTTCCTTTGGGTCATGTCAATGTCGAACATCCCTTATTAAAATCAACCTTTTTGCTACACCGTTTGCATGTTATGCACATTTTGTTTCTAAGTAGATATTCAATTCTTTGATTCATTTAAGGGAATAGGGTGACTTTCGTATATCCTTGAGTAACCAGACCTTTAATTAAGTGCTGTGCAATTGTGAACTGGTGCGTAACTGGATCCGCTGGACTGGGGAGAGCTCTATCCTATTCCAGTATGCAGGGTAGGGTTAGCGCCATGCCAAAAAGACTCGGTAAATGGGTGGGCTACCTCTCTTGAGAACAAAACTCGAGCCGCTGTGAACTGCACTGCATCTCGAGGGACTGGAGTTTAATGCAAGTATAACCATTGCTGCAGTCTGCATGCATTGCCCTCAGTAGAGATCAACATACCCTTCATCCATGACTCCAGAGAATGAAAAGTCAATTTAATATATTGCAATGGTAACAGCTTCAACCAATTCAAGTGGCACGTCTGAAATTTTTAATTTACAGGTTTGTTAACATCGATGGGACATCTCCCACATGACCTTTACTTCAAATACATAGCCTTTGATGATAATTGTGTTGACAATGAAGGCCCAATTATATGTATCGCGTGTAGTGCCGGTATATGACCTCTTAAGATGGTTTAATGGATATGGTGTATTCCTTATATTAGGTTTACATTTTAAGATGTTGAATATCAAGGTCAAGGTGAATTTCAAGTAGCCTATAGGCCTAGCCTACGCCTTACCGGAATGTTAAACACCGGTGTATGAATATGTAAACATTCGTGGTACTGTCTTTGTCATTCACACACACACGGGTCTGAGCGTGCACAAACGCATTTGGTAGGGCGTGATGCTGCTTGTCTTCGCGCCTGGAAAAATGGATGCTGCTGTACAACGCTGCAGCGCAGCTTGTGCCATGACCCTCCCAAGGTTACATGCTGGTGACGTCGGGTCACATTGTCTGTTATCGCCTATGAACGTGCATAATTGTACAATAAGTGATAAGTGGTGGTAGTGGTTTTGGTTGCATCTCACTATGTGTGTAATACATCTAGGCTAGTTTACCGCATGGAAAGCAGAAAGTGGGTCAGTGGTACAGTCTGTCTGTTGGCATTTTAATGACGTCTGTCGAATAGTTGGAGGTGCATTTGCTGAACTCACTCTCACTCCACGTCGTCGACACAGCAATAACTGTATTTAAGTGGCATCATAATACAGTGTGGCTACTGTTATCAAAATAGGGCGCAAATTTTTCAATATAAACTGCATCGCATACTTTAGACTGTGCAGATATATCCAGCTGCATATTCTGAAGTATGTGGCCCTACGAACACTCTCTCCCGCTCATGGCTACACACAATTACAAAAGAACCTAGATCGGGGTTTTCACTTTTGAAAAGACATAGCTGTCCAAAAACGTTTTTACTCACTGTAGGAATAATTCATCATTACCTTAGAGTAGAACTATTTTTTGTGATGTCTAATATTGGCCAACAAAAATTGATACCAGATAAATCTGTAAAGGTTTGTCTCACACACTATAACTAACTATTCACTGACCCATTTCTTTACCTCTGCGTCTCTTCTCTAGGCATCGTGTCCATCATGACTCTCTCGGCGCTAGCATACGAGCGCTACATTCGAGTGGTGCATGCCAAGGTCGTTGACTTCCCCTGGGCCTGGCGGGCCATCACGCACATCTGGCTGTACTCCATTGCCTGGACGGGCGCACCGCTGCTGGGCTGGAACCGCTACACGCTGGAGATCCACAAGCTCGGTTGCTCCCTGGACTGGGCCTCCAAGGACCCCAATGACGCCTCTTTCATCCTTCTCTTCCTGCTTGGATGCTTCTTTGTACCTGTGGGAATCATGGCGTACTGTTATGGCAACATATTGTACACTGTACGCATGGTAAGGATGGATGTCCAACTCAATACATAATATCTTCTTTTCCTCACAATTTCACATACTTTGACAGAATAGAAACATATTTTTGGCTTCCATACATATTCAAAAGCGCTGAGTGAGATAAAGTGGGTAAATTCATGTTTACCTTGGAGGTGTAGAGAGGGAAGCTATATTTTTTTATGCGCAGTATGTCTGCAAGTGTGTTGGTTAAATCCCCTCTTTTAGCTGTGGTTCCCATCATCTCTTAATTATCAACCTGATTTTTCACTCACCTCCAGATAACATTCCTTGTTTAAACGTCCTCTTCTCCTCACTACACTCTTTTTTCTCTTCCTTGTTCAACTTCATACTTGTAAGTGGGTCAGGACAAGAGAGAGGCAGCAGGAGCAGTACATCGAAAGGTTTTTATTGAGAGGCCTTGCAGGGCTTTTGTGAATCGCGTTGTGTTGTGTTTGTGGTAGTAAATCATGGCCAGTATCCACAAACAGCTTACTCTGCGTGGAGCTTTACAGCTGTGTGGCACTGATCTTATCGGCTATGTGGCAGCGCCTGGAGGGGCCCCGCTGGAGCCAAGACAAGGCAACTGGAGGCTGTCCAGGGTTCACTCAACAGTGGGCTATAGTTAGTGGCACACAAGTGGGATGAGAGGTGCGTGTGCACGTATGCACATTTGTTTTGTGTGTGTGTGTGTGTGTGTGTGTACAGGAGAGAGAGGGAGAAGGAGATTATGTATGTTTGGGAGTGTGTGTGTGAGAGAGAGAGAGAGAGAGAGAGAGAGAAAGAGAGAGTGTGTGTTTCATGTGTGTCAGCTCCAGATGTCTGCTATGGTGCCTGCACTAAGTCAGTCTAAGCTTCATAAAGTATTCACAACGTCCATTACATCCACTCAGCACCAGCAGCAGGCACCACAGCGGTGTGGTGGGGTCTGCCACCGACTTCTCCAAATTCCGGCAGGACGGCGCTCAGGCTCTGCAGCTGCCTGCTCTGAGTCATCAGCCACTCACTTCCATCCAGCCAACGCCGGCACATTTGCTGGGCTGGGAACTGTGTTCGAGAGGCTGACCCCTCTCATTGTGTGTACACAAACTGTGTAAGCCCAGCTGCCAAAACACAGTGCGTTTCCAGAGGTGACAGCAGAAAATGGGGCATGACCTGGTGAGTCAAAACTTGGCCGACTGGTTTTCCTGACGATTACTTGATCAAGTGTTCAGGGTTGCTGATGATAACCGTTTAAGCTATGGGCTGGATGGCAAGTGAGTGGATGTCTCATTGAATCTAATCCAAACCAGGAAGAAATGACTAATAGTTGAGTGAATGCCAAACTGAATGAACTAATGAACACATGGATAAAAAATGAATGGTTGGTGAAGTGGGCTATTTAAATTATACTGGAGTCACATGATTGGATAACATGACTTAACACTGGATTTCTATCAATGACATGGTCATTTACTGTTGCTGCTTCAGAGGAAATGGGAGAGATGGCCACTGCCAGAAATTGTAGCTTTTATTGGACACCTCTGCCCTTATTGGGTTCATGCTGGGCTAATTCATCATAATATAGCGAACATGATTGAAACCTTGCTTTATCCTGAATCCTCATCAGCTACTGTTTCTCTAAAGAAATTAAGAAAAGTCGACAATATTAGTACTAGTATTAGGTGAGGCTATTGTAAGAGAGGTTATTATATATTAGGTGAGGTCATACTTGTTCATATAACTTTGTAATTATGCATCCTAAGTAACAGTTTGCTTTGCTGTGACTAATACCATTCCAGTCAAAGTCTCTGAGGCTGACTGTTTGGTTCCTGCTTGCAGGGAGACATGCAAGGTCAATCATTGATTGACCTTGGACTTGAAATGACTGATTAGTTATGTCAGGTGTGATTCTCCATCCCTGAAATAGCACTCAGGGGGCAAAACTGTCACAAGACCCTGTACCCTTGAGATGTGGAGGCTGTTTCTTTCTGTGCAGAGTGTGCTTATTCAGCTAAATTAAGAATGTTTGAGGAAGTATGCATGTCCATGGTGAGTTTCATGAGGTTATGCAAGACAACCTTAGTAGATTCTTTCTGAGCCCAAAGGATGCTTTGGAGACTTTCATGTGCACTCTGATCAAAGCCCAGTGGTGTATGTGAGTCATGCTGGCTGCAAGCATTGCTTCAGACTCCATTATCACCCCCAACCACCACAACCACTAGTACTACACACCACTCCACCTCTTAGTTGTTCTCATTCTCCGACACATGCTGGACACTGCATACTGCGGTAGCACCATGATCAGCTACTGACAGACCATTGCCCTTTCCAAAGACAAAGCTCACAGGCTATTTCTGTATTTATATAGCCTGTGTGAATGATACGTTTTTCCATGTCAAAGATCACTGAAGGTTTTTTCAAATGTCATGATTATTATCATGCTTGTTAGGACAAGAAGAGTCCAGTCCACTCTCTTGAAGTAGTCACTGTTGAGTTTAGTTTGCTACACTTGTGTCACAATTTATTCTCAGTTGTCTAGCTTTTCACTGAAGAATCAGGCTTATCTTTCACTTCTGCACTGTACCATCATGCTTTAATAAATGTAGTGATTTTAAGTAATTTTAGGTACTAGGTATAACATTTGCAATCCATAACCCACGGTCAGTAGCTTGAAAGGTGTACACTGTGGTCTATGCAGCTCCGCTCCATCCAGGACCTCCAGACAGTGCAGATCATCAAGATCCTGCGGTACGAGAAGAAGGTGGCCGTCATGTTCCTACTCATGATCTCCTGCTTCCTGGTGTGCTGGACGCCCTACGCCGTGGTGTCCATGATGGAGGCTTTTGGCAGGAAGAGTGTGGTCTCGCCCACCCTTGCCATCATCCCATCTTTCTTCGCCAAGTCCAGCACAGCGTACAACCCTGTCATCTACATCTTTATGAGTAGAAAGGTGCATTAACACATTGGTTCTCAAACTGGGACCCCCCAGACCCCAGGGGTCTGCAGCATGTTGCCAGGGGGTCAGTGAAAAAAATTGCTAAAAAGTATAAATTTGTCTTATGGGAAGTAAAACGCTGGAGATCAGTCTAGAGCCCAATTGCATTGTGCTCATTACTCAAACCAGCGTAACATTAGTGGTGAATTTATTACATCCATCTGTCAAAACACTTATCTTAGGCATTTACATTAACTGGAAGCAATTAGTTATGTGGGACAAACAGTATTTTTAACACAGTAGGCAGATTTATAAATCGAGGCTGTGTTAAAAATACTGTTTGTTCCACATAACTAATGATAACTAATTATATCCTTTTCAAACTGCTCCCGCACTGTCAAATTTTGCAAAATGCAATGACATGACATTAAATTCCTATGAAAGAACAAATGGCTATAATCTTACATGGTTAAATTGTTCTTATGATTATGAGGGGTCCTTGAAAAATTTCTGCTCCATGAGGGAGTCCCCAGCCCAATAAAGTCTGAGAACCCCTGCATTAACAGACTAGTTGCCTTCATTCAGACAATGAAAGACTCCACAATCTTTTTTTTTGAAGTCATCAGAAAAAGAATTGGTGTTCAGTACATTTAGTGGCACATTTCCATTACTGACTGGAGCCCCAGGCTTAGACTGGTGCCTAGCCCCAGACTTCTATTTCCATTAGCTGAATGATCGGAGATTTTGCTAACAATGCTAGAAGCTTCCAAATACTATTTAACATTTAAGCATGTCATTGAATAGTTTGAAACCATTATCCTTGGTTCATGTGCAGAGTTTTAAAATATTTGTTGATAGCTTTTTTTTCTATAAATACAAGCTAAACCAGTTCTATTGCTAGGCAACCCTAAACAATTGGTACCTGACAGTTTTTAAGATTCTTCGGTTTTATTGTTGCATCACATTCCGTTCCAAAAGTTGGTTTGGCCCCGCTTTACTCCAAGGCTGGCCTGAGGTCGTTTGAGCCCCTGCCCTGGTCCAGCCTCGATCATGAAAAGAGGTAAATTCAGAGGCTTTACCCCAAACACTGGGGTTTTACTCCATAGTGGAAACGCCCCATAAGAGTGATATTTCATTGGCTATAAGTGATGTATAGTGCCTACCTGAAATCAGTACCACTACAGAAGGATTCCCAAAGAGGAATGCACTGCACATTCCTTATTAGTTGGCTTTATTAAATTCAGTCAATTATCTATTAGTTCTCTGCCTACATTATGTAATACATTTCATATTCTTTGGACTGTCTTCTAACTCTGGCCTTTTACCACAGTTTCGTCGATGCTTGTTGCAGCTGCTCTGCTCCCGCCTGGTCCGCCTCCAGCACAGCATCAAGGAGCGTCCTCTGGCCAGCAAGGAGCGTCCCATCCGCCCCATTGTGGTCTCCCACAGCCGGCCGGACCGTCCAAAGAAGAGGGTGACCTTCAGCTCGTCCTCCATCGTCTTCATCATCGGCAGCAACGGCACACAGCCGCTGGATGTCCAGTCCAAGTGCGACAGCACCACAGAGGTGAATGTCATCCAGGTGCGGCCCCTGTGATCTCGCCACAGACGGTGTCGTAACATTTTCACTTGAGACAAGCACAGCAAAAAAAACATTCAGCACTCAGAGTTGCTCTCTCACTCTCGGAGACAGCACACAAAAACATGGACCTCACCTGTGCCCAGTTTGAAACAGCATGATAACTGTAGGCCATGTTCATGTTCAGGTACTTATGACATATCATTCTACTAAACATGTAGCACCGCTAAAACCTTTTTATTCCGAAGGCCACCTCTGTGTGTACAGTATAAGTATCTAATGTTAAAGGAGAAATCCAGTGTGAATCAATCCAAAGCCTTGTTGTTTGAAGCGACTGAGTACTGTCCATGGGAAAAAGAATGAGAAAATACAACACACACCAAATAGCGAAGTGGCAGCTAATACTAACAAAATAGGGGGAAACTTTCAGTTTCATTTTCCTATCCTCTGTTTAGTCAATATTACCTGCTGGATTGCTATTCGGTAACTATGTTCAAATTTCCTGGGTTTTTTTTTCTACAGGCAGCATTCGGTGACCTTAAACAACAGGGCTAATGATTGACTCACACTTGATTTCTCATTTAATCTGAGTGCTTTATCCTTACTATCTTGCACCTGAAGAGATTATTTATGTAAACTCATGACATGAGGGAAAGACTAATGGGATACCAAATCACTGATTGACAATTAGGATATATATAGAGAGTGGATTATTTTATGCAGTACTTGTGTGTGGGGTAACATATACTATACATTGTAACGGATACACAATGGACATAGTATGATTGATAGTCTAGACAAGAATTTTGCACATCCTCATAAGGTTATTCAGCACTCTTTGTTGTGTACAGATCTAATAAAGATATCATATTTTTGAGTTACTCGTGATAAATGTCTTTTGTTTTTTCTTTTTTTTTCTTTTTTTGCCTTTTTAACACAAGCACCAGTTTACAGTCCAAGTGTCCAAGTTGTGACAAATGTCAGGTCTTTTGCAAACAGATTATACTTTTGTGTCACCAGTATTAAACGTGAGCTCAATGCCTCCTGTTTTTTCAAGAGGATACTGTTTTAATGGCATTTTCAACATTGCCTGCACTTCCATACTCCACAAGATGGATGACTGAAGTGGGGTGTGAGTGGCATTTTTGAGAGCAGCATAATGACAAGAACACTTGAAAACGTATCAGTGGATGTCAAACTGTTTCCCTATATAGAGATTTCACATGGTTGGAATGAATGATGTTGAAGCAAACTGAAACTGATTGTTCACTTCTTTATTTCAGTCTGTAAATTCACATTACAAATTATGGTAACATTTTAGATTAGGGTACACATATTCACCATCAATTAGCAGCATAGTACTATGGATATTAATAGCATACTAGCCATTTGTTAATCATTACAAGTCACTTATTAATACTTTGTACTACATAAGCTTATTCTACACATAGTAGGTCATTAACTAGATTTTTCCAATATAAACTCCTAATTACTGCTTATTCATAGTATGTAAGATAGTTGGTGTATAAGAATTATGATCAGTATGCTCAGTAAGGAGCTTATAAAGTGGTAATACACCAGGAACAGTTATTCCTGGAGAAAATCTGTTAATGATTTACTATGGGTAGAATAAGCTCATGCAGAATAAGGTATTAATAAATGACTTGTAATGACTAACAAATGGCTAGTATGCTAGAACTAATTTGCATGCTAATAAGCTTATAGTTAATGGAGAATATGTGTACCCTAATCTAAAGTGTTGCCCAAATTGTGTGAAAAAAATATTACTTTATTTCAGTTCAGTAATTGCACTTTAGTAGTTTTAAGCACAGTATGATTATAAATATATTTCAATACAGTAATTGCACATTAGTAATTTTGAGCACAGTTTGTCCTACAACAGGGCCATTTTACTGACTAAATCATTGATTGTGATGAAAATCTTGACACCCAAGACACAGATTACTGGGTGAACTTCTGGTGAGGGCCGCATCAGTGAGTGTGTACATCATAATGGGTGGTTGCATAACAGTAATGATCCATTGGGAGTATGTCAGCGAGCTGACCTCGGAGGCCTGTGTGAATGCCTTTTGTAAATGTACTGTGATGTTTAATTATCTCAAATAGAATTACTCAGAGGCAAGTCCGACAACAAAAACAATGAAGGGCTGCCCCCTCGGGCCCTAATCTAATCAACATCCCATCATCTATCCACTTTTAATCCCCACAGCAATGTAGGTCACTGCATCTGATCTATGGGTTTATGAAGGGGGATTGTGAGGTCACCTGGGAGGGTGGGTGATATTTCTCTTTTAGAAACCATTTAGATCTCTGGGTTTATGAAGGGGGATTGTGAGGTCACCTGGGAGGGTGGGTGATATTTCTCTTTTAGAAACCACTGAGCAACCCCATCCCCAACCACTCCTCCTGGATTCTTAGAACCACTTGAGAGCTGATACACGGTTCCAGAGCTGGTCCAGGGGGATGCTGGTCGTCTTGGGAGGATGCTTGATTATCAAGTAGGAGCCTCCAGCCACTGAAACCAGGCCACAGATCCAAAGCCCTCGGTTTATCACCTGTGGGAAGCAGGGAACAACAACCTCAGGTTACAGATAAAAAGTTCTTACATCCATTCTTAGTGTTGCGGCAGCATTTCTCTTCAAAGACAGCTTGGAGTTGAAAACTGGAAATAGTGCTGGAAACGCATTTTGCACAAGGCTTGTGTCATAACACTGTATGCCAAAGCAAGTCTACCCAACATTTTTCTTTCTTGTCCCATACTGCAATGCTCCATTTACTTTATCCAATTACCCACACACTTGCATTACCAGAGTTTCTGCCATCAGAAAAATAATGCCAATGTGGATTTTTGGGGGGTTTCTTTTAGCTTTTTTCCACCTGGGCAGCATCAGAATGTGCCTCATGTCAAAGGCATGTCACTGCCACCGCACGTCTCCACCAGTGGCAAAAACATAGGGGGGATATTTCTGGGACTTTTATTTAGCGCCTCACAAAAAGTGGTTCCAGAGAAACCCCCCCCCCCCATGCTCAGAGTGACATCCAAAGCAAGCCATCTCCATCACTCCCACACATCCATGTCAACCACTCAAAGCCAATGCAGATGGAGCACATATCTGACACTGTTATGTGTTGGAACAGAGGGATTGATGCATTAGTTTAGCTCTGACTGTGTAGAGCTTCTTCACCTACACCCATAGAGGCTGGCAAGTTGGCAACAACATTATGCACTTTGCTGGATTTCCACAGGGGCAGAATTGCAGAGGGAATGGGACTTGTGGATATCAGCAAAAAGAAGACAAACACACGCATACACACCCACGCGCACACACACACACATATTCACCTTGTCTTGCCAATGCCATCGCTTTACTGCTTCATGGTACCTGGTTCTTGTAAATGTGACCTGGGGACAAAAATATGAGGGGCGTGAGGTGTGTGAATAAGCATTTTGCCCTGTGAAAAACCTAAAAGAACTATATAGAGCAAAGTTCTAAAAAAAGTTTAAAAAAAAACTATAACAAAAAAAGTTAAAACTTCTCATACCATTGTGTACAGAGGAATGATTGTCTTTGGCATAATGGTGTGAAGGAAGTTGTCAACGTACTTGCGAAATATAAACCAATTAGAATTCACATGTGCACGCATCTGAAACATAATCACAGATGAAGAATGACAACAATTAAAATTACATTTAGAATAATGAGTACCTATTTTCAACTTGTCTATCATGTATGATTGCTCAGGTGTGTGTCAGAGAGGCTGTGTGTGCGTGTGTGTGTGTGTGTATGTGTCAAAGGTGGGGTGGGGGCTGTAGGTGTGTTTTAGGGAGTGTGTGTGTGTGCCCACACATGTGCAGAAATTGCAAGCTATATTTAGCCATGGTAATCAAATGCTCTGATGAAGTCTCACCAGGGCAATTTGCCAAGCGTGTTATGGGTGTGTGGTTCATGTGTCTTCCCATGAGTGTGTGTGTGCGTGTGTGTGTGATCATGTGTGTGTGTGTGCTTTGCTGCATGTGAGCTCTGGATGAGGATGATGACACATGAGCAATTACTGGCATTGTGTGTGGGTGATTTAATGGCTGGATAGGAAGAGGGACGAGTGGCATCAGCCCAATGGGTCTCTGATGGGGGTGAGATGGGGGAGGGCTGTCACAGCCAACTCTTGCTGCTTATGGTTGGCAGCTCCACTGCAAACACACACACGCACGCATATGCACACACACACACACGCACACACACACACACACACAGACTACAGGGAGATCTCACACTGACACTGTAGAGCCCCCCCCCCCTGCAGCAAAGACACAATGACAAGAATACACCCCCTATTAGCTGCTTCTTGGTGATGCCCTGTCGGCTTCCCCCTGTAAGAAAGGGATGTGAGGAGGAGACAGTCAGTCTAATGACAAGCCAAGCAATTTTGGCGGGTAACACTGCCATCAAAAGCCAGTCGAGTGAAACAATGACTGGCACATTACTGGTAATGGACTTTTGGGAACAGCAAATAGCCATTACCAGGGAGATGTGGCGTCTCTCTCTTTCACCCTCCCATGTTTCATCAGTGTGAGAGCAAAAACTGGTTATTTACTTCAAACATCTCTTTTTCATCTGGAGTGCTTGCTTGCTTTCAGTGGCATCCATGAATGCACTGATCTCACAAATGTTTTGGTGGTGGACACACACAGACAGACATACACGTGCACACACACACACACACACACATTAAATCAATGTGCCTGTTGCTGGGAGACAATTTGGGATGCACATTCTGAGCCTTATACCACAGGCCATGAACTTCAAAACTTATTTTTTTGCAATGTGTGTCCAGACATGATGGCTAATACAGTACACCAATACACCATACAGTCAGAACTGAGGTCAGTTCCTCTTTAATTAAGAACACAAATTAAAAGTCCCCATGGGGGCGGCGGGGGGGGGGGGGGGGATCTCTTCACTTAAACCTAGGATGCAATGAAATTGATTAGTTACTGCTAATAATCTCACAAGTGAGATAACATTACCACAGCTAAAACAATAAGAAGGAACGATGGGCATTACCTCAATGTAGTTGTACATAGCGAGGTCTGCTATGGCGTGGTCATCAGGCACTCGGACACGGCTATACTCTGGCAGCACAGCATCTTGCAATGGAAGAAACCAGGACACCGTTATTTTCTTTGAGCTCAAACGTCACAGAGACAAGAGTCTATATAGTTACACATTGTAAAGCATATTTGTAAAGTATGATTAAACATTTAGGCAGGTTTCTGTTCTGTAGCTTTTTGATGGTTATTTAACAAGGTTATGTGAGAGCTTTACAAGGATACAAGGAAACACGGAAAGTTTATTGTCACATGCATATAGTTACTGGGCGGAAATTGTGTCTGTTTGTCAGCCTATTTGTACATGTGTGTGTGTGGGGGGGGGGAGGTTGGGGGGGTTAGAGAAGGGGTGGGATAAAGTGCATATGTGCATCGGGAACGGGTGGGATAAAGTGTGTGTGTGTGGGGGGGAGGGTCACAGAGGAAGAGTCTGTGTGTGGGGGGGGGAGGCTCCCGAGGATGGGTGTAGGTGATGGCTTGGGGGGGGGGGTGTTAACTGTATGTATGTGGTTGGGTGGGTGAGGGGGATGTGGGTGTATATGTGCATTGTGTTATAATGTGTCTGTGAGTGTTGAGGAGTGAATGTGTGCAGTCAGTATACTGTGTGTTTAAACTTTTTAATGCTTACCAAAGTCCTCATTGAGCTGATCCATTACTTCATCAAAAACAAGGCAGTCCTCGAAACCCTGTAAAGAGTTGAAAATGACCTTCTATTTATGCTCTATTTAAACTCTCTTTAATTATAATCTCTCTATCTCTTTAATTATAATCTGAAAGTGCTGCATTTATTCCTCCGCACAGGAACATCCAGTGTCATTATGCTGTTTACCGGTACTGATGTATATTATTTTAGCACCACTTCAGTTACTGAGGCATGTCTCAGTGTGTGAGGATATTTGTCACTCAATGCTCTCTGCTTCCAGTTCAACATCCAGTTTAATCTGATGCAAGTAGCCAATGCAAGTAAATTATGCTAACAACCCTGCCTTGATTGCTTGATGAGGATGGATGGGGAGGCAGGCTCTCATTTTCTTCCCATTGCTGTGAAACAATGGCTGAGTTCTTATAATGGCTCTTCACTGTATCAAGCACGAACATCCCTCTACCAAGAGCATATTCAAAGTCTACTGAATAAATGACTTCAATGATAATCAAATATTGCTTGACCTTTGCAGTAGTCATGCCAAATTGGTCAGCACAAGTTCAATTCCACGTAATTCAATGCAATTTTATGAGTTTGAATCACTTCAGATAAAAATGTCTGTTTTGCCCAATTCTGGTCTCTTCTCATACCATCTTTGCCCCCCCACCCCTGACACTTACAGCATTCATGCCCTGCCCGTAGAAAGGCACCACCGCATGGGCAGCATCTCCCATTAAGACACACTTGTTGCCCAGGTGATACGGCGAGCACTTGACAGACACCATGGGCAGGGGCGGCAGACGGAAGAAATCTCTCTTCAGTGCCTCGCTGAAGCAAACAGACATAGGTTAGATGTATAACATGAGGAAGACATATTTGCTACTGTCAACAAGATCAAAGGAAAGACATTGAAAGCTACATTGTTCTAGCAGGTTGGCTTCTATTTGATTTGTACACACTGTTCATGGGTCATAGAGCTAAATGCAGTGGGGATAAAACTGATAGCTTTTACAATGTAATGTGGAACATTAATAACAGATGTTTCAGCTAGACATGGAAAACACCATAAATTACTCTAAAGAGTTTTGATTTTTCTATAATTCCATATGCAATCTAATACAACATACTGGTAACATAAGTGTGTAGAATATTTTCTTTCTGGTTTTCACACAGTGGCCCACATGATTCTTCACTATCGACAATGTGACACATTGAGGTGAAGTAAGAGAGCCTTACGGGTGCAAAGACATCCAGCAACTTGCTCTCAAAGGTGGCATCCAAATCAAAAGAAAACCCTGCAGATTCAGCTATACTCGACAGGCTTCTTAATAATTCCCCTTCCTGGCAGAAATACAGATGAGTTCCTGACCTAGACAGCACTGACTCAATGCCTCTAGCCTGCACAGCTTAGCTGTAGATTAAAACCTCGCTGCCCTTGGCTGTGCTCCACGCTACCTCTGTAATTTCACACCCCTCAGAACCACCGCAGCGGATGTTGCCGTACTCATGCTTACGGATGAGGGGTGAGAGATGAAGAACACGGGGAAGCGGGAAGTCACTTACACGCCAAGTAGAGGGATGGAGTCTGGGAAGTACAAGCGGAAGAAGTCCAGGACCTGGTCGGGTGTAGTGATCTTCTCAAACTCGTCAAAGGGCATGAAGAGAGTGCAGGTGAAAGTTTTGTCCTTTGGAAGAGAAAGAAACGGCATGTTGACACAGTCAAAAGTGACAATAGTCTATTTCCTAGTCTCGTTAGCAAAACCCTGCATGCAATACGGGGACAACATGCTTGTCGAATTTTGGTTATGTCACTATTCTGTAATTAGACACAAGTGACACTGAAACAGACAATATAAGACACATGACTACCACTTGTTTTACTGTGCTTACTGTACCAATTTTAAAGAGTCCTTACTAGTTTGGTAGCAACTGTCACTTTAATCCCATCAGAAGGATCAAGGAGTTTGTTTGTCACATACAATGAAACACTAATGTAAGACATGTAGTGAAATTGCATAAATTAGAGTATTAGTTTCCTAAAAAAAGAAAAAGAAAGATACAGGAAAAGCAAAGTGCATAAATGGACATTAGTACATATTGGGATCAGCATCCATGTAGCCTACGGACCCAGAAGTGGTTAGTCAGTTTGCGTCCAGCATCCAGAGACTGTGGTTGCTTTGAAGTAAGACATTACAAATGTTTAAAAAATTTACATTCAAAATAGATTTCAACCACTTTTTTGTTGACAAATTGGTTGTTCTTGTAAGAACTGAGGGAGAGGTTCCTCTCCTATCACTCAATCTATTCTTTTATCCTTGAACAGTCCAAGTGCATGATGGGTAGAATACAATTCTCATGATGGATTAAAAATGTCATCATACACCCCTCCCCATTCCCTAAAGACAGAGAGACACACACACACACGCACGCACCAACCCATCAGAATCACCGAGAGACAAAAAAAGGCTCCTTTGGGCGCGTTTAAAGTGCCATTGCCACATCGACAAGCCTTGAGCTGGGCAATTTTTCACAGTGCTAATGTACCCAAGGGCATCGTGGTGAGTGACAGCGCTAATGCAGACTTCAAAGACGGTACTTTAACCTGACGACAGTGTGTGTGTGTGTGTGTGTGTGTGTGTGTGTGTGTGTGCACGTGGATGGCATGTGTGTGAGTGAGAGAGAGAGAGATCTAACAAGAGAGAGAGAGAAAAGAGAGAGGCAGAGGGAGAGAGAGAGAGAGAGAGAGAGAGAGAGAGAGAGCAAGGGATGACCATATTCAAAATAAAGAATCTGATTAAACCAACAGAAAGTGATATAAAGCACCAGAGCACAGAGAAACGAAAGAGAGAGAAGTTCTGAAAGGCAGAGGAATTGCCAGTTTAAAACTGACAGTGGTGACAGGAAGGGAGTTGTGAGATGAAACTGCCAATGAAGGCTCAATCAGTGATGGGAGCTCATTTAGAGGCCATCGCAATTGCCCTAAGGAGGGGAAGGGGAGATCAAGATCATTGGAATAAGGATGTGCTGAGAGCCGTCAGAACAGAGACACGTAGGTTTCATAAGATCTGTTGGAAATCCAAAACTTCTTTTTTGTTTGTTCCTTGTACATCAAGGAACTTTTTACAGTCTATATTGCACAATCCTGATATCCAATCCAGATAAATAGTTTTGCTCTGTTTCTCAGTCCGTCAGTGTTTAGAACATTAGATTTCTATGTTCTAGATTTCTTTTCATCTAAGACACCTTGTAGTGGTTGGCCAGATCCCTGAGATGTTTACTCTTATCTTCTCCATTGTGCATGTCTGAGTTCATTTTCCACAAGGTCATGTGCATGGAAAGACCTGGAATACACCCATAAACAATGAGTCACTTACTAAATTTGGAAGGGCAATCATCATGAAGGTGTTCCTCGGCCAGATGTGGAGATAGTTGGTCTCCATGGCGAACTGGAAGGGATGAGATGAATGTCAGGAGGGAAATTGTAAGTTCACCTCTCACATTTAGATGAGCAGTGGGGAAAATAATTGCTGGTACAACACTGAGCTGCACATGGCACTCATACTTATGATTATGCCAAAGGCCAAACTTCCACTTGCCGGCTCTACAGGTTACTCTCTCTCTCTCTCTCTCTCTCACACACACACACACACACACACACACACACTCATTAGTCATAATATTTACGGTGTATCCAAATACAAATGAGTCTGCAAGCACCGTCTGTGATTCTGATGTCATATCAAACCAAACAGGCTTTTTTGGAAATTCAAATATTTGAAGACGGATCCTTACGTTTCCATCTTTGGGAGGCATTGTGAGCTCCATATAGCCATGGGGGATGTAGGTCTGGCTGTAGTTGAAGCGGCTTTGGCGAAGGAACTGCTTGCGGATGGTAGAAAAAGCTCCATCACATCCCACAATCAGATCAGCCTGAAACTGTTCCTTGGTGCCATCTGGTCTGCAGCACAAAATGGAAATACATCACCTTTAACAAAGCACTTGGCCAAGGCACACTGCAGACTTTGCACGGGCATATATCGCTTTTTTATTGGTGTCTGTGCTCCTACAATATTGAATTCATGGTATAAACCTGTGACCTGAGGTTTCAAAGGCTTTTACACACAGAAGGAGCTACACACTGACAACACTGATACTGTGACATTAATAATGTTTGAAATTGCCCTGAAAAAAGTGAATTGATTTTCTGGTAAAAACATGATATTTGCTTTCTCAGGGTTCTAATGAAATAAATGTTGAATGTAAAGTTTTGTATATTACAGATAAATAAACAAATACACTAAATCTGCAGCACAAGCACATACCAAAAAACCCTACACCACTCTCTGAACGCTTATAGAGTGCACAAATAAGAACCGTGACCATATTGAGAGGGTCTTCCGGGGTCTTCTGAACATTTACATTTACGCATTTAGCAGACGCTTTTATCCAAAGACATGTCAACTATCAATTGTTCAGGGCCAGTCTCCCCTAGAGGGACTTAGGGTTAAGTGCCTTGCACAAGGGCACAACGGTGACAGCTGGGATACAAACCCACAACTCTTCAGGCTACTTGCACACTAGCCAGGTTCCTTAAACACTACGCTACCACCGCCCACTTCTGAACCTCAAAGTCTACCTAGAGCATGATCATCTATCTGTCTGTGTGTTGCTGAGCGTCTGTGTTTGCATGTGTGTGCACTGTTCCTGTTTACCCAAGAAAAGTCATCGCCCCTGTGTCTTTGCTCCAGTCCACTAGCTTACGGTCAAAGTGCAGAATGGTGTTGGGAAAAGCCTCAGCCGCTGCCATAACCACACAAAACAGTTTTGAGGTCAGTTAGTGCACTTATACCAGAATTCTGATGTAACAGCTTCTGTGCATGGTCCCACGTGTAATTGTTACAGATGTTAATAACAATGTTGCAATAACACTGTATGCAATTGGAATTTAGCTTTTTGGTAAAGGTAAGAGCAATATGCTGATACAATAGCAAATACACTGATAAGATACACTACATTAATACACCAATAAAAGTCACAGAGTGGTCACAGGTGAGTCACAGGTGATCAGAAAAAAAATGAGACAAATGTTATTTCAAAGGCAATAGGAATCTATAACAAGATATAAGGGTATAGTGCATTAATCTATTAATAGTGACTGTTCATCGCAAAGGTTGCTGATAGGGTACATGTTCCAGTACCTGTTAGCAGTTCCTTGTTGAGGTTGGCTCTATCTACAGACAGGATGTACTACAGAGAAAAAGAACAAAGCAGATATGTAACAATCTGACAATACAAAGAGGTAGCACTTTACAATCATACTGACTGAATCCCCCTTTGCTGCCAACTCTCAATGGAAAAGAAGAGAGGTGCAGGCCTGGTCTAGAGGATAGCTTGTGCTTGAGACACAGCCTCTCTGAAATCCCTAATTAAATAAAAAATTAAAGCCCCCATTACAGCTGTGTGGTGCATGTAAGGCCACGAGTTGTCCTGAAAGCCCATCAAGGTATGCTTTTAATCTGGTGATTAAACAACCGGAATGAGCTTTTCTTTCATCAAAAGCCATTCTAGTTCTCTTTTCTCTCTCTAACTCTCTCACTTACACACACACACACACACACACAGATAAATAACCTCTCCCTCTGTTTTCCTTTCATTATTCAAACTATACTTTGGACTGCTTTGATTTTGTATTTATTTTCATTATGGTTTAAAGTCTACTACTGGATGTGATGATTCATCTGGCTGTACACTATACACCACCAATAACGGTGTTTTTTAATTTAATCAAATTTAAATTTAAGTCTGTACTCATTGTCTATATGAATCAAAATAGTCTTATAACTTTCAGCTTTTTATGTGGTAGATGAGTGAAAAACTACACGAGTCCAATGTTCAAGGCTGAGGGTCTTTCGTAAGTGTTAAATTGAAAGACTCAGGTGAGCTCTTCAAAAGGCATTTTTTACTGCAAAACCTCATAACAAGAAGTAGTGCTCAATCATATACTATTTTAGACGACTGACGGTATGGACACAAGGCAGGCAATGATTAACAGATGGGCTACTCATTGCTGAAGTGCTATTGGTTTAGGAAGGCCACAGCCTCCTATAATGTTTGTACTGAAGCATTATGTGCTAAAGATTCCTATTTGGGGTTGCAAATGATGTAACTTTTGTGCTGTTGTTTTTGTTTAATGGGGTATTCTCACCTGGCCTTTCTTTCCATATGGAATGGGAGTCCTCTTCCCATTCAAGGAATGGATCATGCGTGCATGCATAGGGATGCCTTTGGACACAATCTGTACTCCATTGAAAAAGAAAAATAAGACAATTGCATTCCCTTACACAAATCTGCCTGCATACATGTTTCAATGAGAACAGAATGAGAACAGAATGAGAACAGCGACATCTTCTGGTAAATCCTAATAAAAGTTGTACAATACTGAACAGTCTTCCGGTGTGTAGCACAGTAGCCATGATTTGTAACAATTTGATACTTGATTTGTCTGAGACACCTCTGAGAGATGCTCTCCACTGATGTCTATGTACTTCACAGTCCCACACAACACAATACAATGATTATGATTTTTGCAACAATATGATTCTTGCTTGAGACTGTTCTACAAGTTGCTTTCAATAGGTGCTTGAAAGTTATTACTTTTCCCACGGCGCCCTAAATGGCCTATTTGAGGAGCTGCCTGTGAAAGCCAAAATCTGTCATGCTGAAAAGTCATGCAAGTGTAAAACCACCCTTGGGCATGGGTAACACGGCTCTGGGCACTAAATGTGGATTTACAAGAGGCTTATAACTCTTTACTCCCCATACTAAAATGTCTTGCTAATGTGAATCTGAGGACCTCCATAAGCTACAGGAAGGAAGATGCTTCAAAAAATGTATACAGTCCAAAGCGAAATTTTCAGGCTGATGTCTAACTAGTCTGAAAACAGTCACTACAAAAGGAGATTGAGAGCAG
The DNA here is from genome assembly GCA_027481765.1 of Tenualosa thibaudeaui. Classification (NCBI taxonomy): domain Eukaryota; kingdom Metazoa; phylum Chordata; class Actinopteri; order Clupeiformes; family Clupeidae; genus Tenualosa; species Tenualosa thibaudeaui. The sequence continues at coordinate 901,427 of JAIFZK010000012.1, forward strand.
ACAAACACCCACCTTCTCTTCCATGCCAACATGGTTAAGGGCCTGCCGTCCTCTGTGAGACAAGGCCAGGTTTATACTTCTGCCACGCACCACTTTGGCTTGTCTGATGTCTGAAAGCCAGATGATAAAGGAAGAATCATGCAAAGGAAGAATGCAGATTTAGGTCAAAGTATTTTTTTAAACACCTGGCTAATCTTGTTTGGGTCTGAATCACAGCTGAAGTGCCCTTGGGCAAGGCAACCCTCACTGCTCACTGGGCACCACTATAGCAAGGAGCCCACTGTGCCAGGTTAGTGTGTGCTTCACCTCACTGTGTGTTCACTGTGTGCTGTGTGTATTTCACTAATTCATGACTGGGATAAATGCAGAGACCAAATTTCCCTCACGGGATGAAAAGAGTATGTAGACTATACACTAATCTGCCTTGGATTCAATTAGGCATACCTTCTCTGGATTCAAACAGCAGCACCTGAAAACCTCTTTTTGCTAGGTAACAGGCATGCAATGCACCGACCTGAAATTATATCAATAAGCAGGCTGTCAAAGATCACACAGTCTTTGAAATTAAATTTCAGGCAAGACATAACAAGCACAATAATAATAGGAAGACCGAAATGCCATGGTTATGTGTGCGTCTGTAATTTTTGTTTACTGTTTTCAATACGTTGTTGCAGGTCTAACTCATTTTAGCTTAATCAGCAACATCTCTTGCCACTTAGTTTCTGACAAACAGTAGGCAAGCCTACTTTCATAAACTTGGCCACATTCTAAAATTAGACAGCGATTACGCAGTTACGCATTTGCGTCTTACCAAACCTCCTCCAACTACCGCGACACATTTTTTCTTGCCGGCTACATCGGTCTTCGATCCTTCAGCCATTCCTGTTGGAGTCAACCTGCCCTCTTCGAATTAAACTACCAAACCTCTCGACTACACCAGGACATAACCTATCAAAGCTTTTGACTGAGGGAGGAGCAAAGTTTTGGAGAAGTCCCCTTTTCACTCAGTTCCCTATCACACAGTGGGTTGGAATGCCATGCATACGTAAAAATGTTGCAAAGACCGCACATGGGCGCATGCATACGAAGAGGTCACAGTCCATCAGAGGTTGGAATTAGGTTAGACAAGAACTTTCGTCAAAGTCGGGCCCGCCTTCTACCACAAGACACTGTTTAAATATGACAAGATAGGCAACATAATTGGAAAATTGAAACGTTTGAGCCATACAGATTTAATATTGTGAAGGGTTCCGTCTTCGTAGTCTACCAATAATTTGAGCCTTTGCACTACTCAACAATATAATATAATATAATATAATATAATATAATATAATATAATATAATAGTTACACAAGTGATTGGATGCAAAACAATTGCCCAACACCACCACGAGGTGGCACACAAACCCACTATCCACTGGTGCAAATTTTCACACGTTCTTGCGAAGCATATAGTTTTCTCACGTAACCCCTGTTCTACTGCCCTGTTCTCTGCATGAGGTGTCTCAATATGGAGAACGCCATCTCGCGGGTTCCACAGAAACCATGTCAAAAGCCGCGTTCAAGATGAACTTTGACTAACTCCATCTGATTGACGAGATCTGCGGTTCAAACGGGAGGGGCGGAAGAACTCAATAGAGACGCTGCAGTGGCAGAGCCAGACGTTTTCACATGGGGGGCGGCGGTGGCAAAGTATGGTGGGAGTTTCTGGGAATTTGCTCCTCTGGTAATTTTTTAATTACACATAATGTCCTGTATTCTAGTGTATTTGGTGACATATCTGATAGCAGACATTCAATTAGCCTTATGGGCCCTAGGGTATTTTCGAGGTAATTCCAATTGAATTCTTTTAAGGTCATATGTCAATCAATAGGCTTTTAAAAGCCAACTCATCTTGGGCTTTTTTCTCTTTTTTTCCCGAACAGTCTAGGCTTCAGATTTTGATGTGATACTACTTCCATATGGCTTACATAAGCCTTAGTATCAAGAAAGAAATGTTTCGGTTTTATAATTTGCGGAAACATTGCGTAAACCCGGGATTACTCAAGAACCACTGATACAGAGTAATGCTATATATCATTAGATTTTGATATGCAGTATGTCGTATTTGGGTTAAGATGTTGTAAGATGATGAATATTAGTTTTTTCATGTAAATTCAAAGCAACTAGCGAGCAACACTGTTGGAAAGCACAGGTCGTGCGGTTTCACGTGATATGTGTATGCTGTTTGTGATGAAAACTCCCTCAGAAACCAATGAGTGTGAAGTGGGCAGAACTAACAACACGCATTCTTCTGGCAAAGTTTTCGTCACACAGATAGAAGTAGAAGTAGAAGTCTTTTATTGTCACTATACAAAGTGAGATGAGATATCGTTCGGAACAGCCCACAAATGCACAGAGAAGCAGTATTGGTACAGAAATATATACAAACTACAAACTACTAAACCATATATACAAATATGGTTGATATATACAAATAAGGCTATGGGTAATAATACAAATATGGCTATGATGGGTTATAAATAAGGTGCAAAATTTTTACACAGTCCTAGTGCTGTAGGAAGACACGCTATGTGGACACACTCACCCTTTGGGGGGGGGGTCGACTACATTACTACAGTTGCTAATAGTATGGAGTGTGCTAACAAAATAAACAAAATAAATTCCAAAAGGGGGAAAAATGGTAACACTAGATTAGGGTACACATATTCACCATTAATTGGCAGCTTATAACTAATATTGATATTAATAACATACTAGCCATTTGTTAATCATTACAAGTTGCTTGTTAATACCTTATTCTGCATGATCTTATTCGACCCATAGAACGCCATTAACTAGAATTTCTCCAATATAAATTCCTTATTACTGCTTATATAGTAAGTAAGATAGTGGTTGCATATTCATTTTGATCTCAATATGCGTTGCTCTGTAAGGGGCTTGTAAGGTGGTAGTACAACAGGAACGGTTATTCTCAGGAACAGTTATTAAACAGTTATAAAAGACATAATCAGGACTTATTTGGACAGTATCAGGTACTTTTAGTAGTTGTGGATAGGTAGTTTTGGGTTTTGTTCCGATGAGTAGGCCATCTTTTAAAAATATTATTTAAGGAGAATAGCTGTTGCTGTTGCACTACTGCCTTGTAAGCCCCATACTAACCAAGGCATATTAAGATCATAATTCATATACAACTAAGTTACTAACTACAAATAAACAGTAATTAGGAGTTCATATTGGAGAAATTCTTAGTTAATGGTCCATTATGGGTAGAATAAGGTCAGGCAGATTAAGATATTAATAAGTGATTTGTAATGACTAACAAATTACAAATAACATGTTACTAATTTGCATGTTATTAAGCTGCTAGTTAATGGAAAATCTGAAGTGTTACCAAAAAAATATACATGAATATGCATGTATGAGTGCAAATGCAATGAGTACATACTTATACTTCTAATTATTATCTAAATGTATCTAAATTCTCACTTTGTGATCATATAGTGTAGTAAACAAATATATAAAATATACAGCTCTAAAAAAATATTCAAATAGAAAATAAATCCAACATACAGTCAGCAGGCAAGAAAAACATTGCCGTGTAACATTGCACAAACAACATTCATACAATAGTAAAAATTACACTCGTTATGTACTACTGCCACACCTACTGGTACTACACACCATCTTCATCAATGAGAGGAGTTTGATCAGCAACAGACTCCGGTCCCTCTCCTGCAGGACAGACAGGCTGCGGAGGTCCTTTGTCCCTAGGGCCATACAGCTGTACAACAGCACACAGAAGTTGCTGAGCATAATGGACTGGACAGCTTGAGCCCACACACGCACTCACACTCTTATGCTGTCCCTGGTGGTGACTATACTACTATGGACAACAATATACTGCACTACCTTGATAACTACTGCACTAAATGACTCTTTTACAACATTGGACAATCTTACTGGGTCATTGTAATCTATCTACCGGGATTACAGCAAGGCACCTTATCACAACACTTATCTACCTTGTGTTTTTTCTTATTATCATTCTCTTTTTTTTTCCTTCCTGTTCAGTGAATGTTGTCTGAATGCAGATGTATGCAATATGTTTGACCTGTTTTTGCATTGTGTATCGTGTGTATTATGTGTATGCTGCTGGTCACCTTCCTTTGGGATCAATAAAGTAACTCTACTCTACTCTACTACCTTGTATGCAGTCAAGACGTTGCAGGCTACGGTTGCAGAAGGGTTTAACGAAAGATCCAATCATGTGAAACCTAGTTTTTCTGTTATTCGCTAGTTGCTGTGATGAACAGTTTGCGAGAAAACTAGCTCTACAGTTACATAAAAATACTAATATTAATACAGCTTTGTGTCCATCTCATACCCATTCTTCTCAGTGAAATATCTAATTATGCTTTTACCCAAATATGTCATGCCACATATCAAAATAAACAGGAGACTCTATGTCCTTTGGTGGATAGCATTCTTTTTTGTATCCTGTATGTCTGAACACCACCCTCTGCAACTGGATCCCTGACTTCCAAGTGGGGAGACTGCAGGTAGTCAGAATAGGAAATAGGACCTCCAACACCACCTTGCTGAACACAGGATCCCCCCTTGGCTGCGTGCTCAGACTTCCAGTTGTTCACACGTCTAATTGTGCAGCAGCACCCAGCTCAAAATAACATTTCAGACTGTGCAGCACCACCCAGCTCAAAAAACACTCCCTTTAACAATGTTTGTGACTTTGACAGACAGTGGGTGTAAAGCCAGTGATTTTTTTCAGCCGTTCTCACAATCCACTGCAGGGCCTTTCGTTCTGCAGCACTGCTGTTACCAAACCATGCTGTGATGGCACTGCTGAGGAGACTCTTAATAGACCCTCTGTATAAGGTTGTTATAGGGAAGTGGAGGTAGCCTTTCTGCAGCTTCCGTAGAGGTGCTGCTTGGCTTTTTTTGTAATGTATGTGGTGTTCTGAGTCCACGTGAGGTTGTCTGATGTAAACACCCAGAAACTTTGTGCTCTGAACAATCTCAACTGAAAGGTTGTTTATGGACAAAGAGATGTGCTTGCCTAGAGTTTGTCTGAAATCAGTGATTAGTTCTTTGGTTTTGTTCACATTGAGGAACAGGTGGTTGTGAGTGCACTAGCTGCTGAGTTGTGTTACCTCCTCTTGGTACAGGGCCTCCCTCTGACCTTGTGTCTGCTTATCAAACCCACCACAGTTGTCTCATCAGCAAATCTAATGCTGTGGTTTGAGCTGTGTGTAGCTGCACAGTCAAGGGTTGGGAATGTGAACAGCAGGGGACTAAGCACGCAGCCTTGCGGGGCTCCTGTGTACAGCATGGTGGTGTTGGAGGCCCTGTTTCCAATCCTTACTGCCTGAAAGTCCAGGATCCAGTTGCAGAGGGTGGTGTTCAGCTGATCCAGTTTCTTTATCAGCTGCTGAGGAATGATGGTGTTGAATGCTGAGCTGAAGTCGATAAACAGTATTCTGAAATAAGTGTCCTTTGTATGCAGATGTGTGAGAACCAGGTGAATGGCAGTAGTAATGCTATCACAGAAACTGCATGGGGTCCAGAGTGAGAGGTAGCTGGGACTTGATGTGTTTCATGACTAGCCTTTCAAAGCACTTCATGATGGTGGATATAAGTGCAACTGGACAGCAGTCATTCAGACAGGCAACTGTGGATTTTTGTTTGGTACGGGGTAACAGGGATGATGGTGGCTTGAAGCAGGTAGGGGCAACAGTGGCGCTCAGAGAGATGTTGAAGACATCAGTCAGAATGTCAGCTCTTTGTTCTGCACATTCTCTCAGCACACAACCTGGGATTTGGTCTGGCCCAGCAGCTTTCCGCAGGTTGACTGAGCAGAGTTTCCTCACTCTAGAGGTAAGGGTGGTGTAGTGGTTAAGGAACCTCGCTAACATGCTAGTAGTCTGGAAATTTTGAGTTTGAATCTCGGCTGCCACCATTGTGCCCTTTAGCAAGGCACTTTTTCTCAAGAGGAGACTAACCCTGATGTAGCTGATGTAAGTAAGACAAAATGTAAGTTGCTTTGGATAAAAGCATCTGCTAAATGCATAAATGTAATGTAATGTAATGTAGAGGTGGACAGACAGCACTGGGTTGTTGGGAGGAGGGGTGGCTTTCCTCGCAACTGTGTCATTTTTTTTTAATCTTGAGTAGATATAGCTGTGTTTTGTAGCATACTTATTCTCTGCCTGGAACAGAATCTGCACTGGAAGTTTACTTACATGGACACTTTTGCACCAGGGTTGCCATAGCTTCTTCCTGCACATTCTACATTACCTCAACACCATACAACTTAGTACCCACATTTCAAATTCCAATTCCCCCAGTTTTCAGTGCTTCAAACTGGGGGTGGGGGGTGTCTTGGTTTGAGATGTCGAAAAATTTGGTCACCCTAGATTATAGGACAGATGGCAGGATAGTGATGGATTGAAAGCTTTCAGGATGAATGTAGGGTTGGGCTTCACCGCTTTCATATCTGGGTGAAATTGCATACAGGCCAGTGTGAATAACACTTCCACACTTAGCCATAGCCTCCAATAACACTGTCTTAGATGAGGGCACTTTAACATCTAGATGTTGGCACAGGAAAGGGGCCAGTGTGTCTCGAGGTGTGGTGTGGCTGGCTGGATTCGCCCTGCCCTGTCTCTGGAGAGCATACTAGACTTGCTTCTTTTTTTTGCCTTCCTGGGTGGGCTGGGGGTCTTGCTGGCCTCATTGTATCATGTTGGAGGTAAAAGGCTTCTAAGCCTAGGCACCCTTGAGCTCTAGTGCTTTGCTGTGGCTCTGAGAGGGGGTTTGGACTGGTGGCGCCTGACGCCTTAGGATGTGGTAGTGCTGAGGACATGCCGCTGTCTCAGAGAACATCTGCCTGGGTGCTTGGGGGGCAGCTTGTGTCTTCCTGGGGTCCGTTGGGGTCCACTAGCTTGTCCAGCGTTGGGTTTTCTCATTTTGATAGGTTGAGCCAGCTCTCTCCTGGGAGACAGTGGGTGTCATAGCCTGTCACACAGTTTGCACCGCACATCTGTGTAGACATAAGCAGACGCCTGTGACAACGCACATTTTGCCCCAGACAACCGGGCTGGGGCTGGACATGAAGTTGCTGCTACACCTCCCGCCCTAGGTAGCGGGGAGAAAACAGTCCTCGCCTTCCTCATCACCCAAATAGAGTAGGCTAATCTTCTAAGTCAAGTTCTACCTTGCCTTGTTCACCTAGCAGCACTCCAGTGGGACTGTCTTCAGCGTCAGAGGCGTGCTGGCATCAAGACGGTCTACCCAGCTAGAGCTAGCTTCTCCAGTGCTGTCCGGCTCCTGGGAGAGCTCTTGTGTATCTGACTCTGTGAAAGGGGGGTTGTTAACTCCCAACATGGGGTTGTCGTCGGATAGGCTAGTTAAAAAAAAAGGAAAAAAGGCCTTGCACAGTGGTTGCACGCTCCTGAGGATGAAACAGTTTGAGCATGTTGCAGCCCCAAACATGCAATGCATATTGGGTGAATGTCCACAGCCAAAAACCTGGTCCCATCCACACACATTCCGCCCAGGACTTCGCTCTTCTTTGAAGGAAAGAGAGGATTCTGGTGCCAACATGTCTTTGCTACGGTTTGGAGACAGGCTAGCGGTTTAGCTCTTGTTTGGTGACTAGCTAGTAACTTGTGAGGCTCCCGTTGGGCATGGCTACTGTTTGGTGATAGACTAGCTTTGGGAAAAGGCCATTGTTTGGAAACAGGCTGGCCAAGTCCAACCAATGCGCTCCTGAGATGAAGCGGCAGTAAAGCAGTGTTTGTTGACCAAGTCGTGACCTTGCTCTATGAACATGTAAGCTACCAAGCCAAAACACCTGCGCTGAGAAAAGGGGCAAGAAAAAGTTAAGAAGATCTGTTGTACTACATGCTCCATACCTGTACCTTTGCTAGATGGAATTTGTTTTGATTGAATGTTTAGAAAATTTGCATTCATTTTACACAGAGCCTTCATTTCAGTAAGTGCAAAGTGGTTACAGTGTTTGTCAGTAATACCTGTATTTTTTCATTTGACAAGTATATTTTTTAGATATGAAGTATGACAACAGAGTATTAAGATGTGCAATGACAAAGTAATGTCTTCCTACTCCTGTTAATAGAACAGCCTATTACCAACTGAATTTAATCACTCTTTTTTTTTCTAGATAGGCCTTATCCTTTTCCCCTATTGCCAAAAATCTGAAAAATCTGTCAGATTGAGGTTTACCCTAGTATACAATTCTTAAGGAGATCTACAAGATTTAGAAGTTAAGTTCTGTTTGTAACAATGAAGTTGAAGTTTTTATTTATTTATTTTTATTTAATAAAATTGTTACCGTATCTACATTTTATTTCACCCTGTGGCCTTTAAAAATGATTATTTTTAAAGAAAAAAGTGCATATAGACTGTGACTGTATTTTTTTGTTTGTCTTGTTTCCCCCACTGTGACAGCCTGTTTTCTTTATGGATCTTTTTGTTTTTTCTTTTTTTGAAGGGGGGCACAAAAACTTTTGCTCCGCCTATCTACCATCTTTGTTCGATGTTTTTCCTATGAGTTTCAGAACTCCACCAGCTTTAAGTTACCAACTGCCACAATACGTTCCTATGGAGTATTTTTAAGTGATGCGTCTCCTCCTATTAAACTGTCTCTGGTAAGTCTTATTAGGCTACTTATGTTCAGAGCCTATTTCCTCGCCATTTCCATAGCCTCAAAATATTTTCCCGTCCGAAACCTGAAGTATGAATTGCATTTTAAAAAGACGTGTGTACTGGTTTCACACATTGTTTTCAACTGGATAGACCCCAAATCTTTCCAGATTAGACACAGTTACGACGGGATGTGATGTGGCTTCTGCTTTGGCGATCCGTCTCATTTAATTAGGTTAATCGTACAGTGACGGAAGTCACTCTGATTTGATTGGTCATGCCTCCTCCGTCATGGCGATGTCAGACGCGCAGACGCTTTCTCTTGAAGTCTAAAGAATGCTGCAATGTGTTAGCCGGCCGGCCCAGTTGACGAGAACCCCACGTATTTTAAGCACCTGTCAACAATACATCTGCAGTTTTAGGTAAGTAAGAACGTGATATAGTTTACAACGACTGTGCGATTAATTTATGAAGTGTTTGGTCTAGATCGACCGCTGCTTTTCAACATGATTTTATTTGAAGGGTAGCATAAGTTACCCAACAGTCAGCAGGCCTTAATAGCTAATGTTAGCATTAGCAAATGGAAAAACCAGGACAGTGCTAATAGATGAGCCAGCCAGGTTTATTCTTAGCACTACAGTACAGGAACGTAAATTTTGTATATTTTCTACGTTGAATTATTAGTATTTTACACTAAATCAATTTAATATGTATGGACGGCATTTTCCTCTGTTAATTTGCTGAGATGTTCTGCACAGCAAGCTAATGCCTGACGCTAACGTTACTTGGGGAAAGCTAACGGGCAAGCATTGGGGGATACTGCTTATGATGTTGATGTACGCCGTCACCTAAAGTTAGCTCTGGCTAGCAAGCATGCTACTTTCAGTCAGGCCGTCATGTTGCACTCTTGATAATTGTAGTGCGACGGTGTCATTCACGGAAACTTGGCACGCTTTTAGCTAATTGTCGATACAGCTGTCGGCTAGTTAAATTCGTGAATTAATGTCACAGCGTGCCAAAATTGAATGCGTTTTCGGAAATCACACCATTCCTGACAGCGTTGTGTTTTCAGTTGGCAAGTGTAATGATCGGGTTGTGTATCTCCACTACCAAGCCCCACGCGAAGAGGAAGAATGCGAGAAGTTGACATTAAGCCGGTATCGTCAGATAAGTAGATGTGGGCGGACAGGTGATCCCCCTCATCAGTGATAATGCCGGACGGTTGGCTGATGGCTTTGTTTGTAGACGCAAATGCATGTCTTTGATAATATGTTAGAGGGGAATGCTTACCAAAGAATCCTAGATGTAGCCTGATACCTCTTTTGCGATGGAGCCAGTAACTGAAACATCCAAATCTCATTATGTGTGACATGAGCAATGTTTCAGTTGTCAGATTATCATTTAGGTCTTTTGTGGAATACAACTAAAGTAACCTGCGCGAATGCCATCTCTATTAACTGTGCCTGATGCAAATTATTGTCAACTATTAAATTAATCACCAATTATTTTGGGAATCAGTAATTGGTTTGTGTAGTTATATAAAAGCTATCCATTTGCAAATTAAATTTATTTGTTATTTTTAACTCGTCATCTTTTCATCATCTTTATTGCAGCATTTTGTCGTCCCAGGCCCTCAGCATGACAGACCCGGCCGTGAAGAGGGTTGTGAGCGACATCATCAAATCCCCAGAGGACAAGCGGGTCTACAGAGGCCTTGAGTTCACCAATGGCCTCAAAGCCGTGCTCATCAGCGACCCTACCACAGACAAGTCCTCTGCAGCGCTCGATGTTCACATAGGTGGGTTAACCTGCTTTAGCCTCCCTGTTCCTAAATTTGAACTCTTCAAATGTAACCTGACTGCATACCCACTGCTCTGTACCATAGAGGCATTAGCAGGGTCCTGGTTCCTTAGTAAAGTATTTAGACTAGCTGTTCCTCTTACATCAGCAATATTTTGTTTATGCAAGGGATAACAGCTGACGTAGGGACCAGTTTGATGGAAATGATGGCAAGGTGGACGCGAAGGGTCAATATTTCCATCAAACTGATCATTTTGAAGGCTGTTATCCCGCTTATCTCCCGTTTGTATTTAGGATAGAATTTTATATAACTTTATTGTTAATCGTGTGCATGAACTACAGAAAATAACCTGTTATACCTACCGTTAAGGGGGGAAAGTACAGCGTGACGTTTTTCGCGTCTATTTCAAAGGTAGCCAGTTATACAAAGTTAATTCCCACCTCATCAGCCAATCAGAAAAGAGAATCAGATTAAGGGAGATAATACTTAATATACCATATCATGCTAGAATTTACCCCACATTTGTTGTTTACCATCCAGACTTCCTCTTTTAACCGTATATAAATCAGCACTTTGTCTTATGTGGAATGTAAGCAGTGGGACTGAGTTAGAAGCAGAGTTTGGAAACGGATGCACACACGTGCATGCGGATGCACACTCACGCACACAGTGCAGACCTCATGCTGACAAGTTGCTCAACCTCTTGTAGTTTCAAGTACTGCTAAATAATTCAGGTTTCTTTTAGATGTAGGCATACTATTAAAATGATTCATGGGCATAGAAACCCCGACATGGACTTTGAAGGCAAACCAAACAAGATGCACGCATCCTATTACCATGTTAAATATTTCAGTCATTTTTATTCCTTATATGCAAAGTACTTTGACATATAGCATGTAGGGTGTTGGGACTTGTGGCCCATTCAGATTGAATTCATTTCACACCCTGGGAACAGCAGAGTGTGCTTGTGTGGATGCTGCACAGTTGGGAGGTATGACCTGATTATTATATTCCATAAGCCTCTTATGGAAAAGCTGGCCTTTGTTCGTACAGTAGGATAATGGTCACAGGTGGTTATGATGAAAGGTGAAGCTGAAGAAAAATCGTAAAGTTTGGTCTCCTGTGCACTTTGCCCTACGATCTTCTGCCGGTGTGTAACTCATAAGTCACATCACCCAGGCTACACCAGCCACCTCACATATTAAAACTAGGTCACTTTCAACTATCATAGAGAAATGGAATGTCCTTTTAAAAACTGTCCTCTTTCACATCTTTGCCAAGCATAACTATGGAATCCACCACATTAACTCCCATTAACATCAGCAAGTTAGTGAAGCTGAATGTTATGAGAGTGGTGCGAGAGGCTTGTGTGTTTGTGAATGTGTAGGATTTGAACATAACACATGGTTCCATCTGAATTATGTTAGTAGGAAGATTTGTGATAAATCAGTAGTTGCAGTTGTTTCCTTTGCCATGACTGATTTGCTAACAGTAACACAAGTAAGAACACAGTATTCAAGTAGGCCTGTTGCAACATAAAAGAAAAAAAAGACATAAATCGACAGTTTTACCTATTTCCTAAGTCACCCTCTAGTTACCCTCTATTGTTACATATTAAGGCGGAACAAACAAAGTAATGTTGATCATTAGGTACCAACATGGGTTTGAGGGGGTTTGAAGGTACCTAACCCATTTACACACGGTGCATGTCTACTTCTGCCTCGTTCAGGTTCCCTCTCGGACCCTGACAACATTTCTGGCCTGGCTCACTTCTGTGAGCACATGCTCTTCCTGGGCACTAAGAAGTACCCTAAGGAGAATGAGTACAGCCAGTTCCTCAGCGAGCATGCAGGCAGCTCCAATGCCTTCACCAGCGGAGAACACACCAACTACTACTTTGATGTGTCTCACGAACACCTGCAGGGGGCACTAGACAGGTGAGTGAAGTGGGCACCTCCTGACCTACTTTGACCTTTTTTTGTGTAACCTCTTAGTTGTGTACAATTCTGCATCATCATATTTCACATGTAGTGACATCACAGTGGTTGTTTCAGCTTGTAAAGTTGGTAGTGCACATCCTGACTTCAGTTTGTCCCACTTTGCTAAGTGAAGTCATACAGCAGTTTCCCTGGGACAAGTCCAGGTGGAGGTTTATGATTCTGGGTGTGTGTTATGGATAAGCACCACAGTGTGAACACCCACTTAAAAGGTCAGCTGAGTCATACAAAAACATCTGTTATGCTGCAGGTCTTTACCAGGTTGGGTTGTTCCATTGTAACTCTGTATGAGTGAATGAATACATTATTGTAGGTGTGAGGCTTTTGAATAAGCTTACTGCGCAGGGCCATCTGGAAGACATGGGCTACTGCGGTGTTGTGTTAGGTTCCATTTTCTTTCCCTTGACCACTGAATGCAGGTGTATTGGGTGGGCTTGTCCTTGTCAGTGACACAAGCTCAGGTGTCACCCCTCCGAATGACCTTGGGGTCACATGTAACGACCTTAGAGAGTATTGTGTGACTGGCCCCTTATCAAGACAGAGTATCCTTACTCTTCTTCCTGGATGCGGCGTGACATGTTTGTTGGTTCACTTCTGAGCATTAGTATGCAAATTCACACCAAGGAATTTGTCATGCTTGGTGCCAACACTGGCTTTTCCGGTATCATCTGTGCTGTAAGTGCATGCTGAGCTCATGAATTTGAGTAGATTCAGGTTGATAAGGTGGGGTCTCCGAAGCCTCTGCATTATGGAGGAGGTAGGCTAGCTGGTGACCAGCTGTCAGTAACAAGAGGAGGGGTGTGTTCACAGGGACATGTAAACCCTACACCCTTACATGAATATGTAAGCTGAATGTTTCAGAAAATCCTACTGTGAAGGGATCAATGAATTGTCATGAAGTTGATTCACCTGTTGACAGTAATTAGGTTTTGCAGTGTAGATTACAACACAAATTTCTCGTCAATATTTCTTTGACTATTCCTATTTTGTTCTCATAAGCAGTCATTTTACTTCAGTCCTTTCATCATACTTCATTGCAGTAGAGCATTATTTGAAGTTTTAGGTGGATAGCATAAACATGGAAGTGGTCTCGGATCTGAGAATCACATGCACACCATAGTACTTGTGTAATTCCACATCACAGCGATTCCTTGGCAGATGCTGTATTCTGAATCAGCATTCTTAAGTACAGACAGAAAACATGGGCAAATTAGTTAGAAGTAAGAAGTTTTCGAGTAAATGAGAATGTGTGTGTGTGTGTGCAGCTAGCCTTATTGCAGAAAAAAAAATTTTGTCGTTGTATTGGAAGTGCTTGGGTCGTGTTTGGAGAATGTGGTACTGAGGCAGTTGAAATGTATGCAAATGGCTTTGCATTTACACATGCCATGCCTAGGGCTTTGTAATCATAGCCTTGACCTCCCTCACACAGCTGGTACTTGTGGCTTTCACCAAAAGGAAGCATAGAGCAATTAGCTATTTTCTTAAATTAATACACATTAATTTCAGACACGGACACATGAGAAGTGTTAAGTTTCCTTTTGCTGTTGATGGAGCACTTCCCTTAGTGATCAATCCGCATCCTATTCTGTATAATGCATTGCATGCCATAAGATGTAACTCAAGTATAATAAGTTTTTGTCATACTGTGTGTTCTCCATCAAGGTTAGCAGTTTGGACAATAATAGGATTACCTCAACGTGCTGTTTTACATCCTAATGCATGCTCTTTTGTCACTGTGTCTGTGTTGTCTCAATCCTGCCACGTTTGTCTATACTGTCTGTGTGTGTGTCTAATTTTGTCAGCTGCTCTGTGTGTGCGTCTTTTGTCTTATCCTACCATCAGTTTCCTGATTAAGTTTGATGTGGTGTGTGTTAATGTGTGCGTGTGCGTTGGTGTGTGTACGTGTATGTATGTCCGTGCAGGTTTGCACAGTTCTTCCTCTGCCCGCTGTTCGACGAGAGCTGCAAGGACCGAGAGGTGAATGCTGTGGACTCTGAGCATGAGAAGAACCTCATGAATGACGCCTGGAGGCTCTTCCAACTGGAGAAGGCCACAGGAAACCCAAGCCACCCCTTCAGCAAGTTCGGAACAGGTAAGAGTAGCAAGTTGCCCACGTTGATATTGCAGATAGAGTAGAGCAGAACTTCAAGCATGTTTTGTGAGTAATGTTTTGTTAAGCAACATGCTGTTTGTTTAGGCTTGTTAAGGTGGTTATGCTTTGGGCGCGGTTCATTTTTGCATGAGGTGAGCCAGTTGACCTGGATGTGAATGGACTGTAGTGTATTTGCATGAAGGCCGTTCTGAAGCCCTTGTATGCCTTCTGTTTGATTTGGGTTCAGTCAGTGGCTGAATCTCATTGTCCACCCTGACCCCTACGCCCTGAACCCTCAAAGATTGAAATTGGCATGAATTTGCCGATCATGAGCCTTGCATTCACTTGCACCGCTATTTTAGCTTTGGTTGTTTCAACATTGAACTACCACACATAGCTTCTTGAAGTATTTGAGGGCTCAGTGCCTTGTCCTGGTATTTAGTGTAAAGTATTAGAGGGGCTTTTGGGAGTACATAGAATTCAGCCAGGCTAACATTCAGCCAGGGTGTTTAACTGGATCAGTTTTATCTGGCAGCTGAATAGCCATTGGGTGGCAGAATTGAGTCATGGGAAGCTGCACAGAGCCTGAGCCAAACATTCAGGTGTTGGACACCAGGAAGTTCCGTGTTGTCAAGCAATAGTGTGTAACCCCTGTTTAATTTGACAGTTGATTCATTTACTGATTGTAGTTGGTGTGATTAATTAAATGTTGGAAAAAGGTGAAAGTCATATTGTGAAATGTTTCTCAAAGTCCAAGAAGATGTTGGTGATTAATTCCAGACAACTAATCAAATGATTATTACAGCCCTATTCAACCATGGCTTATGGTCTTTGATGGGAAACCTTTTTATTGCTCTATTCCGTTGCTATGTCTTCTCAAAAGCTTTGATCAGGCGTTCTAAAATGGATGGTTCTGGTTATTGAGGATGGCTGTGTATACAAGCTATCTTAGCACCCTGCCTAACAACATCCCATAGCCTCTCAGGCCTTACTGCTTAATTAAAGGCATACCAGACAAGACTGCGTTTTTTTTTTTTTTTTTTTAAAACAATAGTTTGCAGAGAATGGGAACCAGCAATGATTTTTGTAGCATTTGTTACCGTCTCGCCAATTAAGATCCTGCAAGTGTAAATACAGCAAAATCTACACTAGAGGTGGCCGAGAGAGACTTCATTCACTCCGTAATGAGCCATTTAATCATGGATGTCTCTACGAAACTGGTAAATGAAACCTAAAAATGTTTCCCAGTGTGCCTTTTAAATATGTCCGCAAAAGAGGAAAAAGGCACATAGTCTGTGTGTGGCTCATAATCAAAGGCGAGCAAGAGTGTGTCCTGCTAGTGTGCTAGTGGTCAGCTAACATCTTTTGAAATTCTTCTCAGGGAATAAGCTGACCCTGGAGACAAGACCCTCCAAAGATGGAATTGATGTCCGCCAGGAGCTGCTGAAATTCCACTCCACCTTCTACTCCTCCAACCTCATGGGCCTGTGTGTGCTGGGCAGAGGTGAGCATGTGTGTGTGAGTGAGTGAGTGAGTCTTTGAAACACCGCAGTAGGGGTAGCAGGCTTGGAATACATTTAATAACTAATTAAGTAGTCATTGTTTACACAGTTAACAGTTTTTTAGATGTCTGAGTTAGGCAACAGCTCACCAAGTTCACTAGCTGAGCCATATATATATTTTTTTAAGTTATGGCACTTTTAATCCCTGTTATCAGAGCAGGAAAGGGGCCTATGGCAAAAGACAAATAATGTGTTGTGTACAAAATTCAAGACTGTTAGCATTAGAAAGGCTTAGGCTAAGCACTGTTCGTGGTTTTATAATGTCGAAACCAGAAAATGATTAATTTCCTGAGGTGTTTTTGCACCACTCTTATTTGTGCCCCATAGAATCTCTGGATGATCTCTCATCCATGGTTGTCAAGCTGTTTGGAGAGGTAGAGAATAAGTCTGTGCCTGTCCCAGAGTTTCCTGAGCATCCCTTCCAGGAGGAACACCTTAAGGTAAGGAAACACACACACACATCCTGAGATTGCATTAACAACACAGTACAACTGCAGTGAAAGTGACTTCTCCTTTCCTCTCTCTCTCTGTGTGTGTGTATGTGTGTGTGTGTGTATGTGTGTGTGTGTGTGTGTGTGTGTGTGTGTGTGTGTGTGTGTCTAGCAATTTTATAAAGTTGTTCCCATAAAGGATATTAGAAACCTTTATGTCACTTTCCCCATCCCCGACTTGCAAAAGTATTACAAGTCCAACCCGGGGCACTACCTTGGTCACCTCATTGGCCATGAAGGACCTGGAAGCTTGCTGTCTGAACTCAAGGCTAAAGGTGAATAATGGCTTTTCAAGCAAGTGAATGTATTGGTTTATTTAGATTTTTACACTTATTGAACTAGACTGTTTTGAGTATTGCAAGGGAGTACTGTGGTCTGAATGTAAAATGTACAGTTCTGTTATTAAAGAGCTCTTACTCTTGCTTGAAGTTGTATTAAGTATGAAATGTGTTGTGATGAGCACTGACACCATCGTCTGTTGTGGTTACAGGTTGGGTAAACACGTTAGTTGGAGGCCAGAAGGAAGGAGCAAAAGGCTTCATGTTTTTCATTATAAATGTTGACCTTACTGAAGAAGGACTTTGTGAGTGTTTCCCTCCCTTCCCCTCCCCCCAGTTTATTTAGGAGCCTTGTCTACTTGGGGCTAAAATGGTTTGATCGCACACCTGCGTTGATCTGTGTGTGTTTCTATGTCTTGTTGCAGTACATGTAGAGGATATTATCTTCCACATGTTCCAGTATATTCAGAAGCTTCGCACTGAGGGCCCCCAGGAGTGGGTGTTTCAGGAGTGTAAGGTGAGTGGTGCGGTCTGAGTGGTTTATATTTCGGCAGCCTGATGTCGCCTCTGCTACTTTACAGGCCCTAGTCAGCCCTTGTCCTGAACTACCTGCACTAGATAGACAGCCTCAGAGGCAATGGTCATGGAGGAAAAATATTTATTTGGTCTTGGACTAGACTTGTATATGGGAAACTGGCCAGTAAAATATAATCAGAGGATATGGTGTCCGTATTTATGTATGCATGCATGAATGCATGTATGTATGCATGTATGTATGCATGCATTCATTCATTCTGTCTCACTTGTTTTTCTTTTCCTTTTTTGTCTTTATCTTCCCTGCAGGATCTTAACAACGTTGCCTTTCGATTCAAGGACAAGGAGCGTCCTCGGGGCTACACGTCTAAAGTGGCCGGCTTATTGCACGTAGGTGGCACCGCCACGGTCTCCGTGGCAATCTGGAAAAGGTTGTAGCCATGGTTACGAGCGAGGGCTCAGATCATCCGATATCTGATGTCATCCATCCTCCATAATTGAAGCTTTGTTGGGCGCGAGGGTGGAGTGGTGTGGGGTTGTGTAAGGGGTCGTGCCCTCTCTGGGGATGAAACATTCACTATGCAGACGTGAGACGTGGCGCTATCATGACAACTGGGTAGCTCCTAGTGACATTGACACTGTAAGGCTGGACACTTAACTGGAGTGTCTTATCAGATTGAAGATAGTGCTGCACTTGCCGTCCACGCTATTTAACCTAATTTCTCAACACCATCTGGTGCAAATGCAATCTTGGCTGAATTTGAGGAGGTGATTAAACACTTGGACCTCCCATTTATTAACATTTTGAGGTGAGAATTGATCAATAAAGTTCTGGTGAACTATTTTGTGGTAGTAGTAGGAATGTGCTGTGTTATAGAGTCACTTACATGTAGATGTACACAATTGTTCTATAGTCTTGCCATTTCCTTCGCCTGTGGTTATACCAAAGACCATTGAATACTGACCAAGATAGAGCAGCATAATACGTTATAATGGGAGCAAACATGAATAATTTCGGTCTGCATAAGCGGGAGTGTCACATAATGTCACTAAATAAACTTTTCAATGATCGTCTGCATCAGCATATGAGGCCTCCACTCTGGTCTGCATAAAGGGGAACCCCCCTTGCCAAAATAGAACATGGAACTTGACAAATGTTTGTCTCTCTGGTTGTACTCTCTGTGTTTACCATTGCATGAATGTTTTGAAACATCAACTTAGGTAGAGGTGTTAAAACAAGAGACGTTGATGTTCTGGATTGTCCTGAGCGTGGAGCTGGCAGTGCTAGATGATGTTCCCATAGGAGTATCATATGGCTAGATTAGGGTGTTCACGTACATAGAAAAGGTTGATGCGGAGTGGTTGTTCCTCTCTCCTGTCTTCAGTACTACCCTCTAGAAGAGGTCCTTGCGGCAGAGTACCTGCTGGAAGAGTTCAGACCAGACCTTATCGAGATGGTGCTGGACAAACTCCGGCCAGAAAATGTCAGGTGAGTGCTGGATTGTGAGGCCATTCAATATAGAAAAGAAGCAAGTCTTTGCAAACACGGTAAAAGTCTTTCAGCTGAACACCGGTGTACATATAATCTAATCTTTTTTGATGCACGTGATGTACTTGGTCTTTTTAGGCCTTCAGTTTCCGAAGTTTTTTTCCCTCACTGTCCTGTTTCCTTGTGTAACATTTAGACCCACATTTCTTGGATAAATGGCTTCTGTGAAGCAGCCCTTAGTTTTTCTGCTTTAAAATGCTTTTTTTCTCCTCCTTTCTCTCCATCACTGACAGGCAGAGGACTCTGATGGTGCCTCAGATTAGATCCTCTTTGCACTGACCCCAAAACTGGAGGTCGTCCTCTCTCTTCTCTCTCTTTCTTTCACTCATTCGCTCTCTCTCTATCTCTCTTAGGAGTTGTAGAAGAAAGTTTGTATCAAATTTTATTTTACACAAGGTGTCCTTTTTTATTCTGGGCTGTTTTGCAGGGTGCTGTTTGTCTGTGTCTTGAAATAGTTCTGTGTTGGGAATTGGAAACCCTGTAGCCTGGTACAGATTGTTTTGAGTGAGGGAGCTAGTCATACTTGATTTCTTTTTCCTTCTTTCTTGGTTTAAATAGTCTATTCACTTCAGCTTTTCAAGAATGTCTGAGGGAAGGGAGGGCAGGTTCAATTTCCCTTTGGAACATCAAAGGAAGTATGTATTTGTTTTTGCCTTGATGGTTTCTTATTTTCTATCGTCTTGTTTGGTTCATTGCCCTGCCTGCTTTTCATCTCATCACACAATGTAGCAGTGTCCACCAACATCTCAACAGGCTTCCTTCCAATGAAGGAAAAAAAAAACAAACAAACAAAAAAAAACATTGTGGTAGTTTTTTCCCCTGCCCTAGCAGGCGTCTTGCCTGACTTGGCCTGGCTGCCAGTATTGTCAAGTGGGGCTCAGGCTCATGAAAGGACAAGCCAGGTCCAGTGAGAAATGGCTGCGAGCTCAAGCCTGCGCCGTAAACTTGGCCCTCACACACCCTGCACAGATGTGCAGATGCGTCTGTTGGAGAACAGTGTGTATGCGCGAAAATAATCCAGGACTAGTTCATCGCTCATGGCCTGTGTGAGTGAAATGATGCACGAGTGTGCATCACTCAAAGCCAGCTTTATGCAGGTGTGGAATAGTGAAAACATGTTAAAACAAGGAGTGGGGACGACTTTATGGGGGAGAAAAAAACCAAATGCTTGATTTTCAACTGTATTGGCCAATTTTACAGCATCTTTTTAAACTGTGTGGTCTTCACTGAAAAACTGAAACCAGTGGAGGTGAGAGAATGGAAACCCTGTGGGCCACAGCCCTGTGTCTAACAGCTGATACAAAGGCGGCAGTGCTGTGCACATAATCCCTCTTTGGAAGCCAAGCAGGGCCAATTCAAAACACAAGGGGGAGCTGGGACTCTGAGATGGCTTTAGCAGACTTCAAGGTGAAACTGAATCCTCTTTATTGCCCTGGCCTGCATGCAGATGCAGTAAAAATAACGCAGTAAAAATTGAATTCACTGAGGAGAAAAACAGATTTGCTTGACAAATAAGGACTCAATAGCAGTCACCTGTTCATTCTGTTGTTTTTACAATTGGCAGATGTTGCGCAACTGTGTTTAGATCAGTAGGCAAAGCCATGCACATCCCTCTTCAATTAGTTTGTTGACTTGATTGGTATACACCTGGGCCGCATGTTAAGACGTCAGTTAGTTTCAAATAGTCTTACAGGTTCTACGTGTTTTAAACATTCTTTGGTTTGTGACCTCTTTTGGGTGTTTTTTTTTTGTGTGTGTGTTTTGTATTTTCAGATGAACAAATAATTGACAGTTGTTTACATTAATTCAGCAGATGTTGCTATCAAAAGCAACTCTGAACTATCCACATAGCACAGATGTCTAATTTATAGTAGCTGCTCTGTGCCTTTGCTAGACACTGCCAGGTTTCTTTTGGCTTTGTCTGTCTTGCCTTGTGGGCTTAATTTGCCCTGTGACATTGGCTTCTTCACGGTCACTGATGCTCCTCGCCCAGAATAGCAAGCCGGCTGTTCTGGGAGTTGTCCATCGATCACAGAAGCACGGTGGCCAAGGTGTGTCTCTAATCATAGCGCATTGATCTGGCCAAGCAGCCCGGCCCACACCACACCAACCCAGTCACCTCAGAGCTCAGAATGCCAAGTGGTCCCTAATATTGGGAAGCACAACCAATCTGGTTAAGGCAGTGCGTGCGTGTGTGTGTGTGTGTGTGAAGGGGTTGAATGTCAGTGACCTCAAGAGATGGACCAAGACAGTAACCATGTCCTCCTTTCTCTCCCTGCAGAGTTGCGGTGGTCTCAAAGTCATTTGAAGGACAGACGGACCAAACGGAAGAGTGGTATGGCACTCAGTACAAGCAGGAGAACATCTCTGAAGAGGTCATCAAGGTAAGAGATGCAGATTAGATTAGAGTGAAACTTTAAGTAGCTTTTTGGTCCTGAACCATTTTTTGCCAAATCCAAACCTTCATTACAGTTACTTGAGCTGAATGTTGGCAAACTGAAACAGCTTTGCAGAGGGGAGTGGCAGGAAGATATACCTGTGCTGCTTCTTGTCATGGCTGCACAGTGCTACTCTGCTTCACGTGCCAAGTCATTTTATATGGTTAAACCTTTAACTAGGCTCAAAGCCAAAGAGAGTGCACGCCATTTTCGTTCCATTTCAATTTTCTGTTAGGGGGAAATGTCGTGTGATTGTTACCTTATCTCCAAAGCCAAGGTGTCTTTGAGGTGGGGTGAAGTAAGCAGGTAGAGGAAGAGAAAAGCAGGCGGGTGAAGTAAGCAGGTAGAGCAAGAGAAAAGCAGGCTCTGCTAAAGCTAAAGCCCCTGAGGTAGCGGACTCCCCTCTTGAGTTTATTTGATGGTGTAGGTGTGTGCACGTGCGGATGAGTCATACAACAGAGGAGAGTGCTAGGTAACCTTACACAGAATCCCCCACAAAACCTCTGATCCTCCCCCATATCTCTCTGTCTCTCTCTCTCCCCATGTCCTCAAAGAAATGGCAGAACGCCGACCTCAACGGTAAGTTCAAGCTCCCCATGAAGAACGAGTTCATCCCCACTAACTTTGAGATCTATCCCCTGGAGAAAGAATCGCCCTCCACACCAACGTTAATAAAGGTACTCTCACTATCTCTCTCTCTCTCTCTCTCTCTTACACTCTCTCTCTTACACTTTCTCTCTCACACTCTCTCTCTTACACTCTCTCTCTCACAGACTCTCTCTCATTTTCTCTCCCCCTAATCAAGGCTTTTCAGGGAGTTTGATGATGGCTTTGTCAGATCCGTGACCAAGTCTTTGAGGTGCCTAGGCATACTTCCCTTGTGAGGAGTGCATGCTGTAGTTGGGTACAGATAAAGGCGTCTCCAGCAATTTCTTTTTCGCTGTGCTGTTGAAACGGTTTGCTTACAGGCTTCTTCCCTAGAGCCAGGAACTTCTGTAGGTATGGTAAATATTTGAAAGAGATGGCAGAAGAAAGACTGTTTTTTTGTAAAGCAAGCGACCCACGGCATTATTTGTATAATGGCATAAAAAGAAAGCAACCTGTTGTTTTACAGCTTCAGCCATCACTTATGTGTGTTGTGTGCAAATCGTGTTGTTCACTTCCTCTTGCCTCCCCTAGGACACGGCAATGAGTAAAGTGTGGTTCAAGCAGGACGACAAATTCTTCCTGCCCAAGGCCTGTCTCAACTTTGAGTTCTTCAGGTAGGTTTCCAAGCAAGCGTAATATCTGGTTTGTACAGTATGTCCAGATCTCTCATGAGAGGACAACCTTCCCCTTTTAACTTAATGCTAGTCAAAGCATAAGCAACCCAGTCAGCCTATCTTCCTTTGAGTTGCAATGTAGTCACCACAAGCCTATGTCTTGCTTCGAGGAATGGTAAATATGATTCAAGACTGTAGTTATAAAAGTTTAATAATTATTAGGACTGTGGTGCAAAAAAAAAAAAAACCTCTTCTGAAGGGGGGAACATAATGGCAGAGGAGCAATTATTTTCCTTGGCTGAAAATGTTTCCCTTTGTTTGCATGGAAGGCACCTTGTTTGCTAATGGCTTTTTTTTGTTTTTTTTTCTTTCTGCTTTGTTAGGCTTCTGCTTTTCTGCTTAAGTGAGCATGCTTGATCTGTTGCCTAACCTACTGTCAGCACAGTTTGTCTCTGTTGGATCTCAGTTCGTCCTTTTGTTTTGGGTTTATTATGTTTTTTTTTGGGGCGGGGGATTCTAGCAACACATTTACAATAGATGACTGAGCATGACTGCAGTCAAGACAAACAGATAATCAATCTATAGAGTTGTCTTTGAGTCTGTAAAAACGCCTTGCTTTGTTCAGCCGTCTCGTTTACACTGAAAGCTTTTATTGTTTTCTCGCCCCTCTCTCTTCACAAATTGCCTTTATCCTTTTGTCACTAACAATATGTAACAAACACACATCTGCAACACCCCGGTCCCTTTCGGAGTCCTCTTTGTCTGTGCTTATATATGTGTGTGTGGGTTCACAGCTGCTGTTCTTTCCCACAGCCCGTTTGCATACGTGGACCCATTGCATTGTAACATGGCCTATTTGTACCTGGAGCTCTTGAAGGACTCCCTCAACGAGTATGCATATGCAGCCGAGCTCGCTGGCTTGAACTATGACCTGCAAAATACCATCTATGGGATGTATGTAAGTATTCACAACGGCCGTCCGTCAATCTTCAGCTCCTCTAGTCAATCTCCATCCACCATGCTCCCAGTAGCAACCTCCCTCATCACTTGTCCCCTGAGTTGGTCTTCAGAGGCTGCCCTCCCTCCTTTAGAAACGCATAGTCTCGCATCCTCCATTTCTTTTTCTTTTTTTTTTTTTTCTTTCTTGCTGTCACCTACCAACCACCTCACCCCCAACATACACACATATATACACACACACACACTTACTTGTAACCTCAGGAGAAGGTGCGTCACACCCTGGGACGTGAATGGGAGCAGTGAGCCTGTGTGTAGTGAAAAAATTTGATCATGGATCTGTCAGTACTCGGGCTGATCCTCGGGGCAGGCCATGCGCAGAGGAAGGTGGAGGCTCACTCTGGATATGTGGCCTTAAGGGGACCCTCACAGACAGGACTAGGAGATGATTCAGATAAAGGCGATGCGTCTTTATTTCATTATTTCGTTTTTAAAGCCTTTTGTTGCTAAGCAGGAAAAGCTGGTCGACGGGCTGCATATCCATATTCTTCTGATCGCTTGCCTTTTTTGAAATGGATAGATATGTCATCTTTTTTTCTTTTCTTTTCTGTTAGTATCCCTTTTTAATTTTTTTTTTACTTTTGTTTGCATCCCATGCTCCTGTTAGACCCCAACCAATGTTGTCCTGTTTTTTTGTTTGTTTGTTATTTTATTGTTTGTTTATGTTTTTGTTCCCTTGTTAGTCGCTACCTTTACACAGACCCCCTGCACTGCAACATGACCTACCTGTTTCTCAGACTGTTGAAGGACGATTTAAAAGAGTATACATATGCAGCCCGGCTGGCTGGGCTTGTCTATGGCGTGGCCTCAGGCATGAACGCCATCCTTGTAAGTACAGAGCGCCAGAGATTGAGTGGGGCCGGGGCGGGTGGCGGGGGGGCCGACGCATCCCGCTCTCTCGCCAGGGGCCGAGGGCCACGGGCCCAAGGCTCCCAGGGTCCAGGGGAGTGGAGTTTTGTAAGCTTGCGGAGTGCACCGGATTGGCTTGTGAGTTTTTTGGGGTGTCTGGCTTTTATTGAAGAGCAGTTTTCACTGACTTGGTCCTTACTCTGTCATTCCGTCTGTTTGATGTCTCCTGTTTAGTTAGTTTGTGTGTGTGTGTGTGTGTGTGTCGTTGTCCCTCCTTTCTTAATCTGCCAAAAAAGAAGCACATTGCAGGAAGTCCAGGCTGTCCCACTGTGTGTGTGTGTCTGTCTGACTGTCTGTGTGGTGGGCGCGTGATTGCATGGTGTTCATCTTCTAACAACTTTGCTCTGTGGAACATCACTCTACACTTTAAGCACTTCATAGTTGCTTTCAATCAAATTCCTTTTCCAAAGGCATGAAAAAAAGGTTCAGTAGCTGTCATATGTCTGCATATGATTGCTGTGCTGGGGGACTCTTTATTTATCAATTTATTGATTTATTTATTTTTACAAAAGCAGCCTGATAGGACCTCAGAGAACAAGAGTAGGCGTGGAGCCACACTCAGCAGGGGACAAAGAGGACAGGGAAGTTGTATTTTGTGTGTGTGTGTGTGTGAGAGAGAGAGACGGAGGAAAAATAGAGTGAGTGTGTGCCTTTTTCCCCCCTGTTCTCTTCCTGTCTGCCTGGAGAGTGGTGCTTAATTTGGTGTGACACTATTTTGTCTGCCGTGTCTAGGCAATGTCAGCCAGAATGGGGACGAGCTCAGCCCCTCCCCCCCACCTCTGCGCTCCCCCAATCTGTCATATTTACGCCTTTGAATCCAGCTATTGTCCCCGTGAGTCAGCACAAATGCCTCCGCCGCCACAAGCAGAGCTCATCAGCCTGAGCCGCAGCTGCAGCAACAGTCGCCCTAGCAGCCGCAGTCAGAGGGAGGTTTCGTAGATCCATTTTGGTCCCTCGAGCCTCGCTCAGAGGCGGCGACAGGGGTGAGGTGGGGTGGGGTGTGGATATGGGGTTACGGGGGGTTCTGCTGTCCCAGAGCCCTGTGTCACCTCACAGGGCTGCGAATAGCTCTGTAGGGCGAAGCACGCTGTGATGGGAGAGAAAAATATGCCAACAAATTACTTCTGTGTGTAAAAGGCTCCCTTTTGCTTAGCATCAATGCTGTTGAGACTTTTGGGTGTGCTTCTGTTCAACTCTTCAGTTCTGATTGGGCTTGATTTCTAGTCTTTTTTTCCTTTGTCTTCAATAGATTACTGTGTGTGTGTGTGTGTGGTCAGACGAATGGGAGAGAGTATCTGACAAATATCCGTTTCTGCATAATTGCATTTCTGTTGTGCATTTTGTAGACTGGGAGATTGCACTGGTGACCTTCATAGTTAGAGGGCACTGTGTGGGTATGTAAGTTGAAGAGGCAAGTAGAACTGCGGTGGATGAGAGGATGGGGAGGGGTGTGGAACAGTTCAGCCAAAGGCTTTGCTGATTCACGGAGATGAGCTGTTTGACATGTTGGAAGGGAACAGGCCTTCAGATAACCTCTACAGTTATCTCCTTAAGCGCATGCATGTACACACACACACTCACACTCACGCACACTCACGCACACACACACACACACAAACACACTCACCTTCTCTCACTGCCTTTCTATCAGTGGGCAAGACGGTCAGGCTTAAAATAGGACATAGATAGTTGGATCAGGGGCCTGGGAAAATGCAGGGGCGAATTGGGTCCACACCACTTCCCAACGGAACAGAACACGTTCTAGACTTTGTCTCGTTCTCTGCTCCTGAACGCTTCTCTCACTTGCTGTGAATTCGACAAGGGAGGGGAGGGGGGTGGGGCCCGCTGCCCTCTGTCCTCTGTCCAGTCCAGCTGTAGTCAGCACATCACACCTCCTCATCCCTCTGAATGCAACAGCTGGCAGCCACTCAGGAGGCCCCTTCTGGTGATCAGCTCCCAAATTGGAAAGATGTGCAGGAGTTGGACTTTTGTGTGTTTTGTCTGTGTGTATGCATCTCTGCGTGACTTAAAATTTTACCCACTTATCTCAAATCAGTTGGAAAGTGTCCCTAACCAGCTTTTTTGACATACACATTCTTTAAACGCGCACATGTGCGCACACACACGCCCCTACCCCTATCTTCCCATGCAAATGGACCTTACCCATCCGTCTTCTTTTGCCTCAGCTCTCTGTAAAGGGCTACAATGACAAGCAGCACATCCTGCTCAAGAAGATTGTGGAGAAAATGGCCACCTTTGAAATTGACGAGAAGCGATTTGACATCATCAAGGAAGCGGTGAGTGTGCCTTCACACATCAAGAAAGCCTCCTCAGAAGGCTTGAATTTTCTTTTCTAAGTATCCTAGCAACAAGGATCCTCTATTGTTTACCAATCAATACTTAATGTTTTCTTTCATAGTTTACCAGTCAATACTCAACTGTGTTTTCTTTCATAGTTCACATTCCTTTCTAAGCCAGCATTTATACTGTGCTTAGAAATGCTCCAAATTGGTCATTCCAAATTGATTGCTCGTAAATTTGTCTTTGAGCGCAGTGTCATCATTTGTCTCGGGGCTTTTGTTTGTACCACAAAACAAAACTCCATGTGCCGTTAAACTACTCTAATAGTGGTCTGATTGTTGCTTCAGTTTTGACAAACATTTAAAGTACAACACACTGCTCTAGAGTTCAGTTTGGAAACAAATTGGAAGTACCTCCTCTGGGCTTTCCTGGCGTGTTTTTGTTTTGAAGCAGAGTACAATTGCAAATGAACCAGGAGTGCGTTTCCCAAAACCATAGTTAATAAGCAGTTAGCAATGACTTGGTTGGCAATGGGCAGTTGCATTGCAAACATTGATGGTTTTGTGAAACACACTCCAGTCTCTGACTGTAACTTGTTGGGTTGCGAATTTGTCATTGGATGTCTATTGTCCCTGCAGTATATGAGGTCACTGAACAACTTCCGTGCAGAGCAACCACACCAGCATGCCATGTACTACCTCAGGCTACTGATGACCGAGGTGGCCTGGACCAAAGATGAACTCAAAGAAGCTTTGGAGGGTGAGGAGGACGCACACGCACGCACACACCCATGCACACACACACACACACAAACTCACTACACTACACTACACACACACACCTAAGGTTGGACATCTAATCAGTCATCCCTTTTTCAGCCTTGAGTACACAGACGTACCGGCGCAGACTGCATATTCCCCTCCCACTGTTTGCATACAGTCAAACTACATCCTGGTGACCTTCTGCAGAATCTTGAAATTCCTCTCCAGTGGCTGAGAGGAAGCCCCTCCCCCCACTCACACACATATTCTTTTGCACAGTATTGTTTCATATGTGAATGAGTGTGTGACTGGCTGGGCTGTGTGGAGTTTTTATAAGGCCCAGTGGTGGTGGAGTGAGTGGGAGAGCAGATGTCAGACTGGTTGTGTTATCCAGTCTCATGCCTGTTAAAAGCCCTTCTGGGCACAACCAGCATCCTGCACAGCACCTGGACACAACTCAACCCCTTGATTGTCTCTCTCTCTCTGTCTCTTACATCCAGCTTTGCTGTGCCTGTCCATAAATTTCTTTTCTCTCTCTCTCTCTTTCTCTCTCTCTCTCTCTCACCTTAACTGCTCTTCTCTGACTGCCTCTCTGTCACTGTGAATCTGGGTCAGACGCAGTGTGAATACTGAGTGGGCATCCTATGCAGTCAGGAAAGTGTGTGTGTGTGTGTGTGTCTGAGAAGGAGACAATAGTTGTCTGAGCAAACTCAGCTTGGCTCTTTTTAAAGGAGTCCTCTCAGCCAGGAAGAGATGCTGCTGATGAGTGGACTGAGTGAATGAGCAAGTGAGTGATCGGTCGGCCGGCGCTTGATTGAGTGGGCCTGTCTGAATTGTCTTTGTTGCAGATGTCACTCTGCCCCGGCTCAAGGCCTTCATCCCACAGCTGTTGTCACGGTTACACATTGAGGCGCTGATCCATGGCAACATCACCAAGCAGGTTTGTTTGATGTGAAGTGTGTGTATGTGTGTGTGTGTATGATCGTCACGTAAGCAGCGAACTAATGAAAGATCCTTTTGTGTTTGTGTGTCTGTCTGTGTGTCTTTGTGACAGGGGAGCGTATGTGTGAATGAGAAATTGGAAGATAAAACTGTCAGCTTGTAATGCAGAATCCATCAACACTTACTGCCCTACACATAAAAAGTGTGTGTGTGTGTGTGTGTGTGTGGGGTGGGGCGGGTGGAGTGGGGCTGGAAGCTGGGCGCTGATTAGGAAACTGTCACCAGAGCACTTGAGGGCAGCACTGCACTGACTGCAGCTCTGTGAGGCAACATACACACACACACACACACATACTTACATATACACACAGAGACCGTCTGTGACTGACTACTGTGCTGTAGCCTGAGATGGCCACTTAGCTAGCGCTAGTCGTTTTAGTTTCACCATCTCTGGCCCTCTTTAATGCCTGGAGGAATAAAATGCCCTGGAACTTTACATGTAATGGCAGCACAAACCACCCCCAACACACACACAAACACACACACTGGATGAGTAGTCTCTTTTACTGCAGCTGGTGGCTTGAATCCATCACAGCATATATATGAAATCATTGGAGAGGTCTCACTTAGTATCCTCTTGGCCCTCCAGTTTGCCTTAGCTAGCCGCTTTAATGCTGGGCACTGAAGATCAGGAGGATTCTGTAGGGGGAACAGTGAATGGCTACAGTACATGCTGTTGATTGAATGAAGTGTTAATTATTTTCTGTCAAGTGGACTTTTCTTTTCTTGTTTTGTCTTGCAACCCCCCCCCCCCCTCCCCCAGTCTGCTCTGGGGATGATACAGATGCTGGAGGACACGCTCATTGAGCATGCTCACACCAAGCCCCTCCTCCCAAGCCAGCTGATTCGCTACAGGGAGGTGCAGGTGCCTGATGGTAAGTGGAGCAGGCTGTCCATCTTTGTTCCCCTTGCGTCTGTGCATGCGCCCGCACTCACACACTCACACCTGCATGCTAACATGCTAAGCTCCCATGTCCCAAGTCTCCTTTGAATTGAATCTTTGCAACAATAAGCACTCAGCAAAACCAAAATGTATGAAACACACACACACTCACACACAGATTGTTGTGTTGTACTTTCTGATGATGACGCAGTCGCTTGTGCAACCCTTGAAACCTCATTTGTAATCTCTGCTGACTAGCTGTGTTCTCCCTGGCTGAGCAGCCCTTAAAGTGGTGAGAGCTTGCACTGTCCTCCATCTGAACTCCTGCTAAAAAGCATTAGCACTGCATCTAGCCTAAAGCCTGCCTATCTCCTTCCTCTCTCCTAATTTCCTGTGCATTGTTAAACTCTTGAGTGCGTGGGTATTGTATTTATTTATTTTTAAGCCTTAAAGTCTGCAGAGCAAGGGATTGAAATTGAAATGTACGCTGCTAAATCTCAGCAGAAATGCTGTGGACTTTGTGTCAGTTTTTAAAGCTTTAGCTGTGGGTGGCAAATTTCGAATTGAAAGAGTGTGTTTGGGGTGGGTGGGTACTTGCACGCATGTGTGAATGTTAGTTAAGTGTATCTGTGTTTACATTTTGTGTTTGCTAGGGGGCTGGTATGTGTACCAGCAGAGGAACGAGGTGCACAATAACTGTGGCATCGAGATCTACTACCAGACGTACATGCAGACTACTCACGACAATATGCTGCTGGAGCTCTTCTGCCAAATCATCCATGAGCCCTGCTTCAACACACTGCGCACTAAAGAGCAGCTGGGTACAACACACACACACACACACACACCATTTTGAGCTCAATCCAGTCCATTGGGGAAAGGAAGCTTTACTCTTCGATCGAGTATTGCTAGTTTTGAAGTTCCCCCCTGCACAGCTGTGAAAATATGCACAGATTTTAGCTTCTTTTTCATGAGGAAGAAATGGTTGTTAATGAGTGAAGCACATGTTGAAATGCCAGCAGAGCAGTTGAGCTTGAGTGGTTTGACTGCAGAATGGGAGGGAATGGAATTTAGTGTGGTGTTGTATAGAGAATGCTGACTGAAGACAGGGCATTAGATACCATTTGAAACTCTAATGACGTGCATCATCTCCATTCTTTACCACTAAAGGTTACATTGTGTTCAGCGGGCCGCGTCGGGCCAATGGCGTGCAGGGCCTCCGCTTCATCATCCAATCGGAGAAGGCACCACACTACCTGGAGAGTCGGGTGGAGGCCTTCCTGCGTACCATGGAGACGGTGCTGAGCGACATGAGCGAGGAGGCCTTCCAGAAGCACATCCAGGCCTTGGCCATCCGCCGCCTGGACAAGCCCAAGAAGCTGGCGGCCGAGTGCGCCAAGTACTGGGGCGAGATCATCTCCCAGCAGTACAACTTTGACAGAGGTGATGAGGGCAATGGGAGCAGAGGGCTGGGACGCTGCTGATGGGGAGTGGGAGATTTGAGAATCAGGAGGTTTTAATTCATTTTGTTGATGACCTTGTCATCTGTCCTTTTGTTCATTTTAATTTACTCTTTACAATGTTTTGTTAGACATTTTTGCCATGATCTAGCTGTAGATGAAATGGCAGTAAACAAGAACAGCTAGGTTGAAGTTGACAGAGGTTGACATTGAACTTTTCCCCTGTAGCTAATAGTTTTTGTTTTGACTAGTTTTGAGTTTTTCTTAGGTGTACTTGTGTTCAACTTGTCCTTTTGAAGGCATTCATGCTTCAAAATTCCATGTCACGACACTCTGAGGACTAGTGCATCCGCAGTGTCCCTGGAGCTTAACTGCGTCTCTTCTCTTATAGACAACATTGAGGTGGCCTACCTGAAGACGTTGACAAAGGAGAACATAATGCAGTTCTACCGGGTGAGTCTGGGCCGCATTCGTTCTGGAACAATATTGATTTGACATTACGCCTGCAGGAGGATTTGGCCCGCCTGGTCTCCATGGTGATCTGTTTCAAATTCAAGTGCGTAGAGGATGTGGGAGGAGGAGGAGGGCTTTTCAGAGTCGATATCTTTCATTTCAAGTAGTTCTGGCCCTGATCTTTCACAAGAGAGCGAGAAGAGAGAGGAATGCTTGTGACATTGGGTTGATCTGCACGCTCTGTTCACAGCCAGTTCTGTAGAGCCTTTAGAAAGCCTTTAGAGAGCTTTTTGGGGCGGTGGTGGTGCAGGTTCGTGCTCCACTCTTTCTGACCTCATCAAAGTGTCGTTGAGCAAGATACTGAACCCTAAATGGCTCCCAGTGGCCGGTTGGCACACCTCCGCCACCAGTGTGTGAATGCATGTGTGTGAATGGGTGAATGTGAGGCATACTCTGTAAAGCGCTTTGAGTACTCGTAGGAGTAGAAAAGCGCTATATAAATGCAGTCTATTTACCTTTTACCATTTACAAAGCCACCCCACCTCTCGTCCTCATCCCATGGCCACAATCCCCCTAATGAATTTACAGGCGCCAGGGGTTGAGGCATGGGTGGGTGGTTTGCATTAAAGTTGCATTCAGTGAAATGTCCTTATGATCCGCTTGCTCAGTACTCCATCAAACTGTAAAAAAAAAAAAATTCAATACCCACGCTCTGAAAAACTGAAAACAGAGGGGCTCAATAGCACTGATTCTCCAGAAGGATTGAAGGCAGGAATGAGAGACCTTTCTGGCATGTTTTGTTCAGTCCTGGGGTCAAATAAAACGAAGACTTTGTTGGCCGTGGTTTGGCCACCCCTGTGTTAAAGCCATAGGGTGAGACGTTATGTTATACTGATGTCCCCATCATAAATCCTAGTGCAGCTCTCTCCTCTCCCCTGGATTGACTGCCCAAATCTATTATTTTCCGCGCAGTGGAGCACATTCTCATTTATTTAAAAATCCCTTCATTTACATTCATCACAGAAATGGGTTGACTTCTTGCCTGTCTGTGTCCTTCTATTCCTGTCTTCTCTCCCAATCTCGCTCTTCCTCCCCTCCTCCCTCCCTTCTGCAGGATCTGCTGGCTGTAGAGGCACCCAAGAGACACAAGGTGTCTGTGCACGTCCTCTCCAGGGAGATGGACTCCTGTGAGTAAAGAGATTTTGACAGTCCTCCTTTTCTCTCTCCCTCCCTCCCTCCCCCACCCCCTGCCTCTCTCCTGTGCTCGCCTCTCAAAACGCTCCCTGAAAAAAAAGTGTTGCTTTTCCTCCCGTCTGTCTTTCAGGCCCCGTGGTTGGCGAGTTCCCCGCTCAGAACGATGTCAACCTGGCCCCTGCTCCCTCTCTGCCTCAGGTAAGCTCCTCTGGGTGAAGATCAAAGCAGATGAGTTGACACCTGGCAATCCTTTTTAACCGCACTTGCCTGTTGCGTTCATGTCTAATGCATTTGGAGACTCTAGTCATGCATCAGCCAGGCTCAAACCAGGATGTATGGAGGTGATTTGTGGGTATGGGTATGGGGAGCAGTGGTAATGTCGCCCCCGGATTTGATTCCCAAACCTGCCATTCCAAGTTGGTGGCTTTGGAAAATTGCAGCCGTCAACTCGTAAAATGACTGCTATTGTCTAGACATTTGTTAGTTAGTCAGTAATAAAGTTTGTAAGAATTTGAGGACACAGCCTTCATTTAATCAGTGTGCATATTAAAGAACTTCCAGCTCCACCCCTTTGCTGGGTTCTACTCACCTCATCTGTCTTTGTCTCATCTAAATGCATTAGTACTCTCCTGTCTTTCTCCAGGAGGTAGAAACGAACAGTATAGCCTGATTCCAAAACGAGCATTACAGGACACTGAATATTAGATCCTCAGGTGCCACATCCTTCTTCATACAGGAAGGGGAGATCTGAAGTAAATGCAGGAAATGGATAGGAGAAATGGAAAGTGGAAAGATTGGTTGGTTTGATTGGGGTTAGTAATGTTTGAGTTTGTCTGTGTGTGTGTTGTGCCCTCAGCCGGTGGTAGTGCAGGACATGACTGAGTTCAAGAGAAGCCTGCCTCTCTTCCCTCTGGCGAAACCACACATCAACTTCATGGCTGCCAAACTGTGAACCACCACACCGCCCCAAAGCAGCATGGGACTGCCTGGGCAGCAGGAACCTGGCACCCCAACCACCCCCACCCCTCCCAACCCCCACCACGCCTAGACCACTATATCACCCTCATGCAACTGGAGCTGGAAGAGTAGTCACTTTGAACGAGCGTGTGTGTGTGTGCGCGCGCGCGTGTGTTTGATTGTGAGTGTGCCTCTGTATTGAGCATCTACCTGGTCAGTTGGAGGCTCCAGAGAGTGGAGATCCTAGTCACAGGACTTACCATAGTTAAGTGTATAACATACAGTATATAGTGTCCAAAAAGCACTTCAACTCCCTTAAGTGTTTGGGAGATGACGTGAGTAAAACGCACTGACAACATTGTATAGCAAGTAGATTATAAAAAGAAGATGAATATGCATATCACCAGGGCCAGCACCCCCCCGCCCTGTATCATTGCAAAATACAGGATCTACCAGGTTTACTTTTCCATTGGAAATAAGTGAATGTTGTACCGTATATTGTTAAAGCAAACAGAAGGCTAATTCATTTCATAGTCCTCATACATTGAATAGAGACGAGGGGGAGGAATCATCCGGATGTCCAAGCCGTGTGTAACTTGAAGCCACCTCAATTTCATCAGCCATGCCAGGGGGACACCCACCAGTGCTGGCATGTTATCGAAATGTCAGCCTTATGAGAAATTTTTGTACAGATTTATGAAATCTGACCTTGTCTTTTTCTTTCTTTCATTTTTTTTGCTTTTTAATTTAAACTTGGGGTGCTTTGAAGAGCTGCTTTTAGACTGCTACAAAAATTCTATTGAATAGTAACTGGTTTGTCTTTTTTTTTATTTGATTCTCTTTGTTTTATCTACAATCAGTGCTTTTTTAAAGGGCTGTTGTCCAAGCATCTACTCAGGGTGGCCCCAATGACTGATTTTTATTTGCTGATTCTGTATGAAATAATAAACATTTTAAATGCCCATGCCCTTTTTCAATTGTTCTTGTACATTTCAGATTTTGCCCAAGCTTTTTTTTAATACTTAAAGGATCTCAAACATGAAACATGTTAGATGTATTCCTGTTGACCGTTTTCCTGTTTTTGGTTTTGTCTGTTTTTGTTTCTGTTGTCTTGTCCTCCACCTGTATTTTGTCTTCTGCATCTTCCCCCTGATGTGGTTATGCTGTCTGGGACCTGAGCAGTCCCTTTTGTGATGGTCTTTCTCAAGGACTGTTTAAATGCCACTTATTCCAATCTGTTCCGTTTTTCCTCCAAGTGAACTCCATCTAAGATGCTGCAGATACACAGGATGGAGCCGGTCCCTCACCCTTTTGTGGTGATGGCTGGCTATTGGCCACCCTCTGTAAATATGCACCTTTCTCTTCACACAAGCAATAATGATTAGATGCTCAGGCCTGAAACTCCAGTCTAGGCAGCTCCTTGCCCTATTGGCCTCTGCCCCTTCTATTACGCAGCCTACGTTCAGAGGGGTTGGAAGGTTAGGAGACCCATTAGGATGTTTTGTTTGTAGGTGTTTGCAGTGTTTTGACTCCTGTGTTTCTTTTTTGTCTTGTTTACCCCCTCTTTGCTGAGGGGGTTCTTGTGTGGATGTTGCATGCAGTAGTTGCCAGGTGAAGCTCCAACAGCTTCATGTCTCAGGTGTTAAGTCTCGCCAAGCCAGACCACCACCAGTCCAGTTCGTAGATTTTTTTTTTGTTATACCAGAGAAATGAGCTGAAGCAGAGCTTGTGGAAGTTCTCAGGCATCTTCAAAAACAATTGCAATTGATGCTGCATCATATTTTTAGGGAGTTTTAATCACAAAAAAAGAAACACAAACATATTCATGTACATACAAGCTCAGCCTCCTTAAGTTGTCAACAACTTTAAGCAGTGTAGCAGCCTTTACAGTGTTTGCAATTTTACTGTATCTTGTACCCTTTTGTGAAGGCCAGGCTTGAGACATTTGCTCCATTCTAGTCCTTTGGAAGTGCTCATGACGAGAGCTTTCCCATGGTTTCGTTGGTCGCCATCAGGTCTTGATGTAAAGTGTCCAGCCCCATATGTTTGTGCTTGTTGACTTCAGATTTACCAGGCCCATGGAGACCAAGAGCATTGTCAAAGATTATTTTAAGGATCCCTTTAAGTGTCTACGCTCTTAAGTGCTTTTGGTCAACAGGGCCCAAGGCATGCAGTGGAATGCTGTGGTGTGTTTTAGGAGTTTTATTGGACTGGCTGCATGATGGCCTCTCGATCTCACAGACTTGAGTCTTGGCTCAGTGATGAGGGAACTGGCCAACTGGAGTGAGGTCTTTGTTAATCTGTGTTGACAGCCTGACTAGCGCCCCCCCCCCCAAAAAAAAAAATAAAATAAAAATAAAATAAAATCTGTGTGCACATGAGGGGAGGGCAGGTTGGCAACGGTCTGTGCGTGTGCATGTTGCTTTGAGTGTGTTGAAGTGAGGTGGTTCCATCTTATTCTCAAGAGTGTTTGAATAAATAAAAAAATACACCAAAAAGATGTTTGAATGGTTTATTTGCTGAGCTTTTATTTAATGTTTTCTCAGACACTGGAGAGCATAGAGCAGTGCCACTCTGCATCATCTGTACTTACCGTTATTGTCCAGAAATGTTTGATTTTGAAATGACCCGTTATTGAGTAAAGAATCCGGCAACCATTTCTCTAAGGAATAAGGCTCTAACGTATTTGAATAATACCCAGCCCCACCCCACCCATGCATTCTAAAAATGTAGGTGTTTTTGCAGATGTGAAATGAATAAGCAGAAATGCAGCCTCTGAAAACAGAACACAAGGCACACCTTGGAAAAATACATTTATTCACAAAAATTCACATGAATTTCTAAGTCCCAAAGAAAAATAAAACTGCACAAAGCATGTTTTTACAATTTCAACATTCAGTTTTTGGCATTTTAGTGGCAAATGCAGATGTGACTTGTCAATAAACATTTTCTGCTGAAGACACTCACAAACAGTGAAATCTGAGCAGTTTGCTTTTGGATGATTTATTAATACACGTGTCGGTTAACATCATTAGATGATACTATTGGTACATGCAGCCATTTTATGGGACATTGGTCATTTTCAATGCTGTTACATGAAGTAGATTTGCCAGTGGAGTAAAACAAACTCAAGGACATCTAGGTTATAATGACAGAAGGTGTTTAAAAAAGAAACTTGAAATGAGTGAGATCTGTCCAAATCTAGTGGCATTCATGGTACTCTGTATCTATCCCAGTCTCTCACCATCATATGCATTTTGTTTTTCTCTGGACTTGACTAAATACCTGTACACCTTTTAAGGGATCACATATCGACACTTGATCATATATGGATGATTATTTGGGAACAGCAAGAAAAAGAAAAAAAATAGGCAGAAGTCAGAAGGAAAGATTCAACATGAATTCTTTCCAGTCACCATTGCACTTTGTCAGTTTTTCCCTCTTTTCTACTTGAGACATATTTGTACAGCTCCAGTCCATTCATCTGTGGCGGATGCACAATTCAACTGCCATTCTTGTCCCTTGACAACCTTCCTTTGGGTTACAAAAAGGCCACGAAATGCGAAATATTGTTGTGCCAACTACGTACTTTTACTCATCAAGCCTTTTGAGCAAAGAATTGAGCGCTTGAGATAATCAAGCTTCAACCCTCTCTGTTTCAAATCTCTCTAGCTTGTCCTTTCTATGTTGCCAATGTTCTAGTGGCAGAAATGGAACATACCACCACATGGGTTCAAAGAATCCATTGCCAAAAGGAAAGGAAAGTAGCAATGTACCTTACAAAGTTACAAAACAGGCTTAACATACTAAACATACCA
This sequence comes from Tenualosa thibaudeaui, assembly GCA_027481765.1. Classification (NCBI taxonomy): domain Eukaryota; kingdom Metazoa; phylum Chordata; class Actinopteri; order Clupeiformes; family Clupeidae; genus Tenualosa; species Tenualosa thibaudeaui. The sequence goes on from JAIFZK010000012.1 coordinate 938,867, forward strand.
ACCTATTCTCATGTTCGATTAGTCCTTGATCTACATACAACATTGCTAGGCTCTTATGTATTAAAGTCAATAGCATTTAAGTGTCCGTAGATGTGGTCAAAACATTTTGGATTATCTGCAAAGCTGAGCTAAAATTCTTGGGTGACCAACATTTTTTACCCCTACGCCAAGCAAGTCTGTCCAGACTCCCTGCTCATCACAAAGTCTGCACAACACACAGTCTGAACCCCATGTACACCATAAGCCCCTACACCTTCAAAGCCCTTTCCCAGACATTAACTGGCTTTATGACTGATTCATGCTTGTTAAGTCTGTGGGTGTAGGGAGGACATCAAGATTCAGCCACAGTAGTCAGGTGCTGAAGACATACCCACTTTAGACAAACCTGCAAGGACAATACTCTGGCCTATGTGTGCCATAGAAAGTCTGCAACAGAGAGCTTTATAACAGATATAGTAAAGAGCAACTATGATAATACAAAAGTCATCTTTATTCTATATCTTTGTACACATCATTAAGAGATTTTTAAAGGAGCAGCATGAACATCCTGGAAAAGCAAGGGAAAATCTGCATATATATTGGTTATATTCACATAGATTTCCCATTTTATGACCAGATGTAAGTGCTATTAACTGAGGTGCTGGTATGCATCCTACAAAATGGTGAGTCAATCATAAGAGGCTTGATTCTCCCAAACAGCCTTCTCAAAGCACAAAGGAATATTTCCAGCTCAGAACACTGCAAAACAAATGATAAATTATAAAATCAGTTTATTTATATAATTGATTTAAAAAACCTCACATATACTTGTGGTACACCACAATTACTTTAAAACAATCCATTTAAAAACTCCAAAGAAAAAAAAAAAAGCTGTAGTGGGCCTCAGAGGGTAGCCAATCATAATTAGCCAGACAACATAGGAGGGTGTGTGTGTGTGAGTACGTGTATGTTTTAATGTGAGTTCGACTGCATGTTCCCTGTTCCTGCATGCTTCCTGGGCGTTTTCTTGAGTTGCCCACAGTTCCAGCAGCGTGTATGGAGTTGGCATGACCCCTAGTGAAGTGTAAGGAGGTGAGGTGAACCAAATGGCCACTGGAACACATCACCTGTCTGTCTGTCATTCAGGAAAGGGGCTCTACAAGGGCCAGCAGACAGGCAGACAGACAGGCAGGCAGGCAGGCAGACAGACAGGCAGGAAGGCAGGCAGGCAGTCAGTCAATCCCTCCATCTGTCAGTCCTGTATGGTCCTGTTCGGTCCTGTGACTTCCATGCTGGGAGGCTCCTTCCCTCTTCTGTCAGGCCCCCAGCCCCTGCTCAGGGCTCCTCCTGCTCTGGGAAATTAAGAATCCTGCGGTGGGCCTGTCGCAGGTACTGCTGCTGCTTGAAGTACACCTTGAAGGCTCCCTTGATGGCCACAAATGCAATGCCCCCCTAGGAAAGAGACAGGGAGAGGAATAGGAAGGGTCAGCCATGAGCCCAGAGCCCGGTGCTGCATGTTCCTGCATGCTGCATCTTACCATTCTTCTTTGTTGTAAACAAGTAGGATTCTATGAACTAAGGGAAATCACAGGAAACCCAGAACATGCAACACTGCACAGCCTACAAATTATAGGTGACTTAAAAAAATTTTTACTTTTTTTTTAAAAAAATAAATAAATAAATAAATATTTCATTTTACCTACCGTTAATTGTAGTCAGCTTAGTACAAAAGAACAAAATGTTACCTACTGTGAGTGGTGTAGTGTTTATATCTTTTAGTCTTTTAAATACACAGGACGCCTATTATAACGAGATGGTGGCACTTTGAAGGGCAGTGTTTAAGATCATGGGTAAAGATGTACCAGAATGGTTCTCTGGAGGTTGGAGTTGACACTGCTGAACATCAGCTTGCCCACGATGGTGGCGATGGTGGGGAAGACCAGCGCTCCACACAGGATCCGTGTCGCCGATACGTGATCTGCCAATGGGCTGGCCTCTGCCGGGATCCTGGGCACCGGGCGCCCAATCCCTGAGAAGGGGGTGGGCAGAAAAAAAGGCAGAACCTAGTTAACTGTGTGTACGTAAGAGTGAACATGCTTACACACGTAGACGTGTTTCGGGGATGAGGACTTAAGGTTGTTTTGTCAAATTTACATCAAATAAATTTCAGATGTGTTGGTGACAGCAACAAAGGTGTTGGGGGGGGTATGGGGGGGATGGTGTGATATGGGGGAAACACATACGAGGCTACTTACAGACAACACCCACAACATCAGACAGGCAGGAAGGCAGGCACACACGCACACACAGACAGTGCCTGGTGGACCAAATGCTTTTATATCGTCACTTTGTACAAAGCATATGGAATTCCTCAATTGGTATGTTTCCTTCCTCATGGGCAGATACTTTCTGTGAGCCCTCCGTTCACTAATTGCCCAGTCGAAAACAAATGGTCAGAAGGAAGCCTAAGCTAAAGGAGATATCCCTGACTGTGCTGTAGCAAAATGTGATATTGAGCGGAAGCACTAGGCGGCGCTGGCTTGGTTGCTACATAACACTAAAACACAAGATAAAGAATATGAGCTGCCCCTGACCGGAGGTAGGCCAGCATGAGTTGCACAGAATCTGATCCCGATGTGTGTACACAAAGATGGGCTGATATGCCTAGGTACATGTAAGCGCCCACACAGCATCACCCAAGTCACATGAGCGCCTCAAATAACGCTCATAAATCTAGTGAAAGATGAACGCTTATACACCTCATTTAGATGTAGGGGGTGGGGTAAGTGTATGTGTGTGTATATGTGCGTATATGTGCACGCCTGTGTGTGTGTGCAAAGAGGACTCATGGTCCATTATCCATTAGTAGGGAAGAGATTGAGGAAATGATAGTGTGTGGTTGGTGGACACAGAATGGAGAATGCAGGGCAGGCAGATCAGAGAGATACAGAGAGATGACCCAAAACTGCCATCTGAGAAGGGGGTGTGTGTGTATGTAGGCTGAGGATTGCTTAGGAAAAGGTCAGTGGGTCCCCCCTTGATCCCCAGTGTTTGGTTTCCCTCCATCAATCACTTCCACTTACTGTTGAGTACAGTGGAAAACCGCCACTCCCAGGCTCCCCAAAAACACACAGGCATGTGCTCAGCTACACAAACACACACACACACACACACACACAGACAGACAGACAGACAGACAAGGATAGCTCTCCAAGTTCTGGGTATGGTAATAAAACCCATTCATATCTCTGGTCACATAAGGTCTAGACCTACCTATGCAGAGCTAAATGCTCATCCTCCTACTTACCGGTACAAAAAAGTCCAGAACTGGGAAGTGCACCAGGTCTTGGCTAAAATGTCATCCCTCTCTCCCACCCACAATCACACCCAGGCTGACGTGTCTATATGCACTAAGCACTGTCTGAGAGGCTCACCTGGGAAGATCTTGTCCAGGATGTGGAGCTTGCTGGAGTACTTCCTCCAGAGGCGCAGAATATAGTCCTCCCAGCGAATCATTTTGCCCAGAATCAGCATGACTGGGATGGTGGGCAGGCCGATGAGCAGGAAGAGAGGGTCAGCCCTCTCCATCACATCAAGACCCTCCTTGTGACCCACCACCTGGCACGCACACGCACACACACACCCACACACGGACCAGTATTACATCTTGCACAACACTGAGAACCGTAAAGCATTTAGAATAGCTGGTAATAATAACTATTATTATTATTGATCATATTTTTACAGCAACCACCTATGCTATTCCATCTATACCACAAGCAACTATGCTGTGCCTATTCATCCAGTAAATGGAGATGCATCCCTTCAGGATTTCATACACTGACTGACTGACAGAGCTCAGGGAAGAAATATGAGTTGATTCTTATGCAGACTGGATGAGGTGCTGACCTGCATGACCGTGACTGCTCCATAGGTGACTGCTGTCCAATAGATGGAGCCCACCATGATACCAGCGGCGGCGAAGGGGCAGGCCTTGGAGATGAGGCGGTCAGCCAGGTCCAGCACGTAGACCACGGGGCCTGCAGCACAACACACACAGATAGAGGAGGCATTAGGGGTGGCAAGAGTGAGGCACACACACACAAACACACATAGATCTTTCACCGACCAGCTGTGAGCTCCTCTACACACACACACACACACACCTACTAGGTTTTTCCCTTTATGAGCGCAGATCAGCAAATCCCTGTGGCTGGAGCACAGAATCTTTGTGTCCAGTATCAGCATACTGATACTGGACACAAAGTAAATCAGACAAATAACTCACAATATTTGACATCCAAACAAACACAGAATCTAGGATATTTGGCGCAGGGTGTCACCAGCAGGGGGTGGGCTTTTGCCCTTGTGGCAGCGCAGAGAGATTGAGCACCTCAGACACCGCACCTGTTTTTCCGATTTTTATATTTTGGTGCTTTTGTATGTATTTATATACACCCCCCCACACACACACACATATTCATACACATTGCAGACCACTATTTCAAGAAGACATGTTTTGCAAAGCAAATTTCCACAACTGTATCTCGATTTCCAAGCATACAAAACCAACAGTGCTGGAGCCATGTGACTTGGCACTGGCGACCATGTCCTACCAACGAACCTCAAGGGCTTTGTGGCATTTCTATAAATGGTGGCGAAGATCACGCAGAAATCATAGGATGATGAAAATCACTGACTTGAGGTCACAATGCCATTTACTAACTCCCAGGACACAGGTACATACACCAACATACACGATGGTGTGTGTGTTTTTTTTTTGGGGGGGGGGGGCTGAGTTGAGCAGAGATGAAATTCCATCCGCATTCTGCAGGGCTCAGGGCAAAAATAACTGAGGCTTTGGGGATGATCAAAGGCCCACTTTGGGTGGAATGTCATATTGCTCACTTCTTCCAGGGAGCATGACCTTCAGTCAGCTGCAGCTTCTGCGCTCCGCCAGACTTCTTTCCCCAAAACATATCAATACAAACCCACAGAGGCTAAAGTATCAAAACTCTGTGTGTGCGTGTGTGTGTGTGTGTGTGTATGTAACTGAACAGCGTGTGTTACACATTCCAGTCCAAGCGGACTTCACAAAAAACCCTTCGTGCCCGTTGGCAAATAACAGGTTTGCGTTCTTTGAGGCTTGAGTGCCCATCTGGACAAACAGAGCAGAGAATTGATGCTGATGCTGAGGCTGCTTATGCTTTTGCTGCTAACTTTCATCTCATCACGTATCTCTTCTTCCTCCTCCCTGCCTGCCGCCCTGGAACGAGCGAGCTCACATTCCACAGCGGCTCAAGGGAAAGCATGCAATATTTACGAGAAGGCAACCTGATTTCCTCACTCTGAGGGGGCCCCTTAGTGTGCACTATTAATAAGTCTTCTTCCCATCCACCCCCTCTCTCTGTCAGCTAAAGGTGGGGTCCTGCACCAGAGAGATTGTTGGCTGCACCTCTGCCTGAGTTGCAGTGCTTTGTCCTACTAGTGCTGCAGAGCATGCTGGGTAACTGGCCCGCGCTTGGTTTCCGAGCGCTGAGGTCACCTGTCTGGTGAAAGGGACGGGGCTATTAACCGGCGTGAAAGCTGATCGTGGATCGCCAGGTAACTGGAGACCGGACGGCACAGGAACTGATGAACAGAATCCAGTCGTAGATAGAGGCTGACCCAGGTGCCTGACCCCCAGAGGAGGCAAAACACACACACACACACACACACACACACACCACACACAGAGTAGCCAAGTTGTGTTGAGGTGCTGACCTGCATTGGCAGGGATAAATATGGCCAAGATTCGGCCACTCTGTTGTCCATCACATTAATAACAGACCATCACGCTAATAACAGAATTCTCAGAGGACTGAGCCCAGGTGTGCGCCCAAAATAAAACCATGTGCAAAGGGAAAGGGACGGACGGACACACACACACACACACACACACACACACACACACACACACACGATGCTGTAGCTTCCATGTTGGAGCCAGGCACTCATCAAACGCCTGAGGAGGCAGCCCTGAAATTTGTTTTGCTTGCAGCTCAGTTGCCATGGCAGTGCAGAATCGTGAGTGCCATGACAAGCATGAGATGAAGGTTTCATCTACTGTCCCAATCTACTGATCCTTTGTTATCTGCATTCATAAATAAATCTTTTACTCTCACACACACACACACACACACACACACACACACTCTCTCTCTCACACACTCACTCAGACACACACACAATGACAGGCATTTTTCTGCCATCTCTCTATCTACACACACAGACGAGGTCCTTCCAAACCACCTGTGAACTCCTTTCATTCTATTCTCATAGTCAGACACACCAGGCCGCTGCTGGTTAACCTGACTGATTTCCCACGATGTCTATTTATGCAAGGAGTCATTCCAGGTGTGTGGAGCTAGGAGCTTTTGGGAGGTCAAAATAAATATTTTTGTTTATTCTAGAGATCGTCCGCAGTGCTGGCACGAGGCGCCGAGTTAAAAAAGGGTTCACACCATGCGGCCACATAATCTGAGCCTGTGTCTAAATGTGCTCACCTTGTTTCTATTCAGCGAGGGTGCTATAAACAGCACCGTCGAGCTCAATCTAGAAGAGACTAAGGACAAGAAATAAAAAAAGAAATCGTTCACTCCCGTACAATTGACACAAAAAGCTCCCTGATTAAACAAAAAAAAAGATTATTTCTAATATTACACCCCTGTCGCATTACGCCAGAGAGAACACGAACAGACGCAAACCTGTGTGTGTGTGTGGCCAGAACCCATTGATTTCACCAGAGGAGATTAATCTGGCCTGGCCAGGTTGGGTTGGCGCTGTCGCAATCTCTTCCGCTTTCTTCCTGCCTAAGCATTACGCCATGGCTGGCCCCTGGGGGAACTGGGTCATGCTTAATGGCTATTGGCACAAGAAAGAGCTGAAACTGTTTCTTTCAGCTCCTGGCAACACTTCCCATAATTAAGATAATTAAAAATGAAAGAGGTGGTTTGGGGGCTGGGGAGGTGTGTGTGTGGGGGGAGGCTGGGCAGATATGGAAATGTGTGGTGGGGGAGGGAGTGGGAGGCACTTAGACGAGCCCAGATCCAATATGCTAGCCTTTTTTGGAGAAAGAAAAAGGGTTGGCACTGTTGTTGCTCGCTGCCACCTCTGTTGCCAGGGGAAGACTACTGGGAGACTGGCACTGAGTGGGCTTCACCTGAGCCGGGTCTGTCTAATAGTGAGGATGGAGAGCCAGACAGCCTTCCTGAAAGGGCCGATGGATTCCCTGGCAACGACGCAACCACAGGTGCTGCATCAATGCGCAAAGCCACACCCAAACGTCCCGATCGGATCAGCACCATCAGAACTCAAGCAGAGGCACAAAATGGACAAAGTAGCTCCACTAGGGGAACTCACTAAGCAGACATATAATCTGTCAACATGGCTTCCTGGCACACGGACTAAGGTCACTAAGCGCACACCAATGCTTAACCCACTAGATGGAAGTACGACTCAACCAGGCACAGGCAACCTTCTACGGCAGCATTCAAGAGCTCCACTTTGATAGCACAAATGTGGCTGTGGGCCAAAAGACCTATTCACTGCTCAAGCACCAACACAATGCGTCTGTGAGCCAGTGTTTTATCTATGTCACACAGCGCGTGATAACACTGTACTGGTTAATGAGCAGTACATCACTCCGTGTAACATCTGATGTCCTCTGGAAACACATGCACGCACACACACACACACAAAAAAATGGAAAAGCACACATTTATTACCTCAACGGCTTGTCTGTGGATGTGCCACTGCATTTTCCGCTCCCTCTGGGCTGTGTGATATTTAGGAGAGGAGAGGAGGAGAGGAGGTGTGTGTGTGTGTTATTTGGTTGGTGTCATTTGAGGTGATTCAACAGCAAGAACAACAGCAGTAACCCAAGCAGTCAGTCCATCTGACAAGCATTTCTTTGAGCCCAGATTTGTCTCATCTGGCTACTGCCTTCATTTTATCCTCTGCCTAATGAGTCTCTTAAATGACCTTCCTGTGGCTATGCTGCATCTTCATCTCCCCTCTCCCAAGGCAGGCTCATTTGAAACCTCTGCAGCACTTGGAAACGCAAGAACTTTGACAGAAGAAAAGCTGCAAACCTCTGATCTCTTGCTAGTTGACTTCAAAACAACACTAAGGAGGAGTTTTCAAAATGACACTATAGGGTGTTTAAGGACAAAGTGCACTTCTATCTATCTTTCTCTCACTCTAACTGGTGCGCTAGAGACACAGGACAAAGGAACACAGGCAATCTAATCCTGGAGAAAACGCTGAGGGTGGGGGAGGGTGCCTGTGCTGAGCCTTTTCACCAGATTCTTCTAGCATAACATTTTTCACCCCAAGTTAAGGTACACTTGATACAGATGATTACACAAAGGAGAGGTTAGAGGATACTGTGTGTCTGTGTGTGCATGACGTACAGGCGACAGGATAAAAAAAACAAACAAACAAATGCACAACTAATGATGCCCAAAGATTAGGCATGACGTCTAACAAAAATGTCCACCTAAATTACACAAACGGGGGGTTGGGGAGAGGAACCTGAGGTGAATTTCTATCACCACATTCACACTGAGATCAGGGAGGTCATACAGGGTAAATGAACATCATCAATAAAGGAAGCAAGGGCTCCAGGCCATGAGAGGTTGTGAACCCAAGTGACGCACACTAGCCGACACACTAGTGACAAGCATTGATGTCCAATTTAAAGGTGAGCAGCAGGCGTCCACTTTTTGTGCAGGGATATGTCCAAAACAGCCCTTGCTGATGGAAGTTGTCATGGAAACGACACAATAGTCATGTTCTGCATCTTTGGTATGCGTACAAAGCAGACCAAGAAATTAGGTCTTTCCTGTTTGTGTGTTGGTTCAAAGGACAAAAAGTGATGGAGGAAATCTTACATTTAGAGGTAGGGGGAAGTGGGACTGTGTACGGTTACAATCTGATGTCTGCAATAAGGTAACCACAAGCACTTTAATAATTATTTCCTAATGACATTTGAGTCTGTGATTGTACTGACCTGGTGGGCCATCAGTAGCACCCTTTGCTCTGAATGCAGTTGTGAAAGAGCTAGCGACACTTAGCTAAATGCAGAGCACCTATCAGCATAGCATACAACACTGCCACTGATGCAACCACAGCTCTGCACACTGAACCTGAATTCATCAGAATCAGAGACAGAGAGAAAGACAGAGACAGAAAGAGAGAGAGAGAGAAAAGAAAGAGGGAAGAGAGGGAAAGAGTGAAATGGGTGACCGCCATGACGAGGTCAGGGGGGAGCTCACTGCCCTGGGTCAGGGTGATTTGAACCAGGTCTCTCTTTTAATAGCTCAGAGTGACTGACAAACCCTGGGCTATAAATACTCCAGCCACCACGTGCACATGCCCCGCTCTAAGGTGAGGCTTCCTGGCTGTCCTCAAGCTCTTTGCCAACACACCGTTCATTGGTTTGATACCAGACCCAAAGAGAGATCTCACAGAGGTCCATACTCGTCCCTAGGGGACCCCTCACCAACGCACAGGGTTTTTTTTTGCTGAGTCAGGATTGACAAACACATCCAGCAGTGTGCAAATCCGACAAAAGAGACGTGATAGCCTAATGGGTCTTTTAAAGGACAGTAACCAATTATATAGAGCAGGATGACATTCATAAACGGCTGTTCACACACAGAGGGGGTGAGACGTGGGGGTGTGTACAGACAGTTTCATTAGGACACAGACAGCCTCGGAACAGCAGACAGAGAGCAGGGAAGTCTGTCAGGCCTAAAAGATCCAGGTGTTAATAACATGCCTGGCCAAAATGAGGGGGGGGGGGGGAAGAGTTCACCTCCTTGACGCAGACACCGAGGCCTAGATGATTGGCAGTGCCTTTGTCATGCTGACGTCATGGAAGTCTTGTAGAGTGGAAGGCAGCATGAAAAACACTGACTCTCATCAAGTAGACACAGGCTTGGGGTCACCCTGGCATTTAACTCCACTGTGACTAATCAACCATTAACTACAGTAAACATCTATGAGTAACAATTTACATTCCATGAAATTGGCTGGAGTGGTGGGAAGGGCAAGAGATCATAAAACAAGATTAGACAAATTATAGGTCTAAAGTGTGGACAAACATCCTTGTTCTTAAATAATGCTCACACCAGCGTTTGTGTTCAAAAAATCATTGTTCGTTGTGCTAGTGTGCTATTGGCTCCCTTTAAGAAGAGCGGGTAATCAATTTTTCCCTTTCATTTCTGACAAGTAAGCAATCAACGATCTTCATAATGCTTGGTAAGGGAATTACAAATCATATAGCTCCTGTTTAGGGCTGGGTTACACTGAATACGGCTTAATCTTAACATAAAACCCCAGGATAAGACTGTAGAGATGGCTCAATGCAAGCCACTGCCACTTTGAATATGTAAACTTTGTGCAACCTTTCATGAGGACCCACAGGAGGAAGCAAAAGATGATTCAGAGTGATGCAAAATTCAAAGTAGCAGTAGCATTAATATGGAGGGATGTGTTTTGGCTGTACCGAGTTTGGGAAAGACGATGAGGTATTCTGCGTTGCATTGAGGACAGGCGACTCTGGCTGTGGAGTTGCCGCGCTGCTTCTCGTCCACCCAGCGTTGCAGGCATGCTTGGTGCACCCACTTAGTTGAGCCACGGCAGCGACATGGGCGCACCCACTCCGCCGTCCGGTCATCCTCGTCTGTGGCAAAGCACACCCAACAACTCCTGCACACAAACAGAGAAACATGTAAGACATAAAGGCAGGCCTGGAAGACAACTGAAATGACAAGTTCAACAAATGACATTTACATTCATGAGGGACATGGTGATCCTCCAAAATAACTATGAAGTCAATCGTCATCTATGCATTGTGTAAAAACAACACAGGCTAATGGATTCACCTTGTATTTGCATTTGCTTCCGTTTGAAGCAGAAAAAATAAAGCCATTTACTGAAGAAACTCAGAACCTACATCATGCCTAATCAACTAGTAACTAGTGACTGGGTAAGACACAGAGAATGTTCACCCTTAAAACTGTCTGTTCAAAACTGCCCTTAATAAACCTTTGTTCATCTACATTTCATCATCGTGTCAACACATCTTTTGGGCACAAGGGGAGGCAATGAGAACATCATAAGACCATACACAGTAGTTGAAACATTTAAGCCTTCAAATAACTCAAAAGCTTGCGGCAACACTGTCTATCTAATCTCTGCAAGGAGAGGGAGAGAAGGAGAGGGGGGGAGAGAGGGGGACAGAGTGAAGGGGAGAGGAGTTGAGAGGCCAGAGCGTACTCTTTAAAAGTAGGCAGTCAGCAAAAGAAAGTAAATCGGAGAGATGTAAAAGATGAAAACTGAGCATTCCCCTCTTGACTGAGAGGAATCCATTCTTTTGAAAGAGGGTGGGGGCTTAACTTTCTTGAGGATTCAGTAAAGCACAGAAATAATGGGAAATATAGGCTATGCACTGGGCCTATGGGTGGATGACTAAGCAAGTCAAACAAGGCACTTTCGGTAATCACACACGAAGGGATATGTACAGTCTGACTGACACACACATGCCCACAGAAACATCAATAAGAGTACTACAAGGAAAACTGGCCATCATTAGCAGCACACAGTCCTATATGTAACAGTTATTGAGCAAACATGTTCCACAGGCAGAGGTTGACTTGTGCTCATCTTTCATAAATCATGACTAAGGTTCACTGGGTGGAATGTTTAGTTAGCACATTTAAAGTAGGTTAGCAAATGTTTTACTCCCAAGGAGACACAATCAATTACAACATGAAAGCCATGGAGTCCAGTCAGCCAACTGTTATATGAATAAATGTAAATTCATATTTGACGAGATACGTTTTTTCAATTAGCTTTTCCATTGTCTCCTGAGTTGACCTTCAAGAATCACTTGCACCGTTATTGCCAATTACAACTTCAGTACCTTTGGCCATTGCCAGGACTGCGATTCAGTAATTACTGGAGCACTCCATCAGTGCCTGTGAGCGAGTCATCTGCCTTGCCCTGCAGCTTAGTTCTGTGTCTCGGTGATGAGGGAGGAGAGTGCAGTGGAGGGACTGCATACTGCCCAGAGCACCGCTCATCTCACCAAAGCTGACAAGACCATGGTGGATGCTAGGTCCATAGGCTAGACTACACCCTAGTTTTTGACAAACTCGTCCCTACTTTCCAATTCATCCAGATTTCTGGTTCCGTCTTCAAATTGCCAGTGGTCCTACTATTCTCATCCCCTCTGCTTCAGGCATTGTCTCCCCGAAAGACTTAAATCACCATTCTTTCTCTCTGCTCTTCCCCTCCACTGTTGTCATTTTTTGTTTTCTCTGCCCACACTCCTGAAGGTCATTTGCCCCCCCCCCCCGACATCCATCAGAAGGCTGCTTCGCCCACGTCTGAGCACAAAAGACCTGCCAGGATGCTCAATCCTTTCAATCTCAGGTACTGGCTTCACTTGCTGCACTGCACACGCATATAATGGATCACTCTCCACTGCGGATCCACAGTCCAGCCTCTCATCGCTCCTCAATCAAGCAAAAAAGACTCAGTTCCATGCTTCTCTTTCCTCCATGGGGAGAGAGGGGGTGGAAGTGGGATAGAATCCCTTCTTCATATGTGCATGATGACTGCAAAGTCATTTAGTCAAGGTTCCTGATCAATCCAATCATCAGGGTGGCTACATGGACTGGCCTTGCTCTGCCTGCCTGTCAGCATCAATAAGATTAGTCTGGAAATACCACCCTCAGTTGCTAGTCACTTTTTGGATGGCCTAAATGATGACCTGTGTGGGGACAGCTAAGTATTACGTCTTTTAAGGAAAGCATGACTGTAAAAGGGGCAGTTGTAGAGCTTAACAAAACAACTCAAATAATGGCACTAGCAAACACTAAATAATGCAAGAAAAACTTGAAATTTCATACTTCAAGGTCTCACACCCTTTGTTTCTTCCTGCTAGCAGAGTCTGATATTAGTTGTACATGGTAAAGTATCCCAGCTTTGTGTTTGTGCATGTAAAGACCCTTTCCTGAATTCAGTATCCCGAATAAGCTCTTATCCCAGTTTTGAGAATCTGGATTTGCAAAGTGGAGTACTCCGGAGTACTGCAGTACCAAAGAAACCAAGATACAGTTTAGAATTTGCTCAATATCAATGCCATTGTAGATTCTGCTTAGCGGTCCAATTGTTTATCAATTCCTTACTGATTATGAGTATTCTACTCAGGTTTTCAGTATTGCCACTTAAACCTATAATATAGTTTATACTACTAAGGTGACCATAGCGGCAAGGAAACCATTTAGAACCTCATCCATCCGTTTATTTACCCTGGTCTGAAAAAAAATAATAAAAAAAAAAAAACATGAAAGCACTGATAAGAGGAACTGATAGTGTCAGACAGACAAGATTCCAGTTAACAGAAGCATTCAATTCCTAGTTCTACTCAATGCCTGGTTCTTGATGCCCACCCCTTGCCACAACAGAACACGACAGCTAGCCACTGGAATAATTTAGCATGTAAGCAGGGATACCAATAGCCAGGTTCGTCTGTGTTCATGTAAAGCCCCATATACCAAATATCAAAACCTGAATGTGGCTCATATTTGGAATACTGAGGTGCATGTAAACGCACTGAGTGAGAGGAACAGTAGAGGAGTGAGATTGAAAGTATGGAGGTTTGGGGGGGCAGGGTCAAGTTTGAGAAGTCCACATCTGGCCCCCATATTTAAGTTGTCACATTTGACTGAATAAGTTGGTCCAAGGAGACTAAGGATCTAATAATGCTTCATGGGGTTTCTAGGACAGACTCAAGAAGGAAGCAGTAAGAGTCTGTCTGTATGTGGAGGTAGAAAGTGTGTGTGTGTGTGTGCTTGCATGTGTATCAGTCTGTCAGTGCTAAATAAGATGCAGTCAACTGCAATCCACACCCAGTACACTTGCAAAATGGCCCTACACTAGTTCCACGTGGATGAAGCACTTTGCACAAAAAAAAGCCAACCTGGGACCTGTTTTCTCCCGGTCTATCAGGGGATGACATTTATGTTCCGATCAACATAATTATTCTCAACCTTGAACAGCTGGCATTTTAATAGATGGGTGAAGCCGTGACTTTTTCATGCATATGGCATTGAGATTAATCACAGCCTCAACAGTGATGTGTGGGAGGGGTGTGTTCCAAATGATTTGTTTTGAGTTTTCATGTGGTTTGTGATCAGGAGAGAGACAAATGGTGGTATCATTTGTCGTTAAAGCTTTTCCATTCCCAGTGAGAGCTTGCTATTGATATGGAAATTTCACAGACATTTGAAAGTAGGACATATAGAAATTAATTTGAGAGAACACATTTGTTGGCAACTGCTCTGGCCGAGCCTGCATCGACTTTGGTTAGCCAAGACATGAAGTCAAAGCCTGAACCCTTCTTTCTGTCCTTAAAGGTTTTTAATGGATCATCTTTTTCCTCAGCTTTTTCTGGGAAAAAATGGTGGTCTGTTACCTACAGCAAAGTCCTTCCTATATAAGTGTCTCGGCAAGTGTCTGCCTATAGTTGGAAATCTGCAGTACCTATAATATGGGTTTACCTTCCTGAAATCTTAGGCCTACTAGCATCTAGGTTTGAACGCTGATCAAAGGGTCATGACACAAATGCAAAACAAATGCACAAATGCTCAGCTTTTTCTTGCTGACTGCCTACTTATTTATAATATTAGATTAATGTAAAAATGGGCCACATTACATTTTATTTTTTGAGTTTGAAAGAGATCAGTCATATACAAAAGGTTTGTACAAGACTGAAAGCTCAAGCCACATCTGCGTTTTTCTATCCTGGAAATTTCTATTTAGTAATAGGAGCAGAAAAAATAGGCTATGTGAGTTTTGTCTCATTTATTCTTCTTTGTTGGGGTGATTCAGTGTAATCGCCTTTAACTCCATGATAAAATAACACCCAGAATATCGCTGGCAAATAGATGGAGGTTATCATGTTCTACGTTTCGACACAGTGATGTTTGCTTACTATCTCTGCACTCAGAGAAAACAGGATGTTACAAATGCCCTGGCTCTCGTACACACAATGAAGCCGACACACTTTCACTTTTGATAACTAACTTGAAGTTGCTCCATGCCTGACTTTGTGCTGGTAGGATGTCAGTTCCCGTTATTTTGTTCCCTTCACACCGTCTGGTTTCATTTTCAAGGCTTAGGCTATCTGATGCACACAACAGATCAAGTGATGCAGGCAAGTGGAGGAACTCACTTGCGAGCATGGACCAGTGATTGTGTCTTGTAACTTCCATAACACTATGATTTGTTACTTTGCTGTAGGCTAATACAGGTCTAAGATTTCTGGTTATATCACACCATTTATCACTATTATTATTCCTAATAAAAAATAAAATAAAGGCATTGGCCTACATGATGGATTATCTAAATGCATAGGTTGCACTGGTTAGAACAGCTATGGTTCCGAAAGTGACTCACATAATTCTTCAGGTAGAGTCCATTTGGGAAGTTAGGAGTGTCCTTTAAACACGTGGGTTGTTTGAGGACTTCCAATTGTTTGGCAAGTGTAAGTGTGCGTAAACATGGGCACTTTTGAAATTTAAAAAAAATGAATATAAGCAAAAAATCTGAAAATGGGCCGACCTGTAGTGTAAACGCAGCCTTAGTTTCTGCGCTTCTGTGGCGTGTTTCAGGATGTGACTGGGTGTCGGACATGGCTGAGCCCAATCACATAATACAGCATGTATAATTAACTGGGTCTGACTGTGGGAGCATGCATAATACATAGAAAATCTCTGGCCCTCCACCCCCAGTGTCAGACCGTGTGTGTGTGTGCATGCATCAGTGGGGGCCATGCTGGTCCCCAACACAGTCACTCATTTGGCCCCTCTCTCGGGTTCCTGGGCTATTTTCCATCTTCAATCAACTGAATAAAACATCATGGCCATGAGACTGTATCCACACACATACACTGTGCGTACATGCTCACACACACACACACATGCACAGACACTCTCTTAACCCCAGGCAGCATGGACAGAACATTTTGCTCATTATTAGACAAACTTAAAAAAAAAAAAGACTCACTGCATTTATTGGGTTTGACTTCAGTTTTACAAGACAACAAAATAGGGCAGTGACTCAGAACAAGGTTTACATGTAAGCTACCCAACAGACAACAGTAGCTTTCCTTAATCTTTAACACATATTCTACAAGAATATGTATGAAACACTGAAGATGACAACAGATCCTGTGGAATGAATGCAAGGAATGAATGGGTGATTGAGACGTCTTGTGCAGGGGTTTTGTGGAGATGGCAGAACAATCGATGTGGGGAATATGAGATGAGGGGAAACGTGTTTTCATTAGCGTACATGGGGTGTATGTGTGAGAGCGTGTGTGCGTGTGTAATGCGAGGATCTGGAAGGACGCGCTGATTGGAAAGGATGGGGCAGATAGCCATGTCGTCTTCGCAGGAGTAGAGGAGCTGGGCTCAGGTAGACAAAGGCTGATGCCGCTCCGTTGCTCAAGATTGGCCATCTCCTGTTGCCGTAACCTGGTCTTGTTCCTGACAGGCTATGATACAGGCCAGTTGATACCCGATCCTCCCTGGCGAAACTCAAGCCACCACTTGTGCCCCTTACCATATCACGGAAATAGATTAGACTGGGCCACAGATGCATACGCCAAGGCATTTACTAGCTATCAACCTGTGTACACACATACACACACCTGACATGCATTTATCCTGCAGGCTAACTTCATGATTAATGGTACTCAAATAGGGAAAAAAAGAAAATGTACGTTGTACTTCGGTGTATAACTTTAGTCAAACAATAACTAACATAAGCCTACACAGTTACGCATAATGAACAGGTAGGCTTACGTGTGAGAAATGAACATTCAATACGTTTATATGCACTAAGAGAAAATCTAATTATTGCCTTTGTTTAGCTAAAATCAAACTTTTAAAATGCTTGTATGCACCTTAGTCCAACTGATCGAACCGAACTAGAGTACTCATAATCGGATTAAGACACACAAAAATGCGGTTAAAGAAATTTCTAATTTCTCTTCCATGCATATGACAACCCCGGCTAGCCGAGCTAACGACTGGCTTGGGCCAAAGCACACTCCCCCTTCAGAAGTGAGGGAGACACGGAGGTTGGTCACAACAACATGCATCATGTAGCATGTATCTAAATCATTAGTTCGGTTACTGCCAATAGCTTGATTTAAATGTGCTTGTAAACATACTCGTTGTCTGGATTGGATGTTTCATGTCAGGTAGGAATTCCTATATTACATAATACTACTTTCAACATCAATCCAATACCTCAAATGAATGGATTAATAGTACATCACAGAGACAATCAGTGCATTATTTCCATGATCACAAAGGAAGTCAATGAGACTATTTAAAATGTATTTCCTCCCAAGGAGTGCCTTGTAATTCTAACTAACTTAGTCTAATGGATTTTGTGTCTCAACTACAGATACAAACGCACATTGTAATTCCTCTATTAAGTAAAAGAACCTGTGACGCTGCCTCTGACTGGCAGAAACAAGGATCCTCAAGGATGGTTGGGGTGTGGTTAGCAGTGAAAGTGGAGTCGACATGTGGATTCCTCTTGTGTGAGCTGATAGACTCAAGCTCAGGGGACTCGCACCGAGCGTGTTGCGGAACACCAGAGGGGCAAGGTGGAGAGAGAGAAGACTCCCTTAATTGTGGTGAGAAATTGGGCAGTAGAAGTGCCTTGACAGGGAAATGGCAAAGACACAGAAACAGAAAGGCAGAGACCACCAGAGTGCATTACCTCAGAAGTGGCACTGGGGCTTGGGCTCCAGGGACCTGACTGAGAACCACAAGGGCAGGGTTGGTATTACCACAGAATTGCCAGTGCATACTATGACCCCCTGTAAAATGCAATCATATTTTACTAATGATGGCCCAAAGATCTCACTACATATGTTGAGGCAGAGTGTTTGACCCAAGACAGACACTATATTCTAGGAACTGCCCAGTCTTACAATGCCAATATGCTCAAACACTTTCTAGTCTAAGTGATCACCCATAAAAAGTGACCACTCAGTCTTATTTGTAACCGAGGAGAAGGTTGGCCAACACTCAGCAAATCTCAGCACAAGCCCTCTCAGCAAACAGCAGCACTACCCTCTCCATGACCCACTGCAATCTCACCACTGGTAGCAGAACCTCAACCCAAGGCTAGAATGGAGGAGAGATCCCCTTGATCTGTAGCTTGGGGACCAGGCTTATTAACTTTGTGACTACTGGCTAGCCACTCACAATTAGTAAACTGAAAATAAAGTTAGAAATAACCAAAACCTAATCTGGACACCACTGTTCTAGGTTCCCATTAACATTTTAGCTATTGGCGAGATTCAAGAGAGAGTCATGATGATACCATCTCTGGTTCAGGAAAATGAGCCACTCAACCTGACACTCACCCCAGTTCTAAACTTTGCCAGAAAAAAGTGCTAGGCCTAGAAAAAAGTTTAAGACCCTCTTGAGATAAAGTATGTTTGCATTTCATCCAAAAAAAAACCCTTTGGAATTGACATGCAGAACCAATACAAACCAGACACTACAATCAAAATTGTAGAATTGATAAAAACCTGAATGATATCCAACCCTACAAAACAAGTGACAGGGTAAAGGTGTAGGCTAAATCTGAATGCGTTATTTTTTTCCAAAGGTTAAAGTAGGTTATATAAACTATGCAAAACAGTTTCCAACTGGTTGAGTCAGACAGTCCTCCTAACCTGAACTGTATCCTTGACCTTGACAATGCCAAGAGGGCCTACTCTGTTCTGCCAAATGATCTGAAGTGGACTTGAGCTGCCGTCTCTTGGAGAGGAAAAGCAAAGCAAGTGAGAGAAAGAGAGGATCCACAGTGTTGTCCAACCAGTCCGAGAGCTCTAAAACAGTGACTCACAGCCTCGAAAGCACAGCACAAGGAAGCTTAAGAGACAGAGTTGAAGTTTCTGCATCATCTGCATAGACTAACTAATAAACTAATTATAACCTCTATTACATTTACAATTATACAGGGCTCATTATTTTGTTAGCACAAGGGCACAAGGGTACAACACCAACTGCTACGCATTAAAAGTGAAAGCATGAGGCTTGAGTGATGTTGCAAGTTAAGAGTGACTGGAGTAGGGCACGTTTAGTACACTGATGCAACAAGAGCCCTGTGACAGGGATGAGTGTGGCAGACCCTGCTATTTGCTCATTGATTTACAAGTCAGCCTCCCGTGTCTTTAAAGGAGCCCTTAAGCCCCGTCACAAAGACTCCTTTCACCAAGGCTGGGTCACAGGACTGTGGGAATCCACAGGATCCTCCATATAAAGGCCTGAAAGGAGGCTGCCACTGAACATTGGCCTACAGCAAGATGGAGCTCTAGCCCCTTGAGCCATCCCCAAGCCTCCATGTATGTTTCCAATATAGCAATGAACAAACCGCTCTTCACTATGGAGAGGATATTATGTTGAACCTTCTGCTGCAGAAAGTTTGGGCCCAGTGGTGAGAAATAAGATGAGCACTCTCTTTAGTCACTGACTTCACACAGCTTTCTGTCACAGAAATGACTACAGATAACTGGACTAAGTACATACAAATACAGGTGACTAGTGATCTATTTGTTTTCTGAACAAATAAAACAGACACTGGCCTGCCAGTTTTTTAAAGAGAGCCTTTAAAAGAGAGGCTTACCATAAACTTCATCACTGGCTATCGAACACAAGCCTCGATACTGCAAAAATAGGCCTAGGCTAGTCTATCCTGCACAAGGTTAGCCTACATACTGCATGGAGACCACTGTAAAGAAAATGGAAGTGTGAATGAGTTAACTTCAACAATTTCCTCTTACACAGAAATGGCTGACAATCATATCAGACACATGACGCTAAACATAACCCGATGGATGACTTGCTCGTTTTTGGGGATTTTTTTGTAGAAAGTGACAGGAAATGAGCGGGAGTTAGATGGGAGAGGATGTCCTCGGGTAGGACTCAAACCCATGTCCCCAGGTTTACATCCATATCCATGTAAATCTAACTGACTTCCCTATGTGCATGGGGGGAATGTCAGGATGGTTGACCGTTTCTGGTAATTAACTTTTACGTTGGTAAAAAATTGTAATAAGGCTATAGCTATGAGCTAACTACAAATTGAACCATGAACTGGCAAGGAACAGGGAGAGCTTAATAGTTAAGGCTACTTTGGATACTAAACTAATACTACTACTAAAACTAACTACACTATGGACCTATGCACCAATACTTTTGCCTAATATCAATCTAACCTACTGAACTAGACGTTCACTGGAAGAGTGATAATCCTGAAATGAAAGTCTTTAAGGGACTTTTTGTCCTCCATGCACAGAGCCTATTGTCATTTCTTTGGGAAAGAATAATTTAATAAAAATCCAAGCTCTGAAAAATCCAATCTAGACAGCATGGCTTACAGAAACTAGAAACAAGAAATACAAATCTAAAATCAAAGGAATGACACACACAGCAAGGGGCACAAGGCAGACAAGAAAAAGGGTGGGAAACGCAAAAGCTGTGTCAGACAGCTAAAGGTCAGACAGGATTTAAGCCTGGCTGGCTCTCAGCTGCCGTGGAAGACCGCATTGCAGGGGAGGGCAGCTGTAAGTGGCAGGCTTTGATAAGGCCATCACACCACTCTATGCTCAACACTGATACCATCCTGCCTGCAACACTGTGGCCTAATATTAGCATGATGCAATGTACATCTAAGGACTATGTATAATACACCGTTACAGGTTTCAGTAGGGGACAACAATCTGAAAATACAGCACGGCACAGGCAGGCAACACAGCCAAGATCTGCTCTTAAATCAGATAGCCTGCTTAGGCTAAAAACAGAAATAGCACATACTTATATCTGAGAGAGGTGTAAAAAGCTCATAAGGCAGTGTCTTAATGATAAATGATAATACTGCAAATGTAAGTATTTCAGTGATCCATTCGCCAATGACATGCCATCACATTTAAGTAGCCTACATAGGTGGCCCCATAAGTACCGTGAATAGAACAGTACTAGAACTACTGACATACAGGACACATGTGCCAAGACTATATATGTTCACACCAAAATGGAAAGACAAAAATGCACTCTCGGTAACCCTTTTTCCATCAAAAAGATGATTTGCTTTAAAATGATGTGCATCATAAAGTTAGTGCATATGTGATGGAAAAAGAATTATAGTGCTCCAACACTGATTATGTTGCATTAACTTAATTGAAAACCGCTCTGATGCTAAATCGCTGTCTCTCTCTCTTTAACACACACACACTCACAAACATGCATTGCTCAGAGGCAGGGTACAAACATACATAGGTCAGAAGCAGGACACAAACTCACACAGGTCAGAGGCAGTGTAGAAAAGGAAAAGGGATCAAGAGCATAATGGGTCACAATTGGTCACAAAGAGGGTCCTCAAAAATTAGAATAGCTCTTCCATTACAATGTATAAAAATACAAATAAAGATGAATGACCATGTGGCAAAGGAGAATGAATAGCTTTTCCCTCATCTTTAGACATAACAATTTTTCTGACCTTGTGATTGCCTGTCAGTGTAAAGCTTGGATTAACTGACAGCAAATAAAGAGAAAAATATATATTTATCTGAACTCTAAATACATTTCTTTTGATTGACTTTTCAATAGCCTCTGAGTTAAGTAAATAAGTTAGATCCATTTTCACATGAGGTGTAACTATTAGTGTATTATGCTGTATCATTCGGTGTGGATGCTGAAATTGAACTGAGGCTCCTTGATTGTCATTGCTTACACCTGTGATTTTTCCTATCAAAATGGCTGCAATACAGTGCCAACTAGTTAGAATGAATTTGTTCCTAATAATTAAAACGTGCACTACAACTTGGACATTTTACATTCAATTTGGTGTCAACAATGTGTCAAGGACTTCAGTAGGAGTATAAATTGAAATAGTAAATGTCAGCTCACTCTGTCCGTTCAGTGCAACTTTTACAGTATCGTTACGCACACATTCAAGTCTCCAGTAGAATTAACCGTACGATGACTAACTCAGACAGACCTGGAGTTTAGTTTGTGAAGACGTATGTCTCGACAACATCTGAACAAAATGGATAACGAAGATTAAACAGTGACTACTTGGCTTGCTAGCTACCGTACGCCACCACTAACAGAGATGCTGATGAATTTCGGTCATTACACACAAGTTCACTTCTTTGCATGGCCCTATGGTCCCTACATGACTATCACTGTGGCATTTTATTAAGAGTAAATGCTTGTGTTCGAAACGGTCACGGTCGGAGTTAGCTGCTACCAGCTAAGTGTCAAATAGCTAACTAAGTCCCATGTCGATGACATCACAGCGTTCTGTTAACGTAGGCTCTTGCTAATACAACTAGCTATCAAGCATTTACTTTGATAAATTGCACTAATGGTTCGCAATGTGTTATTAACAGATGGCACACTACAGCAGGAAAGCTTAACTGGAAAGAATGCTGTTTTGGCTAACTTTACCTAGCTCGCGTTGTCTTGGTACATTGTAGTTAGCTATGCTAACGTTAAAGCTGCAACGGTATGTGGTAAGCCTGTTAGCAATGTGTTCCTATGATATGTGATACAGCACTGAATGTCAAGTTAGGGAATAAG
Organism: Tenualosa thibaudeaui; assembly: GCA_027481765.1. Classification (NCBI taxonomy): domain Eukaryota; kingdom Metazoa; phylum Chordata; class Actinopteri; order Clupeiformes; family Clupeidae; genus Tenualosa; species Tenualosa thibaudeaui. Next base: position 961,576 of record JAIFZK010000012.1, read on the forward strand.
ATTACTTGACATAAGAAAGTCACTCACCTGTCCACAATCTGTTGCATTACGACGGCATTCTCTTCGGCCATTTTGGTGTTTGCTATAGTTAAATCCTTTCGTGGTACAACGACTGAAATGGTTTGAGTTCACAGCTGACGTTTGCTTTTTGGGCCTTGGTGAACCCGATTAGCTTGATAGCTAATGTTAGCTATCGTTACCTAGCTATCGCTAGCTGTGATAGCTAGCTGATGTAAACGCGGCACTAGGCTCTGTGCTAGCCGTGGCACGACAATGTACAGCTAAAGCAAACTAAGTGGAAACCCAAGATACTCCTGTGATAACGGGTTATTTGTAAAAGATCATGGTACTTCGAAGCCGATTTATCGCAGGCTTTTTGTCCACAGTCCAGCTCCAGATGACCGACACTTTGTTTGTTTGGTCTGACCGCTTGACTCCATTGACTGTTCCTCTATGAGGTAACGCTGGGGACCAAGGCAATGCGCACTGCGTCACCAATAATAATAGAGCGTGCGAGACCGGAGGACGGCACATCAACTAGGACTCTGGGATATGTAGTCACAGCTCAGATTGTTCACCTTCATGTAGCCAAAAATATCAAATTAATGTTTTAAGTCGAGCAGATTGTCCTTACCAGGAGGCACTAAGCCTACTTGGGTTGACAAGCAACATGAAGATACACATATGGCTTCAGAATACATCATACTGCGGTAAGATTTTTAAGAGACTTATGCTTCCGAATCCCCAGCTCGTGCAGGCTGCTGTTTACTTCATAAGCCATAGGCGTATACGATTGCATTAATTATTATATTAAGCGTAAGCATTATGTGACCTAAGCACGAAATAATTGTTTAAAAGTTTGATGATCATAGAAAAGAAACAACGAGATGTTTCTCAAGCCTATAGAGTATGTATTTCAAAAATAAAACCCTCCCTCTTAATACCATCTGGTCAATTTTGTCCACGTCAACTATGCTAAGCAAAGAGGTCTGATATGCATTATGATATTATTACTACGTAGGTAATTATGCATGGCAAGGCTACTAGAAGGTTGTAACTATTTTAACAGTTTGACATAGTTTTAAGGGTTTAAAACCATATCGGGGAACCTACGCCTTTTCTTTTTCGTGTCTTCATTTTCCATTTTCCCCACTGTGCTTCTTTTCTTTTCATTGTTATTTTTCTCTGTAGAAAGAACCGCTGAACTGCCTTATTAATAAATGTCAATGTAACTGCTGTAATAAAAGTGACATTAAAAACTACAATTCCCTTTAGCCTTTTCTGTACAGTCCATGCGCCGCAGTCAATCAGCTGTTGAGGCAACTGCTGACTACCTCGACAGAAGGGTAGCTCATTTGTCATATCAATACCAGGACGAGGCAAACAGAAATAGCCTTATTTACAGAATCCCAAAAGGTGAACGATAAAGGTAATGCCTGCTTCATATAGTGGTAAATGGAACAGAAGTGCATGCGTGACAATATTTCTAACCGTTGGTGCAGCGTCGGATTAGGGAAGTGGACGAACATTTTTCTCGAAATGGCCAGGTAGCCTATTTGGATGTGTTTCTGACTAGGATGTGTTTTGTGACAGACGTCAAGCTATAAATCGTTTGTATTTTAGTCTGGTATATTATAATTAGTCTCTTATCTTTGTAACTATCTCTGTATAGTATTGATTACTTTGATGACCTTGAATAGGCAGCCTTTGCAGCAACGAGAAAACAGGGATTAGCTGGGGGAGGACTATCATGCAGCCAGTTTTACAGCGGTGCAATATTAGTTTCATTCGAGGATAATGATGCTCCGAATAGCCAAATCACAAAATTAGGTTATAACAAGCGTTGTGTAGGCTATAACGAAAGTGTTGTCGCATGGCAGCAGTAGCCCAGTTGTAGGTCGAATTAAGATTAATCGTGTGCTCGATGCTGAATGTGTCATGACCTTGCAGATTATGTTTAAACACATAGGGATGATCAGAGGGTAATGTAACTTACCTGTTAGGTCTTAAAAGTTGCGCAATGGCACAATTTGCAACAATTTGCAACCAGTCATCGACACAATGACGTGTGATGGTCTGTTTTGGGTCTGGATGCATTGGCCACTCCAAATATAAAGCATAAACTGAGTAGGCCTAGACTAGATTCGTTATTTATTTATGGCCAATTCCAGCTTGACAGTCAATGACAACTTAACACCAACCCAACGTGCTATAATAACAGCAAAGAAACTTTTCGTTTAGCCCAAGAGAAGTCTAATCAGGAAGTCAATTTGTGATAAGGGCAACCAAGACTGTATTCATACTGACATACTGACAACGTTTTCTGCTGCGCTACAGCTATGCAATGGGTGTAACCCAAGAACTTGTAATAAATAGCCTATAACCTTCTTGCTTAGACGCATGCGAAGTGGTATATTATGTTCAGAAATATTGAGCATAAAGGCTACAGGCTTTTCCTCCTTCAACGTGTTATACAATGCTACCCTATATGGCAAAGATTACTTTAAATTTAGCTTTGGATGATGTCTAGTGTAAACTAGAGTATGCATTGAGCCAGGGTACTCTCAAAGCGAATTCAACAAGCCTATTTCTTCAGCTGATAGCCTAAATCAAAACATATAAGTAAGATGAAAAGTTACTTTCACAATGGCGTTGTCAGCCACTGGTAACCCGTTTTTACACGGTTATTTTAAAGGCCTTTGCTTTCGATGCTCATGGGTTGTCCCTGGAAGAAATGCGTCTGACTCTAGGTTGAGGGCTTAATGCGTCAGTGGTGGGGAAAGGTGCTGTGTCTCTTTAACCTTGCTGAAGGACGCAGCTGTATTTATTGACGTATGCAAATTAATTTAGGGCGGTCCTAAAAAACAGGAACAAGAATCGGTTTCACATTGCAGTCTGGAGTTCCGGTGAAAGGGAAAAGAGACGTGGCGAAAATTGGTGAATATCGGCGTCCTCCAAGTTTGTCCTCTGTATGCGACTTTGGAGAAAGCTGGCGTTGGACAGAACTGAGCCGCCGAATCTGTTCTTGAGCCGCGAAATCGTAGCCTAAATGCGCTCACACCGGCAATTTTTGCTAAATGGGTGATTACGGTTTCGCCCTGCAGTCTGCTTTCCCCAGCTATACCAGAAATAACAACATCCCGGCGTTTTCTCCGAGCAAGCACTATAATAGCACGGCAAGCGTAGTTTATGACATCCTCAATAATAATTCGTCTTTGTTTTTCCCCGTTGTAGCTCAGCAAACCATGCAGGATGATTTACTGATGGACAAAAGCAAAGCTCAGCCTCACCAGCAAGACCCAACAAACGTAGACCCTCCTTCTACCCCGACCCCTTCATCGGAAACCCCAACCTCGGAGGAGAGTCCGTCGAGTGTGACTAACCAAGTACCCTGCGCTCAAAACAACAAAGACAAAGTACCGATGGAGTCGCCAATTTTGCCGGGGTTGAGTTTTCATCAGCCACAGGAGACCGGTGGCACCTCCTTATCCCCATCATTTGGTAGCACTTGGTCTACTGGAACCACGAACACCGTGGACGATAGTTTTTTTCAAGGAATACCATCAGTTAATGGGACTATGCTTTTTCAAAATTTCCCACACCATGTCAACCCGGTTTTTCCCGGAGGGAATTTTTCACCACAAATTGGATTGCCACAGTCACCGCACCAACAACAGCAAGCACAGCAACAGCAGCCCCAGCAGAGGAGGTCTCCTGTTAGTCCCAGCCAAGCCTCTTTCCCCCAGAGAAACGCTTACAGTCACCAGACTGTCATGAACAGCAAGGCTTCTTCGTCTTCTGCGTCGTCGTCAGCATGGAATAACCACCAGAACGCACCGTGGAGCACAGGCTCCAATCCCTGGAGCGGGCTCCAGGCAGGCAGGGACCCACGGAGAGCGGTGGGAGTCGGCGTGGGGGTGGGAGTTGGTGTCGGGGTGCCGTCTCCCCTTAATCCTATCTCCCCGATGAAAAAGCCCTATCCGAGTAACGTCATTGCACCTCCGAAATTTCCCAGACCCGGTCCCCTGACCCCTAAATCTTGGATGGAAGACAACGCCTTTAGGACAGACAACAGCAACAATATGCTACCTTTTCAGGTGAGTCGTTTGTCATTGTAGTTGGCCTAGACAGTTTCAGGCTATTTTAATCAAAATTCATATCACCCAAATTCTTGTGTAAATTCTAGTGTATTGTTTTATATCAGTCCAAATGGGTCTTTTCGCCACGTATTTAGGCTACTACTGCAGATTGGCCGCCGATGTGTCTCTCCAAGACTGTATAATAACTCTATGACTATTAATTTTTTAGGAATGCATTGGGTGTGTAAGCGCGTAGCATGTAACCTATTTTCATGGAATGATCTAGGTCCTCTATTCCCCGTTAGTGGCCTATCACAGGAGATGACCTTCAAGCTCATTTTATTGAATTTATTGATGAGACATGCCTCAAAGTCTGAAATTTGTGGTTATGACCATGGCATCTACAAATTCTCCCGTTTTTTTTTTTTATGTCATTTGCTTCTCACATAGAGATGTTGTTAATGCCATCTTGGCTTTGATCATTGCAAATGACACGCGAACTTGTGAAACAAACAGTCAAACAGTCATTTATAGCCTATGTAATTTGAGTCTTTTGTGTAATTTTGTAAAACAAAATGCTTATATTATTATTATTATTATTATGCTATAACATAACTTTTCCCGTTTAATAAGCTATAGGCTTGGCAATGTCACTGCTCTGTGGATGATACACCACTGAAGGGTTAACCTTATTCCTCGTTAGTATTTTGCCAGCTCATTCAGGCACGTTTAAAGGGAAAGGTATTTGCCTGTGATTGGCTTACTGCAGACATGTAGGCGGGTCCTTACCTTATTAATCTGGCGTGATTGGCGTTTTGTCACACCAGTTGTCCATAATGAAACTTTGCAATGAATTTGTTAGATTTAGGCCATATTGTGCTAATTCCTTTTCATTACAAAACCCTCCTTCTGTTTTGTTATAGTTTGATTTTAACTTGAATGTTGAAGACAGAGAAGAAGATTGTATGTGTCGGTGTGCATAAAATAAAGGTGTTTCCATTAGGTTACTGTATATATATGTTGCATCACAGTTATATTTAGTTTATACACTACCAAAAATATGAAGATATCAGAAGAATGTAGGCTAAAATGTGTTGGATTTTAGTAAATCCTGTAATGTTTCAAGAAGTAGCTAAACAATCTTGGTAATCGCAGGCAATCTGAATCAGTAGCCTGTACCCAAATGTTTTCAAAGATGTCCTATGACACTGCTGGTACCAGCAGGCTCACACAGGCATGGGATGTAGGGCCAGCACTGCAGCAGTGTTAAAACGATGAGTCATGGAGACTGTTCAGCAGCTTCTGTCCCTGTGCAGCTGATGCCAACAAATGCTTAACACAAGCCTCAGAAATAGGCTCAACTACCTTAACATATCTTCCTTTTGGATATAGTTATTCATCGAACCAATAGACTACATAAAGTAAACATGTCACTGAAGTGGTTCGATTGTTTACATTTGACTTTAGGAAGGAAATGGTAGCCAAGTAACTGTACCATATTTTATCTTCCATTGGAATGTTTTTATCATTGATTTCACCAATATTGCCATGTCATGCTATGAATGAGATTAGGTATTAGATTAGGTTAAAATTTTTCATGATCTTCAGTGCTTAAAATAGTCCTGCCAATCATCATTTACAAATAAAAATTGGCTATTAAAATAAATTGTCAATTGACAAAGGCACATTGCTAAGAAGCCCAATACACAATTCACAATGCAGTTTAGGCCTCATTTATTAAATCCAAAATATGAACTAAGAAAGAAACTTTATTTAAAACTTTATGCAAATATTTATATTGCTGGTATGCAATTTTTGTTGTAGATCTATTGCACAGCCCTACCCAGTAGCATATAGGCTAGCTGGCCCAAATGAAAATAATCATTTGTGCCTCTGTACAAGTACATTTCCCTGACCTTTCTTTTACCGAGTGTGACAATGGTAGTCGACTGTATTCCCGAGGCAGCCACTCAATCTCATTACAGGCGATCTGCCGCATTGCTAAGGATGCTAAGCTCCGGTGTGGCATTAACCTCAGCACAGGACAATTTTCCAGATGGTGCTTTATTATCTTCATGGGTGCTACTTGCTCAAATCAACCTTTTTTAGGCTCAGAGGACTCAGTCCAGATTGGCCCTAATGGTAACATCTGAAATGTCCCCCATAGTGCCCACAGGTTTGGCTTTGGCTTGTTCATCTGGCATTTATGCACATGGGGAGGAGGTGCTGTCTGTGTGTGTGTGTGGTTTGGTGTTTGCTTGTTTTAATAGGTTCATGTGAAAGTTTATGATTGTGACGTTGGATTGCAAGAAAAGAGAATGGAGATTGTGAGCCAGGTCAAGAACATGGCTAAATTCTGACCAGGATTAGCCTAGGTTGTACTGGGCCTTTTCTGATAACTCTCTCCCCTTCAGTCTGGTTGATTTCCCCATGTCCCACCTATCCCCATTTTAGCAGCTTGTGCTTGCTCAGCTGACCTGTACCGCCAAGGCAAAATAGATCTTGTGAGTCCCATGCTGGGAGCTGGCCGGCACAGGTTGTGCTTTGTCAGCAGAGGTTAAACCAGGTGAAGATGAAGTTGTGTTGGATAGGATTAGAGGAGGAATGCCTCTACCTCTGACCCCCTTGGTCTGCCATGGTGTTGAGAGACCATCGTTGATTTCCCCACAGCATGTTGCTCATTCCAAAACTGTGGTCATCTTTGCTCAGATGGCATTGAGATGAGATTAATGACATGCTAGTGGTGTCCATCTTACCTTGTTTTTTTAGCAGGCAAGGCCTAGAATGCAAGGAATTTAAATTGGTGTGCCAAAGAGATGCCGGGAGAGAAGAGTCGTGTAGACATTCCAGGAGATATCTCCTATCCAGATTTACACTCACGTTGGACTCCTATAATTTCACACTGTTGTGTGGCATGTTGTGCTTAAATCCACTCTTTTGATTACAGTCAAATGGAAACCAGTACTTATGGAGATCATTAGTGGTAAGGTTGAAGTTCTCCTATGCAAATCCTGGAGGTGTTTGCATAGCTTTTTTGTTTTGTTTTGTTTTTAATAACACAAGGTGAAGTGTCAGGTGTTTTCCAACTTCAGCCTCTGCTGTGCCAAAGACTTTATCTTGGCAATGTCAGGCTTATGACTGAGCTTTTACCATTTCCTCTTCCGTCAATTTCATCACAGGCTGAATTTCCCTCCATCATTCACAAGACAGTGCAGCTCCATATGCGCTCGCAACAAAAACATAAGTCGGTGGGGGGAGGACTTTATAGATTTGTACAGACTGAAAAGTAGGTCTTTCCATGAAAGAACGGCGGTTTGAAAGTGTGTTAGCAATAGTGTTTTGGAACGGAGAGCTCAGCATTTTAAATGTCCGTGATTTGTACAAAGTGGGCAGATTTTTATCTGGGCCCAGAGCGGGGGAAATAACGCTTTTTGAATGCTCAGCCAGTTGTGTGACAATAGCGATGGTGTGCAAACAATGTGCCTTCCTCTCACCACTGGGCAGAGGAGGCCTCTGCCAAGTCTATAGATCACATATTCATACACGCTTTCCAAATGCCTATTCCTTTCCATCCCCTCGCTAATTCGCTTCTGTGACGTATCATTTCACAAAATGTCTCCGTTGTGCTTTTTTCTCAGCGTGTGCACAACAGATATTTTCTTTTGTTTGCTGAATAAAACTCACTCACTCATCTATCTGAAATTAAAGTGGTATATCATTGAGGCACACGTAGATGGGATGTAGCTGGTGCTTATGTTATAGTCTATTTCCACTAATGCCACAACACTGTAATCAGCTGTAGGCTAAACCTCTGTCAGTTTAGTTAGAAGTTAGAAAGGGACTCATGAAATACAATGTGATGGATGGATTTTTCAACCCAAGTTCAACTTGGATGTTCTGTTGCTTTTTCTTGTAGTGTTGGATGTTGGAAATTGAATGCAGGCAGCCCAGCGGGTGCCGTGTTCAAAGGGTTTTGTGTTTGCACACGTGGTGCTTTGCCTGTCCACTCTTGCAGGAGATGAAGTTGAGTCCAGCAGGATGATTTTGAGTGCAGTTCAAAGGGGCTGTGATCGAAGTAGGGTTTCTGTCTGGTCTTTTTAGTAAAGCTATCATCTCTATAGTCCCAAATGATCTCTCTGGTTGCCCTTATGATTTCAGTAGGCACAGCATCACCCCCATTTAAGTCTGTAGGCTACCTTTTATTGACAAACAGACTAGGTATTTTTTATTGACAGACCCACTCTCCTGATGTTTTTCATACCTGTTTATTATCAGTGAACTCCAGCAGAGTTTCAGGAACTCTGTGGCCTATTAACATCTCTTGGTGCAATTACGCAGTTTTTGAAGTGTGCTTTTGCGGCCCTGAATGCACTGTGGTTGGCGCTTGCCTGGATGTTTTTATTTGAGCCCACAGCCTGCTAATCACAGGGATATGGTTGGCTCTCTTTTGGTTAAACAGTTCAAGTTTTCTGTTCTCTTATTATGTTTGAATGTGTGACCAACATTCCTGTCATGTCATTCTGGAACTTTAGATGCTTGAGCAAAATCCTTTCCTCATCCTCCTCTCTGTTACAACTACTCCAATGTTTGACTCTGACACACATCAAGTTTACTGACTAATATTGGTGTTGAGAATTTCAACACCTCAAAAGGTGATGATGCCAAAAAAATGTTTTGTATTGTAAAGTTCTAAACACATGGGCTGAATCCCAGTCCTAAAGACTCCAAGACTTAACTGGCATTATTAACTGACTTCATATTTGGTTAAGGTTAAGTCCCTGAGGGTTCTGGATTTAGGGTTGGGGAGGACATTGGGATTCAGTCATTGTGTCTTGTTGAAGTCTTGAATGCTAGTGTTTGTACACATCCTCTTGACCATGACCCCTACCATCTAACCTCTAACCTCTAAAGTCTGCTCCTCTCTTTGTTATTTCCCTCCAGGACCGGAATCGGCCCTTTGATCCATTTAGCTTGCAAACTTTGGAGAATTCCTTAATGGATATGATAAGGACTGATCACGACAAAGGTAAACCACACCCAGTCGGTGGCCCACCAATGACTATCGCTGATATTATATGGAGGAATCATTTTGCAGGTTAGGAATATTCACACATCCTCGCTTATCTGTTTTTTTTGGCTTCATTAAAAAAATCCTGATTGAGCTTTTTTGTTTGTTTGTTTCTTTCTTTTGCTCTATTTTGGCTTTTAAACAACAGCACTGGTTTATTATTTTATTGATTTATTTTTGTTACCGCAATCATAAATCATTGTGAATTAACCACTGGCCTTACCTGCAAAATTGTATATGTTGTGTTTGTGTGAGTGTGTATGTGTCAGTTTGTCAATGTAGTGTTTGTCCTTTTCTGTGCTATTTTGACCAAGTGATGTGTTTTCTTTCTTTTGCTTTTCTGTTCTCCGCTTCACTGAGTATGGGAACAAACAGCCTCCCTGTGCCGCAGTGTGTGTGTGTCATGTTTTGGACAAAGTTTTAATGTACAATTATGTACATTATGTCCTGTGTATGCCAACATTACTACTGTGTTGATAAGAAAAAAAAGTTTTTTTGAAAGGGAGAGATTTGAGAGAGATCACGATGGAGTGTCTTCTGTGGAATCCCAGGAGTTTTTCTCACACCATTTCACTGTCAGATCAAAGGCCTATGAATTATTCCGCTGCAATGGCTAAGGGGGAAATGTATTTCATTCCCCGCAGTTGAAACTGTTACTTGCATAGTACATGTAGACTACTAGTAAATAAGAGAAGAATTCAGGTCCATTTAAGCAGATCAGCCTCCATTCTGAAGGCTTTTAAGCCAAAATTGTTAAAAAGCAAGAACAGATGTTTGAATATTCTCTTCTGCCTTTGGGAACAGTGTCTTGACAGTGGTGGATGTGAGTCTTTAAAAAAAAAAAAAAAAAAACTTCACTGGATCCAGTCATACCAGACCTCTCCTGTCATAAGTCAAAAAGGTTGTTTTTTTTAAAATGACAACCCCCCTTTTGTAGTACAAGTGTGTGTGTGTCTTTTCACAGAATGCATGTTTTCACGTGTGTATAGAGCTGGGTGGAGTAGGCGTTAGTCATTTAGAGGCCTGCAGGTTAGGCCTGTAGTTCTGTCAATGCGTTGTCTCTGGTTTTTTTCCTGCCCGTCCGCCACTGTGTGTTGGCACTGCATGGACATCTCGTTGTTTTACCCATGGGTCATTGAGGTGAGTTCCACTCCCCCACACCCCCTCTCTCCCTTCCTCCCTCCCTCCCTACTGAGAGAAGGTGAACTTTGGGTGGACAGGGCTCATCTAACAAGAGGGGATGGGAATCTAGTCTAATCACAAATCAACTGGGTGAGGTAGAGGTTGATCTGTGTCCACAATCTTGTCTTGCGCTCTCTCTGTGTGTGTGTGTGTGTGTGTGTGTGTGTGTGTGTGTGTTAATAGTCAGTAAATGCCTGTATAGTGACAACAAGGCAAATGTTGACTGCTGTTATGAGCTCCTGTTTGCAGGAGAAATGGGATGCAGCCCCATGGAAACTGTGTGGAAGACTAGGCCATTGCAACCATGAGGAGGAGCATGTTAGAAATGTGAGGTTAGGGCTTAGGCATTTGCCACATACTTGCCAAGAGCCAGACAAGTTTGCCTCAGTCATTAGTTTCAGGTTTGTGTGTGTGTGTGTGTTTTAAACTTGAGTGAGCAGTGGGCTGGTTTTGGGGGATGAGGAATGATGGATGATGTTAAGACTAGCAAAAGAGATTTTTGAGTTCTGCTCTGATGACGTCGCTGCTGGGGGTCAAATGTGTGTCTGTGTGTGTGTCAGCGAGAGAAGCCCCTTCTTCTGATGGGCCTCTGTATGCTTGTTGATCTCAGATTGGAATGGTATGGAATGTGTGGGGGGAATTTGCACTTTGTTTTGAAGGGGGTCTGCAAGTAGGGCAGAGTGGAAGGGCCTGCCCTGAACAAATTCTGCCTTTTTTAACTGCCCTCCAACCACCCAGAACGTCCCCCAAACAGGGGTAAGCTCTGTTCACGTGGAGAGAGTTAGGCCTCTGGAAGCCCACTGTTTTGCTACACACACACACACACACACACACACACACATACACACACACGTACATGTGAGCACAATAGCCCCTAGTGTTGATGTGTTGATACTCAAGCATGTTCTCTCACACTCTCGCACATAAACAAATCTGTTTTTTCACTCAACCTGGCCCCATATGACTTCTCGGTACCAGCTACACACCGCTAATGCCTGCTTTATCTGCTCAATGTGAAGCTTTGAAAAGCCAGAAAGCTTTTTTTCCTGTTTTCGAAGCTCTGTATGGGGGGGGGGGTGACATGATGTGCGTGGATTCAGATTTACATGAAGGAATAGGAATGGCGAATGACAAAACCCCACTGTGAGCAGAGCAAGGAAGGCAAGCTTGTGTGTGCGTGTGTGTGTTTGTGTTTTCCACGTTTGGCCCAGGTCAGTGCAGTAAGCCCTGAACATAGGGCAGAGTTGTTTCTGCAGAGAAAACAATCTCAATCAGCACCACCATTACCACCCCCACCACCATACCACCAACCACCCTTAAGCTTGTGCCGCTTTAGAAAGTTGAAGAACTTCAGATGGGAGAGGACAGGAAGAGCCAGGGTCAGACCAGACCCAGATGAGAGGATGCTGTCCGTCAGAGTGGACTCCAGCTAGCACTTGCTGGGGGCTGAACTTGTGATCTCAGACTGCAGGGTCTGATGGTCATGAAAGCAGGAGCAGGCATATGGCACTTATGGAGTCACTGACATGTAGGATCAAGAAAAGCATGTGCCCTCTGGGCTCTGGGGACCACAGACACAATGATGTCTCTCTTTTTTTCTTCTTCCTTTCCTCCTTTCTTTTTTCGTCAGCAATTGTCAGCAACAGCTTGACCTCATTTTCTGATCCTGGTTCTCTATTCCTTTCCCTAAATATCATTGCGTACCATTCAGAACAAAGTTCAAAAGGGCCTCCAACTTTAGATGTTCAGTGTGAATTGAAGTTAAAGTTAGATGTCAACCATAAGCTCAGTTGCAATGGAGATCTGTTGGAAATAAAGAAAATAAGACCTGAGATTAGATAGAATAACAACCAGTAGAGTGCATATCATTGCTACGCTATTCAAGTCTGTGACAGATGCTGTGCTATGGAGGTTGCACCTGTGATTTGTTTGTACATTTGGTGGTTGGTCGGTCGTTTTTAGCATTGTTACTGAAAAAAATACTAGCCCGATGCTCATAGAACATAGTGGAAAGGACTGACCCTCAAACTGCAGGTTTAAGTGAAACGAAGGCTAAACTGAAGCCTTTAACACACCATGTGAGTCAGATACTCTCCAAAATGTAATGACTTTTTTCTTGGCACATGCTATACCTTTCCACCACGTTTCAGGAAAATCTGGGAAGTATTTTTTTTTTCTGTAATCCTGCCAACACAACAAACAAAAAAATGCACCAATGGACACAGGTGAAAGCTTAACCAACATGACGGAGAAGACCACCTAACTTCAGACTTTAGCCTCTTGTAAGCCTCTTTTGCAACTGGAAACGCACATAAACAAGCTCTAACATGTACTCTTAAGTGCCTTGATAGGTGCAAGTGTATGGATAAAGCTTTGAACATTGTACTCATTGTGCACTTGTGTCAACCGGTGGCTATCAGCTGGCTTCCTTAATCTTTACCAGGAAGTGAGCTTGTGTTTTTTTCTCAAGAGGCCATAAGACTGTGGTGCACCGAATGGAAACAACCGGGCATGATTCTGCATTTGTGCTCCACTACCACAGTTGAAAGTGATAATGTGACACTAGTCAGCTAACCCACACCTCCCCACCAGCACCCTGAGCTTTGACATTTTCCAACGTCCACCCACACTACCTTCACCTTGGGCACTCGCCCACTACGATGGAGTTTCTTTTTCTTTCTTTCTTTTTTCTTCCTTTTTTTCCCCCAGAGGCTGTTTACAGGACGCCTTGCTAAACGTGCTGTCTAATGTGGAACAGAGGGCTGAGACGTGGTTTCGGCCAAGTCCTAGAGAGCTCCAGGTGTGAAGCCGCCTTCCTCTGTGCGCTGAGCTGCAGCTCCTGTTAACCCCTTACCCTACCCCCACCCCTGTGCAGAGGGCAGGTCCCTGGGTTAATCTCTCATCACGGAGCAGTTGATCAGTTGTCATGTGGTGCTGAAAAGACCCTTCTACAACACTTCCTGTTGTAATTGCAGGCAGGGGCGTTATCTCTCCGATCACCAATTGTTGAATACGGTACCGTCTGTCATTTACATGTTAGGTCATTTACCTGCCACTGGTAAATGTTGAAACATGAGACACATCACATGCCCAGTGTGTTGGTCGACTAGATACTCTCTAATGACTATTATGGGGACGGTGCAGATAGTGGCAAGGATCTCCTTTACAGCTGTAAAAGCGCGCACACACACAAACACACACACACACACACACACACACACACACACACACACACACACACACAGGCATCAATATGAGCAGTGGACATGCATGGCCCATGCGACGTGGCCCCCTGAGGCAAAGTGGGGAGACTGAGGCTGAGAATAGCCAGCCCCTGCCTGTGAGGAAATATCACTGACGGAGCGCTTGCCATGTCAGTGCAGATGCCATATGGCCAGAGATATTTCTGGCTGTGTGTGTGTGTTTGTCTGTCTGTCTGTCTATCTACTGTGTCCTTGTGTGTGTGTTTGGATTGAGGGAGAAAGACAGTGCGTGCAGAGGCTGTAGAATGTGTTACTTTGTCTTTTATAAGCATGAGGAAGAGTGGTGATGATCCCTGCCTCCTGAGAAAAAAAAGACCAACACTTTGGCACAGACTCCAGTGTTGCAAAGGAACATTGAGCTTTGGCCCTCGACCAAATTGCTTACAGTGCAGCACACATCTTGAACAAGAAGCAAGTCAAACTGTTGACGGTTCATTCTGGAAGTTTCCATCAAGGTTTTGGCAGGCTTTCTGCTTGGAATGTGAGGACATAAGACGGGCTCTGCCTTTTTTATTATTTTTAATTCTCTTCTTCATGCCTTGTCTAGTAAAAGGGGCTTGTGAAATAACTGAGGGGCTAAATCCCCAATTTTGTCAATCTGAGACCTGGAATTGAGTAAATATGGACAATTGCATATCCAAACTAGCATTGAGACAGTGCCTGTTTGTTCATACAAAAGATCTGAATGGCTGCAGGTGAATTGGTGAAGAGTTCTGCTAATGGGACCATTCTCAAATTGGAGTCATGCCACTGGGAGGTCTGCTGCAAAAACAGACTGATGAAATAGGGTGTGCCCATTTTACCTCCCACTGCACAGTCTGGTGTGGCAATACCTGTGCAGTGTTTGGAAATGTGTGTGTGTGTGTGTGTGTGTATGTGTGTTTGAGGTTCCACATCATAAGCACTTAGTGGTGATCTAATGCAGTTTCTTATGGCTTTGCTGTGTAGCCTGTACTCTGTGTATTGTCGTGTTGTGGTTGTCATTGGGGCGACACTGGTCATCAGTCTGCTGGGCTCTTGTCAGGCTATGTGCAGTAGATGTAAAAGCTCTATAAAAGATCTCATTCTCGTCGCTCTGGCTCAGTAGGGGTGGTAGAATTGCCACCGGTCTCATAAAGCCTCTTCCTCCAACGCCCAAGCCTGAGCTCATTTAAATGCACAGCACATCCTGCAGTGACTTGGCATAAGAGGGTGTGTGTGTGTGTGTGTGTGTGTGTGTGTGTGTGTGTGTGTGTGTGTGTGTGTGTGTGTGTGTGTGTGTGTGTGTGTGTGTGTGTGTGTGTGTGTGGGTGGGTGGGTGGGTGTCTGTGCATGTGTGCGTGCGTGCGCAGAGGAAGGGAAGATGGAGTGTTAGGTTGGGATGAAAGGGAACTGTCGGAGTGCATAACTGATTTTTGTAGGCATTTTTGTAGGCGTGTGTTGGTTTTGTGTGTGTGTGTGTGTGTGTGTGTGTGTGTGTGGCTGTAGCAATCCAGCAAGCGGGTTTGACTGCTACTATCTGCCGATGTATGGTTCACACGCCTTCACATGTACACCCCATGCTGAACTAGCCAAACAGTCAAATATGAAGCACCTCTTTGTTTTGGGTGTGAAGCTAACCGACAGTATTGAGTAAGTTTGTGTGTGTGTGTGTGTGTGTGCGTGCGTGTATGTGTGTGTGTGTTGGAAGCTCACAGTGAGCAGGCTAACACAGGCCATGTGTCCTAGTAAGTGCTGCAATCCAAAGATTACCTGTCTGAAACTGTCTGAAAACTCCTGAGCACCAGAAAAAAGGCTCTTTTCTTGGTTTGACCGTTAACCAACATCACCTCTCTGTTGGACGTCGCCATCCCAGCACACACACACACACACACACACACACACACACACACACACAGAGCATTGTTTCTGTCTTTGCAAAGCGCAGTTGGCTGGATGAAATAGCACTGGCATTTTGGTGAAACACAGAGATAGATGAGCGGGTGGATGAGTAAACTTTGGTATTGCCACACTGTGAGAAAGAAAGAAATACACACACACACACACTCACACAAAACAACAAACACACTCACACAAACATTACTCCCCTGTCTGTCTCAGAAGCAATTTAACTGTGAGTCTGAACTAGAGTGGGTCCATAGGTGCAATCAGGAAGTGCTGGTTATGTAGAAGGGGAAAGCCAGTGGAGGATTGAGAAGGGCAAAATGGCCAGGCTGTTCCATCTGTGTCGCATGTTCAATGAGGGCTTCACTTTTAACGTGTGTTTCTTTGTTTGTGTGTGCTCTCCTCAACAGGACGCATGGGTTTGAATTTCCCCCACCCAGCAGCTGACCACATCATGCCCCTCAACAGTGAGTGATCTTTTCATTTTTTTTTTTAATCATTCATCTGTCAGTCATGGCATTTGTACTGTATTTGTCTTTTCCCCATTTTCTCTCATTCTATCCATGTGCCCCTGCCTTTTAACTTGTTACAGTAGAGTGCTGGATGTGTGTGTGTGTGTGTGTGTGTGTGTGTGTGTTATAGTCATACATGGAATACTGGCACTTTCAGAGTTATATGATGTATACTGCTGGTTTTCACTTTTTAGTAATGGCAGGTGTTTGGTTTCATGTTAAATGTCATGTTAAAAGCCTACTAGTGATTTGTGTTGTGACACACACACACACACACACACACACACTCCTCCTCTGACTGGGATGAGTCACTCTATACTGGTATGGGGTGGGGGCCCCGGAGCATACTAGGCCCATCGCCGCCCACTGCCTCTTTCATGACTGTGTGAACCCCTGCTCTTGTCCCTTCAAGACACACACACACACATACACACACATACACACACACATGTGTGCTGCAACAAGCACACGCTCGTGTAGCTTTTGCATGGGGGACTTCACAGTTGGCCTTCATGCCTGAGGGTGAGAAGGTCAGCGGTATAAATAGAGGATCTGTAAGACTATACACACAGGCTGTCCTCACAGGCAAGTGGCAGAGAGAGCAACTTTAAGAAGGGAGAAAGGAGGAGGGGGGTAGGCTTGTCACACAAGGGAGACCCTTGGGTGGTGTGCGTGTGTGTGTATGTCTCTGTGTGTGTGTGTGTGTGTGTGTGTGTGTGTGTGTGTGTGTGTGTGTGTGTGTGTGTGTGTGTGTGTGTGTGTGTGTGTGCGTGTCAGACAGTAGAAAGGCTATGTTCCACTAAGGAATGCTGGTCAGAGCTGTACGCCTGGCCAATTCCATTCCTCATCTGTCCGTGTGGAGGCCCCAGCGATGGAGCCAGTGGTCATGGCATTGCAGTTTCCATGGCTGAGCTCTCCATCTCCCCAAGATCACAGGTCTGGGTCCAGAGAAGCAGAGAGCGGCTAGCCTGACACAGTCAGTGTTGAGGCCTGGGAGGAGTTGAGTGTGGGGTTGGAGGAGGAAGAGGGAGGTTAGTGGGGTGGGAAGCTGGCCCGGCGATGATGACATCACCAGGAGGAAGCGGTGTGTGGAGATCCAGGGCACAGGAACACCGCTAGGGAGCAAATAAACACCAGGGCCACTTAATGAGCACTTTGCCTCCCCGATCCCTCTCTCTTTCTCTTTTCTTTTCTTTTCTTTTCTCTCTCTCTCCCTCCTTCTTTCGGCACTCCTCCGCTTCCTAACCTCCCGACAGGATGCTCTGTCTGGTCTGGTGTGTAATGAATGGAGGCGAGCTGGAGAGCGTCTCCTCTGCTCTCCTCTCCTCTTCTCTCTTCATCGCTGTGGCTGCCATTGTGGTTTGGCCTTATTCTGGGCCTCGTTAAATCTCCTGACAGAAAAAGGAGGGCCTTTTGTGGTCCCCGTTTTATATAGAACATGTTTCATATATTAACAATAAATCTGCAAAGGGCCAGACATCTTATTTTTTTCTCCTCTTTAATCACTCCCCTTTTATTCGTTTACTTATTTATTCTCTTTGTCTACAAGTTATTAGTGCATGGGGCTCAAGGACGATTTTGGAGTGCTTACTGCCGGGTTTTAATTTCCCTGCGGTGGAGAGAAGCTGTTACTGCAGCAAATCCAAAATGAAATGTGGGTGAAGACTGAAATGTGCTGTGGCTTGTTGCGTCCCCAGCAACGCTGATTAAAATCTGACACACACTCAAGCCTCAGGGGGAAGAATCATGCTTGGAGGCTGATGGTTGTGTGCTGGGAGAAACTTGCTGAGCAGCTTGTGCTTCTCTCCTTTCTTTCTTTCTTTCTTTCTTTCTTTCTCCCCCCACCTTCTTCTTATTCCTCTTTGAGTACCTGTAAACAGACCCAGCAGTAGTTGTAGACTTTAATGAAAACCGGGAACTACTGAGTTCATGAGACCCCCCCACACGAGACAATATTTCCCCTTGGACATCGTCAATGTCCCCCCTGTTAGTTTCCTTTTTTCTTTCCTCTTTTTCTCTCGATTGCACCTCATAGTGAGGTGAAGTTGTGCAACACCAGAAAGTCATCCTCTTTTCCCTTGCTAACTTTTTCTGTCACTCTTTTTTTCATTTTGTGACAGTCATCACTTTGTAAAGGACTTGTGCATGCACACACACACACACACACACACACACACACACACACACACACACACACAAAAACAGCAGTTAACACATGACTTGTGACCCAGAGACATAGTGGCTGGTTGTTTGGCCATTGAGGAAGGAGAGGAATGTGGGTGAAGCATTCCTCCAACTCTCAAAGCAGCACGTGGTCCTCCCCCAGGGGTTCTTTCAGTGTCAGTGTGCACTTGTCTCAGACCCACATTTACGTCTTGACTCTATCTTTTGTTGTCATGTGAGATGGTGTCTCTAGAGTAGAGTGCGGAAAACAAAACAAAAAATGGCCCACGTGCTAAGGTGAGGCTCGTGAACCGTGTGATCTGGTTGCTTATCTTGGGGTGGGGGAGTGTTGGTAGACATTCAAGAACTTTCTGGAATGACTGTTGGTTTCAGGGTTAAAGGCAGTTTTTTGACAACCTGTATCCTCCGTGTGACACAATAGTAAAAGTCAGTCCTGCTGGCTGGAAGTGCCCTGCCCTGTGACCTGAGATCATAACCCGATTGCAGTTGACTTCTTTGTGACCATTGTGTGTGTGTGTGTGTGTGTGAGAGAGAGAGAGAGAGCGAGAGAGGCCTGCTCAAAGGGTAGCAGCCCCAGTTGTCCATGACAAAGTATGACTGCCTGTGCTTTCACTGTGCCTTGGTAACTTTTGCTCTGGTTGTCTGCCCACAAAATCTATAGCTCTATCTCTCTTTTTTTTTTCTCTCCCATCCCCCTATCCTAATCTACTCTGCTCTTCCTCCTCCCCTCTCCTACTCTTTAAACCTATCAATTTCCCACTCTTTCTCTCTCTCCAACCACTCTCCATTATGTTCACAAGCAGCCAGGAGCTATGGCCGCAGAAGAGGTAACCTTGTCGCCTTTCCTCTGCCTTGTTGTGCTTGCTGAGTGGGTTGGGGGGGGCTGGTTAATGCCTGGTTCTCGCTTGTGGGTGTGTCACAACAACCTGTGATTCGTAAACCTGGTGTTCGAACCTAGTCTGCTGGAGAAAATCTAATAATTTCATGCTTTTGATTTTATCTCTTTTTTTTTTTAATGATTTTATTTTAATCATCTGGTGAGATGGATGATTTTCCAAAAAAAATTAAAAAATCTTCAGTATCTGAGTAACTGCATGCTCCTAAAACACTGCTACATGATTTTCCACCGTGTTCTTGTTATGATATAAGCCTACTACCTCAGGATTTGTGTAATAGCACTTATATTTTCAGACCTTGGTCTTGTCTTGTTCGGACCAACGTTGACAGCCACAAAAAAAAATGTATATCCCTAACCCTAGCAAAGGTCCAAAATGTCCAATAAAGCAGTGTTGTGAGCATGGAGCCTCTCAGATGTGACTAATAATTAACATTTAGCTTCTTTTCTGCAGGAATTGTGGATATTGTGGCCTTGCACAATTTTTGCACATAATTTTGAACTATTACTGTAGATGGTTGACTTGCTACCAGAATATTCTCACTTCTTTTGACACCTCTGAAGCAACAACAGGATGCCCAAAGAACTGAGAATGTAGACCAGACCTAGGTCAGAAGGACTACTGCTATGTTAAGCGATGCTTACACAACCTCTCTTAAAATGCTCTCTATACAGTTTTTGGTCCTCATGCCAAAAATGGTCATAGAAAACATACGACGGTCAGTAATTTAGCAGAACTTAAATTTAGGTTTTCACCATTCAAGGCTAATCATATTTCAGCATGCATTTTGGAAACACATTTGGCCTTGCAGTAGGATTTGGTTACAGTACAATAATAATAGGCTATGCTTGCGCCGGCTTTATTGTAATGGTGGTTTTCATTAAGATCTCATTCCCTGTTCATTTTTGTAGGCATTTTTTCATTAGATGCAGCAGGCTAAAATGGCCTATGGTTATTTTCATCTGGTGAACTCTGACCAATGTTAAATATGTGAACATATAAGAAGTCAGAAGAGTTGTTGGTGGTGAAAACATTTATTGAACCCAGACAATCAGTAATCTCATTTCCTTTGTACACCTCAAAATCTGACCTCTGGAAGATGCACACATTCATGATTGTAACAATAATCATTCAGATCATACATTTACTGAACTTAAACATTACTCAGTCTCTCAAATAACGTGATAAGATAATCATTAAAAAACTATATTAACCAAATTTGTAGGCTGTGCCTTACAAAAGATATAGACACTGCCAATTCCATCAGATGCCTTGATCTTGTGGATTTTGTCACTTATATCAGTAAGCAGTCACTCTTTGTGGGAGCTGTTCTTGCTGATTGTTTCAGAAATGTCTTTTCACCCGTTGTGCCATCTGGCTCTCAGCCAGACTTGCTTACAGCAGATTCTTGTGTCTGTCATCTGAGTTCATATTAATTCCTAATACTTCATCTGTTTTTCTTTCTGCTCTCTTGCTCTGTTTCTTTCTCTCTCTCTCCCTCTCTCTCTCCCTCCCTCCCTCCCTCCGTCCCTTTATCTTTCTGTATCTGCCTGTTCCCCATATTTCTGCTTCCCTCTGCCTTCCCGTGATACAGGTCGTTCTTCACTGTTTCCTTTTGAAGATGGGTTCCTTGACGATGGCCATGGTGATCAGTCGCTGACGCCAGGGCTGAGCTCTCCAACTCGTTGCCAGAACGGGGAGAGAATGGAGCGTTACTCCAGGAAGGTCTTTGTCGGCGGCTTGCCACCCGACATCGATGAAGGTATGTATCTCCATTTCATCTTCAAACAACAAACCATCCCTGTGCACTGTCCACCATCTTATATCCTCTGTGTTCACAGGCACTGGCTGCCATTGGGATCTTAGTTGTAGACGGTGAACTACTGACTGTGGTCTTAGTTGCTTTCACAGTTTTTATGGCCATATGCTTATTTTTTCCCCCTAAACTAAATTTAGAAAGGGATAGGATTCCACAGATGGCATGGCGCGTAGCTGTTTTGTACAGCTGTTTGCCGCTAAATGATAACTCAAGTCAGATTATCCAAACGTCTTTACTCACCCAACCTCAAAGCCCTGTCCTAATTCACACACAGAACATCTGGGAAAATACCGTCCACTTCACCCAACCATGTCAAGTCCTCACCTCAGGCAACCATACACACACACACACACACACACACACACACACACACACACACACACACACACAAAATAAAACAACAAAAAAAAAGGAACACACACCTATAGCTCAGATCCATTTCACTCCCCTCTCTGTTTGCCCTTGACCCACCACTGTGCCTTGCTGATTTGCCTTGGCATTGCATTACACTGGTTATTTGCCCAGCCAGCCAGGGCTGGGAAAAACTGCGCTTGGCCTCCTTGTGTAGCCTGAGAGCAGAGGCAGCCTCCAGCTGGGACCATCTCATGATCCTGCAAGGCCCATCTCCCCTCGTCTCCCTAACCCCTCCAGCCCCTCCTGGCCCTTTTGGCCCCACAAGGCTGATTGGCTCACAGCGTGGGTGGGAAGTATGAGGCCGTTGGTTGCCGGGATGGGTCCATCGGGCGGCCTCTACGAGCCCATTGGCTGTGCGTGTGGGAGCCTGTTGGCTTACCTCATGGGGCTGGTAATTGGTTATGTGGTTGTGTGTGTGTGTGTGTGTTTGTGTGTGTTTTGCTGAATGTGTGGTGTTTGGCAGTGATCTGACAGGGGTGGGAGGTGTCGTGAGAGGCAGTGGGGCTCCAGCTGTGGTTGCGGGGAGCAGAAGGAGAGTGTCTGTATCAGGGGCAGATGTGAGCACTGCTCTCCCTTCGGTGTGAACAGAGCCACGGGGAGACACCAGACTGGGCTCTGGGAATCCACAGCACTGCAGCTGCCTCTTATTAGATTCAGTCTTGGCACAAACACACACACACAAACACATAAACACATAGTCACACATAGCATATGCTCTCTCTCTCACACACACACACACACACACACACACAGACACTCACACTCCTAACTTCTTTCCCCATCCCCCCCCCCCTTCTCTTTCTCTGTCTGTCCATCACAAACACACATGTGTTCACACATGCTTGCACTCAGACAAAAACTCTCTCATAGCCTCATTCTGCTGCATTTACTCATGTGAAAGTGTTTGCACAGTGTGGACACACACTCACTCACACTTTTACACATGCACACGCACACGCTCACATACATACAGCAATATACTTTTCATCTCACACAAACTCACTCTCTCTCTCTCTCTCTCTCTCTCTCTCTCACACACACACACACACACACACGTGCAAACATGTGCACACACACTGTAACACAACTTTTCACACACATACACAAAATCACACATCAATGCACTTTTCATCTTTCACACACACACCATACACATACACACACACACACAAACACACACACACACACAAAAGACTGGTTTCATAACAGCCGCTAGGCAGAGGGTAGCGTCATGAGGCCAGAGGCACAATGAGCACAGTAATAACAGCAAGTGTTCAACAGCCACCAACACTGCCTATCCCACCGGCCAGCACATACCAGACCTGTGACAACCACACACACACACACACAATTGCAGCTATGACCAGTCAATGATGTCAGGTCTTTTAAGACAAAAATCCTTTTCAGTCTGTCTGAACCAATTTAACATTTCTTTATTTCTCCTCTCTCTCTTTCTCGCTCTCTCTCTTTTTCTCTTTCTCTCTCTCTCCCCCACAGATGAGATTACCAACAGTTTCCGTCGCTATGGACACCTAGTGGTGGACTGGCCCCACAAAGCAGAGAGCAAATCCTACTTTCCACCCAAAGGTACGCTAATCGCCCAAAGGTACGCTAATCGCCCCGGGGAACAGTAATGGTAATAGGGCTCCCAGCTGTCTCCTGTCCGACCCTTATAAGATAATAACACCGGGACTCGTGCACAAGTATGCTGTGGCGGATTGGGCTGCTGTAAGGTTGTTGGAGGCACGTTCTCACACACACACACACACACACACAAGCACACACACACACACTAGCACACACACATTTACACACATACAAGCACAGACATACACACACACACACACACACACTATCACAGACACACACACACACACACTATCACAGACACACACACACACTATCACAGACACACTATCACAGACACACACACACACACACACACACACACACGCACAAACACAAACTAGCACAGACACACATACACACACACACCCCTGCTGTGAATCCGAGAGCCAATCCCTCCACTTCACTTTAATGAGATGAGGATTTGGAAGCAGAGGCCAACTTCACATCCCCCTCTCACCTCAAAAAAACAAATTTTTTTCTCTCTCTCTCACTCACATTCACACTCACACACACACAATCAAGCTCTGGCTCTCACTCACTCAGTCACACACAAACACACACATAATCATACAAAATGCAGCACAAACACACACATGTTTGAATCTCAGAGGCTCTGCCCCTGGCAGTGGCCGATCCCCTCTCCCACCCTTACTGGTGAGATTATTCCCCCCAGCGGTCCAACTGGAGTGCTTTGTGTGCCGAGCTGTGGGGATATTAGCTTTGTGTGCCGAGCTGTGGGGATATTAGCGGGTGCGAGAAGTGAGCGGCCCCTGTGGAAACTTTTTTGTTTACCCCCCTCATCAGATAATGGACCCAGGGCATGTACAGATGGATACAGCCCGGAGTGCCCTGGAACTGAGAGGCCGTGGTTATGTATGTGTGCTTGTGTGTGTGTGTGTGTGTGTGTGTGTGTGTGTGTGTGTGTGTGTGTGTGTGTGTGTGTGTCCTTGTGTGTGCGTATTTGTGTGTGTGTGTGCGTGTTTGTTTGTTTTTGTGTGTGTGTGTCTGTGTGTGCTTGTCTCTGTTATGTGTATCTGTGTGTGTGTGTGTGTGATAGAATTGGTTTTTGTTGCCATCATGCTTGCCTGGAATGAAAAGTGTTTGTCAGATGTCAGTGGGATGTCACGGGCTCTTCTGAGCAGGTGATATGAGCACAGAGGCAGGGCCAGGCTTTGCGTCATTCCCAGAAGCCTCGGCGGTGGGCGTCAATGCGTCAGGGTAGGAAAGCTATTAAGGTCTGCCTGGAAATAGCTGGCATTCTTCAGGCAGATGGTAATACATTGCATCTGGAGAAGGAATGTAAAAAAGCTTCGCTAGTTACGCTGTTCCCTTTTTTTTGCTCTTCCACTCTGCTTTTGTCTGAGCATCTTTGTGCTCTCATCTCAGTTTCACTAGAAGAGCTTTCTTTCTCTAGCCCTCTCTCTCACTCACTCTCTCACTCTTTCTCTCTCTCTCTCTCTCTCTCTCATTCACTTACCCCTTCTCTCACTCTCTCACTCACTCACTCACACTCTCTCTCTCTCTCATTCACTAACTTACTCTGTCATTCATTTACTCACTCTCGTACTCTCTCACACTCACTCTCTCTTTCTCTGTCTCTCTCTCTCATTCACAAACTCACTCTCTCATTCACTCACTCTCTCTCTCACCCTCACTCTCTCTCTCTCACTCACCCTCTCTCACATACACACACCTTTTTAGAATTTAGAAAAAAGCACGGGATGCTAAAATAGCGTTTTTTTTTTTGGCTGTTTTTTTTTGGTGTGAGAGAGTAGGCCCAGGTCTCCTTTTAAGGAAAGTATTTGGAGCAGGGGGTTAAGCTGAAATGAAATGCACACCTTCATCTAGTCTGTTTGTAGCTCCAGCAGCAGCCTGCATGTAGCCCAACATGGGGGTGACCCCATAGTAGCCCATTGTTCCCGTGGATGGAGTCCACAACAGTCTTGTCACATACCTACCTAAATGCAATGACTGGATCACGCAATATATTTGTAACTTCATAGGGTTACAACAAGATTACAAACAGATTTTACATACTGTACATGACCTGTAAGTGTTACATATTAACATATATACATATACAAGTTACATACATACATACATACATACATACATACAAATGAGAACATGTCAGCTGTGTGTTGCATGTGGTTTCTTCATTTACTCCCCTGTAGTCAGTGTAACGGCAGATTTGGGATCCCTGTCAAGTTGCCATCAATCTCATCTCCTCATCTTAAAAAAATAATAATAAGAGAGGAAAAGAAGTAAAATGGAAAAAAAAGTCTCATCGGAGCTTAGCGAATGGAAGATGATGCTCTCTTTCCATGCTGGCCTGGCTAGAGGCGGGCACACCAGCGGGGAGTTATACGTCTCGGTGCGTTTATGAAAGCCCCTGCTGCTGCTGCTGCTGCCACCGCTGCTGCTTGGAGTGACTCACTCGGTGGCTCTCAGCCCTTCAGCACAGGGTGTGTGTGTGTGTGTGTGTGTGTGTGTGTGTGTGTGTGTGTGTGTGTGTGTGTGTGTGTGTGTATCCTTAGCCTTTGTGCTCTCGACTCCTGAGCCTTGGGAGGACAGCCACTGGCCTCTGCTACGAAGGGTCACACACCTTCTCCAGTGGTGGGTTCTAGCCGTCTGTCAAAGGACATCTGAGATCAAACATTTAAATGTAAACATTCAGAGCTAATTCCTTGCACGTAGGCTAAATGCTTATCTTCAGTTGAGATCTTTACTGAAGTTGTACGTTAGGCTGGAACTAGGTTTAAACATTTATAGCAAACCAGCCATTCATGTTGAGCATTTAGCAGGCAGTTGTTTTAGTAAGCATCATAACTAAAGAGCAATGTCATGCGCTTCAGGTGCTAGTGTGGTTTGTTTACTTTACGGCATGAGATTTAATATTTGTTTTTTTTGTTTGTTTTGTTTTGTTTTAATCCTTTAGCAGGTGTCAGGTAATTTGGTTTCATCGTTGAATTGAAAATCACTGCTTTTACTGTGTGTGTGTGTGTGTGTGTGTGTGTGTGTGTGTGTCTGTCTGGATTTGGGCCATGTAGAGCAAAGTCATGCCCCTGTCTGTGGTAATCCTCTTCAGTGTCCAGAGGCCAACATCTGTGCTGCACTGTAGCTCTGGATGAGCAGTGCTGCAGTCTATCGCCAATCACCCCACTGTCCTGTCCACCCACAGCCCCCCTCTCTCTGTCTCTCCACAGAGCCAGATCTAACACAGGAAGCTGCCTCTCAGCACAGGGCTTCACTAATATAAAAGCCCTGGACCTCTAGAGGCTAACGATTTTTAGTCTGTCTTCTACTGGCTCCTGTGTTTATTTATTTCCTGTTAAGCAAGGCTTAACTGTTTTGGGCAGCTCTCTAAAAACACTGTTCGGCATCAGCACCCATGAGTGTCTCCATGTGATGTCCCAACTCTGGGTGCCTCTGCACAGAAATGCTTGAGATCACCTCAAGGTGTAATAGGACATTGATGACTATACAGACATTGCTTGTCTGGATCTGTCAGGATTTAGTGCAAGTACAGTGGCTGGTCATCCCGACTGGATTCCACCCTCTGCAGATATCTGTGAAGGGTAGGGCGGTACTGGACGCAGTTTATGTTGTTGCTCGTGGCACAGTGATTCATCTGCTTTCAGTTACCGACTGCACTGACGTGGTTTACGGACACTGTCCAGCTGATTATTTTTGTTGGAAGGGCTCGTGAAGTCAATAGCATGGCGGAGAACGGAGGAAGTGTCGGAAGTTTTTATTGTCTCCCCCTCCCTCGACTTTATATATAATATAACATATTTGCAGTACGTAGTGATGTCGCTTCTTTTAAACAGTGCTTTAATGACTTGGCATGGCCCTGTGCTTTAGCAGAACACATGTTTTTCTCTTCCCACACTCTCTCACTGCTCAGCTGGGCCACAACAGCCTCCAGTGAGAAGCAGAGTGAATCTGTTTTCTTTCTCTCGTTCCTTCTCTCATTCTCTCCATCTCTCCCTCCCTCACTCCCTCCCTCCCTCCTTCGCTCGCTCACTCACTCACTCAGGATTTATTGTAGCTGGTATAGAGGTATCTCCATCTCAGGATCCGGATCGGAAAGAGAAGATGGATGCTTGCTACCGGCGCTCCAGGGAATGACTCAGACCGATGGGCTTCTCTCCGCTCCGGTCCTGGGAGGTCTGGAGGCAGTGATTTACTCCCATTCCCTCTAAGCCCAAACACTGACCTGGTCCATGGGTGAAACTTGACATTCCGTTTTGGCAGCAGCTTTGTCTGTGAGGAAGCTGCAGATGTATACTTATATGTAAAAGTGGAGAAAAATACAGGGGGAAAATGCTATGTGGAGATGCCAGTAAAAAAAAAACAATTTCTTGAAAACCACGAGTTTCCCCCCCCAAAATCCTAGATTTAAATATATACAGGATATGAATTAGAACACAGTTAAAAAAACAGTCATGGCCTTGAAGTCTTTCACAACAAACAATCACATATCACTTATTTGCCCATATCACATCATGATGTAATATTCTCGTGCAGAGTGCTCTTTGTCCTGTTGTGGACCCCCATCATTCATGGCCGCTTATTGCCTGCTCTTATTGCTGTCACTGCTGGAGAGGCCTCTCTGAACCCTGCGGAGGGCCCCGCTGTTTATCTAGCCGATAAGCGCTGAGAGTGTTGTCAGGGAGGTCATGTGTGGAGGGAGGGAGAGAGGAGGAGACGGACGGATGGAGGGGGGAGGGGGAGGGGGAGGCCTTGAGGTAGTAGTGGGCTGTTATTGTGCGCGTGAGGTTAATAGTTACCTTTGGCTTACTTAAGCTGGGGGGGTTGGGCAGAGGAGGAATAGCTGACTGTTGGAGAGGAAAATGTTGCTGTGTGTGTGTGTGTGTGTGTGTGTGTGTGTGTGTGTGTCTGTGTGTGTGTGTGTGTGTGTGTGTATTTGTTCATTTCCTTGTTTTCCTCACCGGGTGCTGCTCAGCAGTAAACTACTGCAAATCTCAGGCACGAGCCACTGCGGATGTTTCTCTCTCTCTCTGTCACACACACACGCACTCACACTCACACACTCCACTCACACACATGCGCAGAAATACACAGGCTCTGGTGATCCCCTCCTTCCCCCATATCCTGAATCCCACGCTGTGTGTAGCTGTACTGTTGGGCAAAGTGAAAGCCTCAGGGAATGGGGAATGATACGACAAGGTGTCGACTGGTGAAAAGTGTCACCTGGAAAAGCCTTTGACAAAATGCTTTTGAGAAAGAATCGGGACAGGCAGTCTATTATGCAGTGGGATTAGTCACTTGTTTTTAGGTAAAGGTCAGATAACAAGGTTTCTGTGAGATTTTTTGAGAGCGTGCTATCCTAACCTTACAGGATCAAACCGTTTTCATTTAGATGCCGTCTGCCATGAAGTCCCATATTCACTGCTCTCTTCCCAGAAGATCTCTCATTGGTGTCTCATTTTTCTCCCTCTCTCTTTCTCCCTCCCTCTCTCTCAGTCTCTCAGAACACTGTGTACCTAACTTTCTGTCTCTGCCTCTCTCTTGGCTCGCATCCCTGAGTCATTCTCACTGCAGCATGTTAGTGGAGCCAGTGCTGCAGGCGTGTGTGTGTGTGTGTGTGTGTGTGTGTGTGTGTGTGTGTGTCCACTCACACACACACACGCACACACACAGACACATGCGATCTAAGTGATAGACCACATGATCTTAGAACTGACAAATACTTTATATAAATATATATGAATGCAATAAACTCCTGCAGACTGAAGCCTGCCCTTGTGTCACAGAAGAGAGCTCATGTCTGGCTTTCTCATCCCCTCCCAAACATGGAACCCAGTCACTTAAACAGACTAAGACCCAGACCATAGACCCAGCCACTTCCACTCCTGTCAGGCCCAAACAGAGGCATGAGAGGTAGTTTGGGGTAGCCAGAAAAGTGCAAGAGCTTTATGCCTCTTAAACTCTGCCTGAAGTTCCTACGATCTGTGCTCAGGCTTGACAAACGTTACCTGCCATCTGTTGGCAGGTTGTACGTGCCTTTCTCTGTGTGCCTGTGTGTGTTGTGGGGTATACCCACCCCCCATGTCTGTCTTTGTGTTGTATGATTGGGTAGGATGTGTTAAGATGTGGACAGGTGCCGACGGTTTTTACACATGAAGTTCAAAATTAAGTTCTTTGAACATGATGAACATGAACTGAATTGAATAGAATAGTCAGACTGATTGAGTCTTATCTGAAGAAGTTCATATGGTCAGACTGATGGGAGAGAGTCTGCAGGTGTTCCTATAGTTAAACTAGTCAGACAACTGTATGTTGTTAGCTGTGGATGCTCCTTAGCTCTGACTGGCAGGAGTCCCTGCAAAGTTAATGTAGTGGATGGAGTGGATTCAAACTAAAAATGAACAGGTGCTTGGTCATGTGACCAGGTCAAAGCAAGGTTTCTGATTGGACTGATGGTGGTCATACTTGAACTGTTGAAATTTGTAGGGTGTAGGAATGAAGTGAGATTTATAGAGTTTTGATGGCTCGTGTAGTAACTGGAGTGCTCGTGAAGTAACTGGAGTGCTGCTCTCGTGTTTAAGTTGGTGTCTGGTGTTGTGAGACCCGTGGTACGGCCAGCTGATGATCATGCCTCTGTGACAGCTGACCTGCTGGGCCTTCTCGTTCAGCTCAAGGAGCTCAAGGGTTAGCTGTAATCTTCAAGACCCTTTTTGTTAATGGCTGAGTAGTTTCATGTTGAGGAGGTGTGTGTGTGTGTGTGTGTGTGTGTGTGTGTGTGTGTGTGTGTCTAAGTGGGGATTTTGACTAGTGGCAAAGATATGGAGTAGACATTTTGTGGTATGGGTGCAACAGAGAGAAGTGTGTATTTGTGCTCTTGCTTGCTTGAAAGGACTAGTGTAAACAAGTTGTTCTGTGTGTATGTGTGTGGGTGTATGTCCTGGAACGATTGATTACTGTGACCTTAAGCAGCCTCGTATTGGAGTGGCCCCTCATGCCATGGCCCACTGAGCACACTGAGCTCAGAGTCAGACGTTTGTTTTAGTTTTATTTATTTATTTTTTGCTCCCATATTCTTTGTTTTCCTCTCTCTTTTTTCCTCCCGTCTGTCATTTGGTTTGACTAGCAAGGGTTTGTTCTCACTTTCTCTCCCTCGTTCACTCACTCACTGCAGCAGTAGGACTCTCTTACAACCTCTGCTGAGTCAGGCTTCACTACCCCCACCCCCATGTCCTCCACTCAGGAATGCCAAAAGTGAAGCATGACAGTTGCGCATTCCGGCGCTTTCCATTCAGACTACTCGCCCTCGGTGGCTGGGAGCCGACTGCTAAAAGCAGCGTCCTCAGCTGATGGTCAGCACATAGCCCTCCCCACCTCCATCCGTGCCATGTGCTCTGCCTCCACAAGGCCTTATGCACCAAATGTGTCTGTTATGTGGTATACTTAACATTGATCATTTAGTCAATTCAGCTCAATATGTACTACACCTTAATCTACTGTAAAACAGCCTAGATGATAACGTCCGATGAAACCATCTCAACATTCTTGCCTCGGGCAGGGTGGGGCCCCAGTGGTTGTGCATGGTTGAAATCCATGCCAAGTTCATTTTGTACACTGTGCTGTAGCCTGTTGGATTTGTATTTGCTCCTAAGCTAAGGTACAATCCCTCCCTGTCTGATAGACTATTGTTTGGACAGATATGTGCACCAACACACCCTGGCTAATAGCTTGTGAATGCGGAAGGAATTCCAAATGCAAAGCGAAAGAGAAGATAAAGGCCATTTGACCTTTTCTTTAATGTCTATGTTTTCTTCCTGGTTTCTTTTCCAGGTTATGCCTTCCTGCTCTTCCAGGAAGAGTCTTCAGTTCAGGCCCTCATCGATGCTTGCATTGAGGAAGACCAGAAGCTCTACCTGTGTGTCTCCAGTCCCACCATCAAAGACAAACCGGTGAGAAAAGAAGGCCCTGTTTTTACACCCATGTATCATGGCTGCATTAGATGGCCATGTGAATGCTTGCTTGTGGCAGATAAGTTGTGCAGGTGCATGGAATGGGCAAAGGCACTGAAGCTCTCCCATCCCCCAGGTCCAAATCCGCCCCTGGAACCTGAGCGACAGTGACTACGTGATGGACGGATCACAGCCACTTGACCCTAGGAAAACGATTTTTGTTGGCGGGGTTCCACGACCTCTTCGTGCAGGTGGGGGTCACCTTTGGAGAAGGAGGGAGGTCTGGGAGACCCTCAATCCTGGTCTTATAATTTAAGGGCTCAATTGCTTATCTCATGCAGGTTCAGTCTAGCAACCATTTCCAGAATTAGGACTTTACTAATGCATTAGTTATTTCAAAATCGATATTTAGTAATATGTTTTACATGTGTTGTGTGCATCCGTGTGTGTACTCGTCATTACATGTTGTTTTTTGCCCCTAGTGGAGCTAGCCATGATCATGGACAGGCTGTATGGAGGTGTGTGCTATGCTGGTATTGACACTGACCCAGAGCTCAAGTACCCCAAGGGGGCGGGCCGCGTGGCCTTCTCCAATCAGCAAAGCTACATCGCTGCAATCAGCGCCCGATTTGTCCAGCTGCAGCACAATGACATTGACAAGCGGGTGAGTGCTCTTGAAACCAAATCATTCAGTAATACAAGGCACATAATTGTGTCTTTGCACAAACATTTTGTTTTCTGAAAATATGACTGCTCTGCATGATACAAGTACTCAATTAACCTGTCAAAATATGGACAGTATAGTATCATACAGACCTATCACAGAAGTGCACAGTTCTCACATTTAGTTACATAAAACTATGTAACATAAAACTACCAATCATTCCTGCCCTTGTAATATAACTAATCATTTCAGAAGCTTTATTAATTCATTTTTGATTTTTTTCCCCCAATTTTTATTTAAAAGATTTTTACTTTTCTGTCATCTTGAACTGAAAGTGCACACTGACTGCTGGTAAGCAGCTAAATGGAGTTAAATGCTATGTGGAGCCTCTTGCATGCACTTTCAAGATGTGCCTTGGCAGTCATCGCCCAGTGGTTGTCCAGAGGCCAATCACTGCAGCTAACAATATGTATGGAATCCCCGCTCCATGGTCACCGACGACATGGAAACCGTTGTACTCTGGAGAGCTGACAACCATTTTAAGTTAGCAGACGCTAGCTAGCTAATTATAGGTCTCCTGCTCAGTGGATCCCCATTCAAGTTCAAGGGCTATTTTTGGTGTGTTATCCCATCGCGTGTAGCTGAAAGGCAACCAAGTCAGCAAATGTTGCCGGGTCTGTCAGAAGAACAGTCCTGCTGGGCCCAGAGCTGCCATTGTTCATCTTGGCCCCTATGAGTCCAGCTATACAGTGTGCGTGCGCGTGTGTGTCTGTGTCTGCAGTAACCTAGGGGAACAGAACAGTTTTTGCCTCTGGTAGTATTATGCTCTCAGTGTGAGTGAGAGATTCTCTCATGATTTCTGGAAGATCTGCTGGACTCCACTGGAGTCTGTGCTGGTACATTAAGCTCAACTCGGCGCTCCCCTTTTTTGTGCTCCCAAATTGTTCTCTTGCTTTCTTCGAACATTCAGCTTGCTTCAGTTCAACAGTCAGGATGCACAGATAACACTGTTTTACCCCTTATGCCAGATGTTTCAGGTATAGGCATTTGAGTGACGCATTTTTCCATCCCCTCTCTTTTAATCATTTTCAGTTTGCGGTCGCAGTCTGCCATTTTTGCTCTTCTGGCCCTTTGTGCTCCAGTGGCTCCCTAGTTCCCTTTGTGAACTATAATTTAGTCTGTCTAAGCACTACTTAATTACATTTGGTCAGCTGCACATGACATTTACTCATGAAGGAGACAGTGACCATATCTGCATAATTGGGAAATCTCATGTGGGACTGGAATTATAACATTTTTTAACATATTTTAAGTTTGAGTGGATTGTCATTTTTGGCCTTGTTGGGCAAAGCCATGTGTTTTGCCACACACCATGATTAGCTTCCACATCTTCCACATTTGTTAGCACCCCTGTTAAACAAAGTGTAAAGTGTAAGTGTTTTGATTTATCTTAATCTCACAATGAAAAAAAGGAAGAAAATCATCCTGTGATGACATGTCTGAGCTATGTTTGTCAGAGTCTGATGTCTGTTTATGTTTGTTTCATTGTTCATATGGTTTGTTGTTTATATGTTCAAATATTTGGGGCATATTGAAAATGTCATTAAATTGTTCTGAATTAGTTTAAAGACTTTTAACCTTTATCTTGAATAACCCTTGTTTTCTTTCCACCCTCGGGTGCACAGGTGGAGGTCAAGCCCTACGTCTTGGATGACCAGATGTGTGACGAGTGCCAGGGGGCGCGCTGCGGAGGCAAGTTCGCACCTTTCTTCTGTGCCAACGTCACATGCTTGCAGTACTACTGCGAGTATTGCTGGGCCAGCATCCACTCGCGTGCCGGCCGTGAGTTCCACAAGCCCCTGGTCAAGGAAGGAGGCGACCGGCCCCGCCATGTGTCCTTCCGCTGGAGCTGATGGGTGGGGGGGGGTCGTTAGAGACAGACCTGCCCCCCCATTGCCCCGAAGCCCAGCTAGATGCCCCCATCACCCCACCTGCCCCTGCAAACCACCGCCACCCCTGTTCCCTCCAGCCTCCAATTCATTGACCCCTCAACACCCTGTTTGCCTCTACAGACCTCCTCCTTCATAACCACCAAATTAGCAACCACGAATACATGGGTCTTCTTAAAAAATCCCTCAACCTTTTTATTATTTGCTTTCTTTTTGGTTAATTTTTTTTAAAGAAATATTGCAGTTTCAGTGCTCTTAAACATTTGTCCAGTGTTTGGTTTGTAATAGAAAGAAAAGAAAAAAAAAACTAAACAGACAACAAAACATAAAACTAGTGACCATTTAGCCGCTCAGAAATTGCACTTTTTGCATGCCAACCCAGACAGACAAATACTCATATTAGTTAGTCTCTAAAACCCTGTTCATCATGCCCATTTTTTTTTATTTTACCTCCTGCTCCGCCACCATGTACACTCATCACCCTTGGGGTGGGTCTGGGGTTCCTGTAACCCATTGTCAGGCGAAGACATGAGTGAAACTCCACATCTATGAGTATTTATAAATCTTATATTTTTGTTTTTATATCTATCTGTCTAATTAATTTTGTGTGAAAAGAGCATGCACTTATTTTCAGAAAAGGTAGAAGATTGCCCCTGTTAAAAAAGGTAAATACCAAAGGTAAAATCAAACTAATATGTAAGAAAAAAAAAAACTTGCATAGGTGGCAAAAATGTAGCAACATTGACAGTTATCCAATACACCAGTACAATAGTTATAAATGCCCAAATTTGAATAACAAACTCTATATTAGACCTCCATCTTTTTAAAAATGTTAATACCTCATACAGGCAATTGGATACTTTTCATTCTTTCCTCTTCCTTGTTTTAAATTCAAATTTTGTCTTAGTTTTTTTGTTTTTTATCAAGATATACATTTTTAATGTTAATGTAATGCTGCAATAGCTTTTGCTGCTAAATCCATGATGTGAGGCAGACACATTAGTACTTTATTCAGGCCTAGGGTGTTGAATATAGTCCCAGTGAAGACACTTGATTTTTTTTTGTTTTTTGTTTTTCCCCTCCTTTTAATGGACAGATGCTGGCATGAGAGGTGGGTGGGATGCGGCTTCCTCTGAACTAATCACTTTGGGCCCAGGGTTGGGGGTGGAGAGAGACATCACCCCTAACTGCATGTTTATCTCAGTCAGGTTACTGCATGCAATAGAGTTTTCAGTATCATGACCTACTCAGTACGGCCCACTTCTTTTGCACAACACCAGATATAGACAGAAGACTTTTTGAGCACGTAGCTGGACACGACAGGGGGAAGTTAGTTGAAATGCTAAAAGAAAAAAAAAGTATGAGAATTATAATATGACCCTCCAGTAAACCCGTTTGATATTGGCTCGCTGGCTGTTTGGTGAGCATGATAAAACCTGATTAATCAATAATTACAGTTACGGAATAAAAAATTAGATGTAGGATATACTTTCAAAACAACTGTCTATGATAGGTGAAGTACTTTTGCAGTGATTGTTAATATAATTGTGCAATTTTTTTATACAGTATGTAGTTAGGTCTGAGTATGCCTAGAACTGTGATTCGCTTTAACTGTTTTTGATGTCCGACATAGAAGTCCTGTGAAACTTCATAACCAGTGTATGTATACATACTGTATGTCCAAGCTTATGCACGTACACACTCACACACACTCACACACACACACACACACACACACACACACACACACACACACACACACACACACACACACGCACACTCAGTCACACACGTCTCTCCTTAGTTAGCTCTCCCTCACTCAAACAAGAGACCTGTGCACACACTTTAGTATACAGACATTTTTCCAGTACTTTTCTACTTGTTCCACACACGGAAACGTGTACACACAAACACACACGCACATACACAATAGAGGAGGCGAGACGAAATGATGGCTTCTCAGTCTCCTTCCTCCATTAACGTAATATATGATCATGCCCCCAAAAAAAAAAAAAGAAGAAAAAAAAATACTACCAAAGAGCTCACTTTGTCTAACATTGAAACCACCAACACACTACCACAACAAGCTGATACTGTGTTGGGCCACTTGTTTGATGACCTGACTAGCAGATGCATTTTAGGAGAAAAAAAGAGGATTTATTAATAAAAGAACACTGGCTCTAAAGAAAAAAAGAAGTCTATGGAGATGGAAATGGGTGGTTAAGATTACGAGCTCTCTTAGCCTGCACATAATGTTTAAACAACGTGGCTATATAGCAATGTTACAACATTGCCAGAACATTGTGTGTGTTTATATCCAGATTCTTTCCTGCAAAGCTTGAAGTATGGGATAACGACCTGCTAAAATGGTGGACTATTTTTTTATTTTATTTTATCGTTCACAAAATAAAAGGCTGAATATATTTGGGGGTCTAGGGTTGGCCATGTTGGATAGTTACAGGATGGCAGTGGCTGAGAAGCCCAGTTGCCTACTTGCCGTGGAAGGGATTGGTTGGGTTGTGTGGAGGGGTGTGATTAGGACGATTTTTTTTTTTTTTCATTTTTTTAAGCTGTTTTGAGGACAATACCCAGAGCTGTTGCTCCCAACACTGCGGTAGATTCAGAATGTGTGTCCCGTTTCCTTCTGTGAACCCCTGGTTAACTACTAAACCCCTGCAGTCCTTTAGCTTTTGGTCACAGGCTGTCAGGTTTAGGTTGAGTGTTCAATATTCGTTTTGGTTTCAGGAAGCTTATATAAAGAAAACTACTTTTTTTGTTTGGTAAGATGCTAACCACAAGTAATAATTATCCCTATGAAAGTGAAATCTGGGTGTTTTTGTGATCTTTCTTTCTCACCCAGATAGGTTTTCTATGTTGGTTCCTTCTCTATGAAACACCTTTGTTATGCACTACTCTTTCTATCTGGACAGTTTTGGACAGTCAGTTCTATTTTTTTTAAGAGAGAGCGGGAGAGAGCAAGACCGAGAGAGAGAATGAGAGATACATGTGCTTTCTGACTGACAGAATCTTTTGCAATACCTCAATTTTGAATTATATTAGGAGAGAAATTGATATTTTCTAAGTAAGTTTATTCAGATAAAAAGTATATATTAATTTAATTACAAGAAAAATGATTTAACAGATGGTTAATTTTATTTTTTTGTCATGCTTATTTGATTTTATTTTTAATTTTATTTTTGGAGAACATAAAAAAAATATATACTGAAGGAGTTAGAGCTTTATAACTTTAATATAAACGTAGTTAGCTGAAGTACAGAGTCTACCTTATTATCGCGCTAAAGGAGAACCAGTCCCCTCACTGGAGTAATCACTTCACATGGTGATGCAAGTAGAGAAGCAGTCCCTGCCTATTCGAAACCCAAGAACAGAAAATCATTGTCAATCAGGTGCCTAGGATGCAGGCAACTGAAGAAATGTTCCCTTATTTTGTATATTTATAATCAATTATTTACTACTCTGACCAGAATTGTGAAAGAGATTTTCTGTTCTTGTTATTTTTATTATTAATAATATTATTTTCTTAAAATTATTGTTCTCCCTTTTACTGACTTTTTTCCATTTTATTGGTTCATTTTGTAAAAGCAACATAAACCCTGATTTAGTAACCTGAAATCACTAATAAAGACATAGACCTTTAAGAAAGAGAGAAGGTCTTTGATGTAAGGTGGACGGAGTGAGAAAAGAATGTTATTTTATAAAACTATAAAAGATACAAAAGTGTTTCAACTGTAACTTGATCGAAAGCCCCCAAGGTGCATCAAAGGAGTGGTGGCCTTCTGTTCACGCAAGACTTGAATTAGACCCATTTTTTTAAGGCTAATAACCTTCTTTGTTGTAATGTGCAATACTGTTTGTACTGTTTGTAAAAAAGAAGATAAAAAAGACAAGAAAAAGGCGTAAATCTTTATTGCAAATTTATTTTCATTGCAAGCATTGTGATTCACTAAAATCATTTTCTACTGTGTATTTACCTACTCTACATGCTAGTACCTTCCAGTAGTAATGTAGCCTTTGTACTGAGAAATTTTTCATTATTTTTAGAGATTTTTGCAAAAAAGAAAATAATTAAAACATATTTACATATTTTTCATTTTTATTTCGTATTTTCTTTACAGACTTATTTCTCAACCATTAATATAACTATTTCTGGGGGAGACTTTCATATCTGGTCAATGTCATTAATATTATTTTGTATTTTTACTTGGAATAAATTAATTTTATGATAATTCTTAAAAAGGTTTATTTTTTCTTTGTTCATTTTATTTTTTTGAAGCTGAAAACCTTTGTAATATTGTTACTAAAGTGTCTAGATTTTTGAAATGCAAAGCTTTATGTGTTACCTTGCTGATATTGCTGACATTAGTGTGAAAATGAAAATCTTAACTAAGGGGAAAAAAACACTTAAAAAACAGAGAACACAATTATGGTTCATAATGTAACATGATTTGGCTTTGTAATGAATGAATGGGCAATAAAAGACATCGGCAGAATGCAGCACACATTCAGAATGTTTTGATCTTGTGGAAAGCAGACATTACTGATCAATCTACTGATGCTGCCTCTTCTGCTTTCAGTGCCACCCCCCACTTGCTGTACTTAATTGCAACAAAACATCTTTCCACCTGCATTAGAAGATGGCAAAACAATTTCTGGAAGTTTCTCTGACCCCACATTCACATTTTCTCTCAATTTCTTTTCATCTCAAGCTGCCCTCTGGTGTTCCAGCCAAGAGGGCTGGTGTGATTGTAATTTCGCTTGAATGTACCACTCTCAGACAGAAATTTGATGAACTCTTGACACTTAGCTCATCAGGTTCTGTCGATTTCGAATTTCTACCCAGCTATTCTCTTTTTGTACAAAAAGATGCTTCAATTCAACTCGTACATAAGAATATTTTCTCTTGGTATTTTGGTGGCTATGCTTCTTTTTTTCAGTCTGATGGAGGAAACACTGACTACCAGCAGTTTTGACTGAAACTGATAGAATCCCATCTTCTGAACGTTCAAGGAGCAGGTCTCAGAACAAGGCCTCCAGCTCTTCTTTCTCAGCTATAACTTGAAAGTTCCAGAGAGGTTTTGCCATCTTCTAAAACTGAGGAGGATGATTTTTCTATTTAGCTTGGCCCATTTCTATCTATTGGGACAGGAGGTCCTTCACTAACTCTCCCATCTAATACTAACACCATGGTCCCCCCCTCTCCCCAAGGGCCAGTATTACTTCCATACCACCTAGTATTGATCTATTTATTCCTTTGTTTTGATCAATCAATTTTTTGCAACCATTTTATACCCTGATAAACGATAATTGAATGACTGATGGGGTCACAAAAGTTGATGGGGGACATAATAGGGAAAAAAAGAAAGAAAAAAGGGAAAAATGCAAAGAAAACCCAACAAAAAAGCCATGTGTTTGGTGAAGGTGGCCATCTCATTTTCTCTATAAATGTCTATATATTTCATGTAACACTATATTTGGGTAGTATGTATACACTTCTGTTCCATGGACGTTCACTCTGGGCAGTCTATAATCCGCTCAATCATGTTGTGATTTCAGAAAAAAAAAAAAGAAAAGCTAAAAGGTTGAAAAACTGCTACTACATAGCTGTGTAACTAACCACTACTTATAAATGTATCTTTTTTAAGATGTATTTTTTTGTTTTGTTTTCTAATTTATCTTTTTAATTTAAGTGACATTACTGGTTCTATCTTGACACGGCTTTGAGATTGTTGACCTGGACCTATGCTTGTCTGAAGTTGCAGTAAAACTGTGATATAATAATAATAATAATAATAATAATAATAAAAAACAAAAACACAAAAACAAAACATGGAGTGCAATGCTGCTAATGCTTTCTACTTGCTTCAGTTTGTAGTTCCCACCTTCATGAGTTTTCCCCCTTTTTTCTGTACTAATAGGCAAAACCTTATTAAATGTAGTTGTATGACGCAGTAAAACTTTTTGTCTTCTTTTGCATGATTGTGTTTCCTTCACTTCTGCCTGTGGCCTGCTAGTGTGACTACTGCAGGGTTAATAACTGCTCTCTCCGCAAAGTACTCACTACTTCTCTCATGCTGACCTCAAGTTCATTTTTCAGATCAAGGTAACCAGTCCTCCACACAGCCAAACAAGGGTAAATCCACCAGCAGCAGAGCAGTATATCGAGACCACTGCTCTGCACAGTTCCAAGATGAGGATAAAGACACATTGTAAATAGTGACGGGAGGAAGCTTGCTCCCTCATGTGCATTCAAATAACTCAGCTACTCCAGAAAGCTTAAAGATGATCTCGGCATCTAACATCTCCCCCTGTAAATTTCACTGCTTCAAGGCTGAATGCAAAACCCATCACAGATCACCAGCTGTGTAAAAACAAGTGTACAAGCTCAGTGTAACCAGGCCTAGAACATGCACTTTACAGTGTCGTGCTGTAGCATGTTTGGCCTTAGAAGGACTTTTGATTATGCACACATCAAGTAGTTTAGTGATGTTGCCCCATGTGTGTTTTCTCATAATGCAACTTAAACAGTCAGTCACTGTCCATTCACTGAGTCAGTCAGTAGCTGTTCTCATGTTGGTGTTCATTATCATCAGGCTGGTGGTGCTGTGAGGAACACAGACAGTTAAAGAAGAAAACACAATCATACACTGACAGATGCAGTTTTGTGCATTCGGCAGCCAGTCAGAAAGGTCAGCAAATGGCCCCAAAAGGCAGAGCTGCCATTAAGTCTAACACTTAATACTAGAGCATTTAATCATACAGTATCTAGTAAATGCAGTCTTAAAACTGGAGCGTGTTGTAAACACAAACAAACCTATAGCCCGAGTACAACACTTACCATAAAACTGAATGGCATCAGGAAATCTGAAAATCCTCTCATCAGTACAGAAAGGTTGACAATGTGTGAATCCTAGTACCCTCCCTTGCCCTAAGCCCACAAAGAGTTCACTGGTATGAATCAATCATGAAGTTGAATCATGACATTACGTCTGAGGGTACATCTATCTACCCTACTCATAGGGATTCTATTTAATGAATTCCCAAATACAACTTGGCATGTAATTCATTAGTTCAAGACAATACCAGACCAAAACAGAGCCAAGATGGGAACAACAGTAAGTAAGAGTGTGTGTGTGCGTTTGAAGGTTAAGTCATGGCTACATGCAGCAAAGCACACGGACTGCCTGTGTTAGACATAGAGAAGCTAACTGCTGGTCACCTAAGGGTGGAAGAGAAAGGTCACATCTGCTGTTCACCAACAGGCCACAGACCTAAGAGCGATGCCTTTCATTATGTGGTTTTGCCACAGGAGTCTGAAATTCATGAAAAACACAAGCACGGTCTAGGCAAGACAATTTCTCTGCCCTTCCATGTGGCATTTCAACACAAAGGGCAAGTGAGGCCTTTCAGGATGTTATATTGAAGGGAGAAATGCATTTCTACAGCCCTTGTGGAAACATTTAATTGATTGATTGACTGAAAACAGCTCAGACTGTTGTCAGACTGCACATAATGTTCTGGCACCATTGGGGTTGGGTATAATGAGACTGAAAATAGTATTAGCTGCTTTTCTGTCTAAATTTAGATACAGACCTCCAATGACAAATATATTACTTCATCACAGTTCTGTACTGTGGGAAGTCTTGACCTACCTGTAAGGGAAACCATTAATTGGGTGAAAGAATGTTTTCATGTCTGATGGATCACAGCAATTATCCAACCATTCTATGACAAATGAAAAGACAGACATCAAAGCTCAGTAGAATTTATTACCATTCTATCAGCTTTTACAAAGGCAAATGAAAGAAATATTTACAAGTCTGTCTTTTTGTGTAGGTTCCGTTGTCATCCTAGTCACTTCATTTTACAAAAGTCTGGCAATGAATTGGGGGGTGGTGGGGTGGGTGAAAGCTCTCGGATGACCCGGTCCTCGCAGGCCATCCCCAGTGCAATATTCTACAGGAGGCTGACGACTGAGTGAGGAGAACTCTGTTTGGAGCCATGCAGTGGATGTCTGGGCATCAAGTCTTTCAACAGAGCACACCGAGCAGCAGTTTTTATAAAAACAAACAGTGACGGTAAGGGGGCAGCTTTAGCACCTCTCCTAGAGAACAATGGATATGGAGCCCCCTTGTGGCCTGGAGGTCATTGCAGTCAGGGGTCTCCACCACCTCGCCCAGTCATCTCGCTCGATGAGCCCTCCGTACCCAGGGGCACCTGACCAGGTGCGTTTATGATGGAGGAGTCAGCTTGGAATCTCTTCCAACTTGTCCACCCTGCTCCCCTCCAATCAAGGGCGCTACTCCCAAAAGTTCAGTGCCTGTTGGGCTACTATGTGCTTTGTCTGGGGACTGGACTGGTCAGTGACTCAAGGCAATTTTTTTTCCTAATTTAGAAAACATGCTCACTCCACCCAGTCTGTGCTGTGGAGGGAGGGGTAGAGAGAGAGAGAGAGTGTGTGTGTGTGTGTGCATTTATAGAGCTGTTTGGAGAGGTAGGGAAGGATGGGTGGGGAGAGAGAGGAAGTGTGTGTTTGTACCCTTCAACTTAAATTGTCCACCCCACCACACACTCACACACACACTCTCTCGCTCATATCAGCACCCAGAACACAGGAGAGTGCATAAAGCCTTATCAACTGGCAGGGGGGGAGCTGTAACACTGTCCGGATTGGGGGAGGTTTTACTGAAGCGAATGCATGAAGCTGTCCAGGTTGTACTCTGTGTCATACTGCTGCTGGTCCCAGAGGTCTCCCAGGCCATCCAGGACAGACTTCATGGAGGCCTTCTCCGTGCTGGAGGATGATGGCTCGCTTCTCTCTGCCTTTTCATCCTACACACACAGACACACACACACACAATTAGCAAGCCATCAGACAATGTGTGGATGTATGAGTGGGCGGATAGTGGGTTGATGCATGGGCTGAGAGTGGGTGGTAGATGACGACATTTGATACAGTATTCATGACTGAGAATCGGTATGTGGGCATGTACGTCACTGAGAAAGCAGCATTCGAGTGGAGAGGAATTAGGAGACTGATGCATACAACTGAATTTATAAGAGTGAATGTAACCAAACATGGCCCTACATTTTCTGTAGTACACCACACTACAGTTCACATGTATCCAGAAGCATATTACTGAGTGTACACACTGCATCCATGATTTATGTGAATGCTTTACTGTGGGGGTGCTGTCTTGTGGACCTCCATAGCCTCAGTACTCAGTGGGTGTGTGCACTGACCTTGTCTAGAGTGAAGAGGTTAAGCAGCTGGTCTGTGCCCATGCTCTGGAGACTAGCGTTTTCTTGGCTGATGACCGTGTTGGCGATGCTCATCTTGAACTTCTGAAGGCCCATGATCTTCTCCTCGAGCGTGCCTCTTGTTATCAGGCGATACACGTTCACCACCCGTTTCTGTGGAAACAATGACATTCATGAGTAAATGATTAGCGTTTTATACACGCAAAGCTAGCTTCTGCTTGTGTACTGAGATACTACTGACTGTACTACTTTTCTGTGAAGATCAGTATGCAAGCAGTATATGAAATTTCAGGAGCAATCCGAGAGTGATTGTCATATTGCTTCGGCCCCTCACAGAGCACACCCCTGCCTCCCCCATGTACCTGTCCTATCCTGTGAGCGCGGTCCATGGCCTGTAGGTCCCTCATAGGGTTCCAGTCATGCTCCACAAACACCACTGTGTCGGCACCAGTCAAATTCAATCCCAGGCCGCCCACGTGAGTGGTGAGGAGCAGCACGTCTATGGACGGATCATTGTTGAACCTGAAAGACAAGCGCGGATTGAGAGGGAGTGTGCGTGTTTGTGTGTATCTCAAGTGGCCCTGTTTTCTGCTCTCCTCACCAACCATCAATGAAGTCACACGCATTGTAGTAGAAGGTGATATATCAGCCTTTTGTGTGTGTGTGTGTGTGTGTGTCCATCATGACTACTCCTTTTCATTTGTTTTTGGCAGACAGTTGCTCTTTATGTACCAGTGCCGTGACTACTGCTAGCTGTTGACTAGCCCCCCGCCCGATCAATTTTATCATAACTAAAAAAATAAAAGCACAAAATGAAAAACACCCAGGTTCACATAGGAGGTCTTCTGTCTACCTGTACAGTCTAGAACCATTGGGACATGCGAGCGTGGTGCCTGAGAGCAGCGTGTACCTGGAGACTATGGAGTGGCGCTGGCCAGCGGGCACGCTGCCGTCCAGCCGCATGTAGGTGACGTTGGGCAGCTGTGGCTTGAGGAGGTCCTGTTCCACGATGTCCAGCATGCTCTTGAGCTGGCAGAAGATTAGCACGCGGTGCTGCGCCACCACCGCCTCCGTTGCCCCCTCCGCTCCACCTGCACCACCTAGACCACAGTCCAGCAGCAGCTACAAAGGGGGGGAGGGGGAAGAAAGAATTAAAATCCATGGTTTATTGATGAACTCCAGTTACTCATCAACATTTCAGCCAAAACTAAAAAAGCCCTCAGAGAACCTCAGCACAGACCTTCGCCAAGGTAATATAGGGCGTTGGTCCAGATCACCACCAAAACTTAATCATCTGTCCTAATACCCATGTCCTAAAGTTTCATCCAAATCCATGTAGTACTTTTCAAGTTATTTTGTACACAGACAGACGCCAGTAGAAACATAACCTCCTTGGTGGAGGTAAAGAAAACGTGAAACATTGTGTGAAAGTTCACAGGACTGATAGACTGAAAAAAGTAAGAGACTGAAGAGAGACAATATTTGGTAGAACAGGAGGGGGTCAGATCAGCTTAGCTTGTGTATATCCACTGGTGACTGAGGGTGCATAGTGTAGAGAGAAGTGAGGTTGTGGCACCCTGGTTGTGTGGTACCTGTTTGAGGGCAGAGAGCTTGGGTGCGTGCTGGATGTCCCGGAGGGTGGAGTTCTGGGTGGCCAGCTGCTCGCTGATGTGCTTGTGCTCGGGATGCTGCGGTGTCAGGACCAGGGCTGGGTGGTTGCACAGCTTCCGTAAGTACTGCAGCGCCTGCAAGACATGGACCAGGACAAAGAGAGTGCACACATGTGAGGTCCACTTTCTCTCTCTCTCTCTCTCTCTCACACACTCACTCACACCCTCT
The DNA here is from genome assembly GCA_027481765.1 of Tenualosa thibaudeaui. Lineage (NCBI taxonomy): Eukaryota > Metazoa > Chordata > Actinopteri > Clupeiformes > Clupeidae > Tenualosa > Tenualosa thibaudeaui. The sequence goes on from JAIFZK010000012.1 coordinate 1,006,156, forward strand.
CACTCACACACACACACCCTCTCACACACACACACACACACATAATTAGGTTTCTCTACAGACATTCCCATTCATACCTCTATGCTTTGAAACACCATCAGCTTGTGTTGAAGACGATGCAAAATGCTTTCAAGGATCAAAATTAACCTTTATTTTTATTTATTGATTTTTAAATTACCAGTATTTATTTTCATTTTGAACATCAATGCTTCCATTTGATGCATTGTACCAGAGTTAGCCTTAGGTTAATTGACATCTGCAGTCACCTGCCAGGACGTAATTACACAGCCAACAGACACAGGACAACATTCAACCAACGACCTGAAGCCTGATGTCTCTTTAAATGGGGTAGTCAACACAAGTCGGGTAGTCAAACGTCCCCTAGAACATTCATGCAGCCACATCACCCCTCGAGGGGGAACTGACCTGAAAGACGTGTCCCGTGGCCTTCAGCTTGGGCTTGTCCTCTTCCTCGTGTACGGTGGCAGTGGAGATGGTGTCGTCCACACTCACCTTAGCTCTGGACTTGGCAAAGTCCTCGTACAACTGGATCTGGACGTAGCAGAGTGAGTGAGTGAGTGAGGAACAGACATACTGCACCAAACACAAGGAGAGTTATGAGAAGTGTATTGTTTTGTTTTTTTGGTTAATGAAAGACACTTGCTGGATTGCGAAGTCCCTTGGAGAAAAACCCAAATCCCCATTAAAAACTGGCTCTAATCAGCTGCAGGTTGTGAAGGTTAATACTGCAGCATGGGAACAGGAGAAAGCTCATCGGCTGTAGCTGCACATTTATCAAGAGTATGACCCTGAAAATGATGGAGGTTGACTTCCAGCTGAAAAACACACGCTCTCAAAAGCATCCCACCGCCTCACTAACCAGCAGATGGAGGAAATTACTGTCAGCTCCCCAAAGAGGGTTTCCATCCACTAGGCACATAAAGCTACAACAAATTCTACATTCTGCCAACAAAAATATAGAAGTATAAAGTTTAAAGCACAAAAGCCCACATCACTACATTTCATTCGAGAGCATATTGTTATGATCTGTATGGTTATGGATTTTACAAAGCCTGAGGAAAATTTGTTTTGATTGAACTCTTTCTTTTCTATAAAGATCCAGACAGTGCTTTTGGAAACAGCCAAAAGATCTTTCTCTCGATTCCCATCCTGGATAGTGCCTGTGGTACCTGCAGGGGGCTGAGATTGCAGTAGTAGTCCTGGATGATCTTTGGCGGGAGGTCTTGCAGCACGTCCTCCTTCATCCTCCTCAGGAGGAAGGGCAGCACCTGTCGATGCAGGGCCTCCATGGCCAGCACACCTTTGGGAGACAAAGCAACAAGATCAGGCCCTTTCCTCCTCTCACACTCACTCTGGTTCCTATGAATATGTGACTTGAGTTAGAATGTGCATCCAAGATACTAGACTCTCATGTGTGCCTAGCTATAATTTACAAGTGTTAGTATTAGGAATAAACGGTCATACAGCTAGAGGGCTTTGCCTTTGGACAAACTTCTGCGTAACTAAATCATCATCCTTGAGGAAACCCATGTAGGTCATATTTGCATGAGCAATGCAACAACAAACATGGACTAATTATCTTATCTTTGTCGTCAACACAGAGAGCCCATCTTAGTCCCTGGTTTGGACTCCTTACCTGCCTCCTGCTCCCGAGATGAGCTCTTAGCATCACGGCTGGCCAGAATGGGCTTCCCATAGCGAGCAGCAAACTGCCGCTCTGTGCCCAGGAAACCAGGCATGAGGAAATCGAAGAGCGACCAAAGCTCCAGAACATTGTTCTGTGAGAACCAGAAGAACGGGGTAGTTGAGAACAATGGACAAAAAGAAAAAGAAACACACACTCATTTTATGGGAATCCTGCTCAACATATGCAAAATGATTATTCACATCAGAAAGAGAAACCTAATTATTCCCTTAACTGCCCTTCAGGGCTGTATCATCTACATCATGACATAACTCAATTGACATAACTAAGCAATTTGTAAAGGAATCATGACTAGGCACCCTACCCAAACGCCTGCATATCCATGACGCAACACACTGACTCAATGTCTCATGCTCAATGTACGGAAAACACTTAATCTTACATCAAGTAAAAGACAAACTTTGCTTCAAAATCTACATCACTATTACTCAGTAAGAAGGTGAAGAGATGCCAACAAACTTGTTCTCTGGAGCTCACTAAATGTCAATAAGACCCACTGGAGTGCAGAAGGGAAAATGGAATCATTACTGGGGCTTAATGCAAGTTAAGGGTATTGATCTGGAGTTGTGAACAAAGAGTAGGCGGGCGGTCGTAAGGCTCAAAGGGACGAATATCCTTTAATTACTCATCAGACGGCCTTGAGTAACACAGGGAATGAAATCCTTGCCCTTAAGTAAAAGATCATCTCAAAATCTCCAAAATCAACCTTAATCATCCACAGCTGAGGCAGCGAGTTGCTCTCCATTAACAGGGATGCAAAGAACTGTGAGGATTGGGGGCGGTTATGATATCAACTGTCAAAACATTTCAGGCACTGAATTTTAGAGTAGCCACAATTGTCTTAATACACATTTTCCACTATGATTAGATGACTGATCAAAATGCTTACGACCCACTCAAGATTTAACATAAGACTCGAAAGGAATCAGGGTAGCTGCTTCTTCAAGGCAACGCCCAGAAAGATCCATAAATCAATCAGACACAATGGCTTATTTATTTATATCCGTCTGGTTAGTCGGACCACTGAGGAGGAAATGTTTTCACCTGAATGGGTGTTCCCGACAGAATGACACGGAAGTTTGCTGCTATTTGCTTGATGGCCTTGGAAAGCTTGGTCTTTCCATTCTTAATAACGTGGCCCTCATCGAGGATACAATAATTAAATTTAATATTCCTGCAAAAGAGAAAACCAATCTGTAACACACTAGTGAAAATAAAAACGCAAAATAATAATCCGGGAGACGATTAAGACAGGTTTTGGGGAAAACAATGACAGTGGGATTACCTAAAAAAGTCGATGTCATTTCTCACAACATCATAAGAAGCTACTATGAGGTTATGTTTCTTCACCTGATGCTGTAACCTGTTGGAACCATACAAGAGTGTCAGTTAGTGATGGTATCTGTGGATCAGGCTTAAAGGAGGTTTGAGTTTAAAACACCCAAAATGACCTAGAAACAACACAGCCGCATTGATGTTATGTCAAAAAGCTAAGCAACATGTCCAGATATCCAGCCAAGCACGCAAAACTAGCTTTGCAAAAGCTTTCCTTGATTATTCTACCATGTGTGGCTACTGGATACGAGTGAGCGCAAAGCTGCATTCAAGACGACTCAAAACTGAAAGTGTTCCATAATCTTTACACATAGCTCCTTTCAGATTGCCTGGTGAAATTAATCAAAGAAACACACAATGCTAATGGTTGTCTATGGCATTACAAGAAATACCTGTGTGATTAATTAGCATTGCTGGGTGGCTGGGTAGATACTGACCGCGCTCTCTCTGTGGGAGGTCCAGTGTAGTGCAGGGGGTTCAGGTACTCTTTAGTGCAGAACTTGCCCACCTCGTCCACCCAGTGGCCGGTCAGTGTTGGAGGGCACACCACAAGCGATGGCAGGGGGGCAGAATCAGCAGCCTTGGTCTTAGCATACTCCTGTGCCCTACACAAACCACACACACACAATCAACTGCCTGAAATCACACCTTAAAGTCTGGCTGGCTGTGCTATAATCGTGATGCAAATAGTGAAACCACATGACAACAGTTATGCATTAGAGATCGTACACACATCTACCATACACTACACATAACATACTACCTACTACACACATCTACCATACACTACACACAACATACTACCTACTACACACATCTACTATAAACATGCTACACACATCTACTATAAACATGCTACACACATCTACTATAAACATGCTACACACATCTACTATAAACATGCTACACACATCTACTCTAAACTATACACAACATACTCCATACTACACATATCTACCACATACACTACACACATCGTCCATAAAAACAAGTCATGAATAACTGGCGCTATAAGAGGTACCTGAGGTAGTGGTCTCCAGCCAGGATACAGATTGACTGGAGGGTCTTGCCGAGACCCATGTCGTCACACAGGATGCCATGCAGCTTGTACTTGTTCAGGAAGGACAGCCAGTTCACTCCATCCTGGATGGAAGCCATTCAAAGACATGAGATGGAAGGCAAAGCAAGTTGTAATGTCCCTGCAGCCAGTCGCCATAAAACTTTTACAATAAACATCACTCTCTATAACCTTAGTGCCCTTGGAAAACAGAGGCAGTGCTCTTCCAGTGCCTTCCCTGTCTGAAACAGTTTGTTTTACAAACCTGATACGTATTAATCCTATTTCAAATTCACCCCCCACAGCATATCTTAAATAGGTGATTCCATACATCACTTGTGTACTTGAGTGTGTGCGTGCTTGTGTGTCTAAACAGCATTATGTTGGCACATCTCCTACACTCCGCTGCTGACCCATGGGTGCGCTTTAGCTGATTGATTCGTGGGCGTTCATTTAGGCCGATGGATGCCGGAGTGGAACAGCACACACACACACACACACACACACACACACACACACACACACACACACACACACCCTGCCAAAACCTCCCAGGGAGTTGGGCGGCAGGGCAATCCGTTTTTTGCAACTTCTAAATTTGTCATGTCCAAACGCAATTTGTTGTTAGCATCATCCTGCCAACAGTCCCTTCACTCCCCAGACCCCCTCCCCACCCACATCCCTCTACCCCTTGCACTGTTGCTGGGAGGCAAAAAGCTATTTGAGAGGCTGACAGAAAAATGGTGAGTACCAGAGGCCCTAGAAAGTGCTGAGTTGCTGTACTCTTATTGAAATGCTCTGAAGGGGCTCGGCCGATACCTTATCTAGTCAGCATAAACATCCAGGGACTGGGGAAGACAATGTGTTCAAATGCCTACATCTAACAACAGGGCATCCTGCCCACACATGCAGCGTACGCTTAATGGGCCACAGTAGCGATGCACAAACACATCACACAAACTTTGTAGAATGGCTGCAGTGATGTGAATAATTCATGCCGCGAGTTAGAAATTGATGATGCAGGAAGATGTGCAACCTGACAAACAATTTCTGAGTTAAGATTAAATATTTGTTATAGGTGTGCAAGATAAACTTTTAAAAGTTTTAGAAAAAACTGTTTTGTTTCATCTTTGTAAACACCCGAGTTCAGTATAGCATCTCTACAGTCGATGCATAACCAAGACTCCTTAATCCCATCATCATGCCCGTTTGTAAACCATATTCCACACCCAAATACACCCCCGCACCCTCACCCACGCCCACCTGCTGGTACTTCCTCAGTTCTGCCTTGATGGGTACTGGGATCTTGTAGTTCTCCAGTTTTCTGCCATCCAGTAGCTGCTCAAGAAAGTGCCTCTCTCTGGCCTTCTGGCGAATCAGATCATCAGACATGCTTGGGGGGTCTGGGATACCAGCCTGACAACACACAGACACAAATAAAAAAGATACTGACATCGTCTGTGAAATACAGAAAATGGATTACATCCTTAACCCATTTTGCCAACACTCCAATACAAATGACTAGATGTTTCAAAACTGCACTGAGAAAAGGAGAGCATGACAAAGGAACGCATTCATACAAATTCACATAATCACATTTTCTATATCTAAACTAAATGATCAAAATTAAGTTTATGAATGACTGCCATTTTTAAAAACACAAAGGGCAGTTGACATGCAGAAGAGAAACTGACTATTAACAAAATGGCTGACCACAGAGGAAGTAATGTGCAAACCCAATTGGCCAGCAGTTTAAAAAAATAAAAAAATATATATGAAAATGAGAAGGCAGTGCATGAGACAAAAGAATGCCAATACAGGAGTATCTGAAGACTACGGCTTTTTAAAAACTAATCTAATTAAAGACTCAAATTGGTGGTCCAAATGCTGCTGTTGCGGTCCATAAGATGTGCTATTCTGCCCCCTGCAGGACACAGACTGAAATAACTAATTTCATCCTTTTTGCACACATGTTTAGTGGATGAAAGAAAACTAATGGGAATAGTTTCTTTGAAAATTGCACGTTAACATATGCAAGAATTTGACTACCTTCAAAAGACTATCTGTGAGCAAGCATCTGACTGTTGAGGATTTAGGCATTTGACGGTCTGCAAATATGTATTTGCCTACTGAATGCTTAAGTATTTGACTGACACTTGAGCGTGCTTGTATTTGACTGTCACTGTGTATAAGTATAGACTCTGCTGAGTGTTTAAGTACGGAAAGAAAAGCAAAAGCTTCCTGTGTGAGTTTGTGTTGCATGTTTTCTCTCACTTCCTTGTGTCTGTGCTTGCTTTCATGTTACAAACACACACCCCTTTGATCTTGGAGTGTGTATTAACATCTACCAGTGTATTTTGCACAGAAATCTGTGTGTGTGTGTGTGTGTGTGTGTGTGTGTGTGTGTGTGTGCGCACGCGCACTTTCACACCTCCAGTGGCAGCAGTCTGATGAGTGTGGCGAAGCACTGCGTGGCCATGAAGCGCACGCTGTCACTGGGGTCGCTCATACGGCCCAGCACGGGCACCACCAGCAGCACGATGTAGGGCACTATGTCCACATCCAGCTGCTCCATCAGGCCTGTGTTGGTGCACAGTCAAGGACCAGAAAACCACAAGAGGGGCAGCTCTGTACAGAGCATGATACACAAACACACAAACACAGGATATCACCGACATCACTCTCATACACACAGGATATAAACACTCACACAGGCAAACACACACACATAATCTGAGCAGACAGGCCACGAATTCACATGTCTATTGATGTAATCTCTGATCTCTCCCACACACTCAAAAAAAAAAAAAAAGTGTGAAGATTTTTTTTAACTACTATTTTTTATGCAACAGGCCATATCAAAACATTACTGAAATACCAGAACTCAACTCTAAACAAACAAATAAATGAATAAACAACCAAACAAACAAATTAAAAAGCTGCACAAGGCTGAGAGGATACAGGCCAGCGCCTCGATGGCTCCCTCCTGCTTGGTGCTGTTGTCGATGGCCCCCAGCCAGGGCAGCACGCGTTCCAGGAACACGTTCATGGTCTCCATGGTGGCGATCTTACTGAGCACGCCGACGCAGCGCGCCGCCATGTGACGCACGGCCGTGTACGGGTGCTGCAGACACGCGCACAGGTGAGGGAGCTGCTCCAGAAGCTGCAGGTACAAGGAGGAAGAGGAAGAGAGGATGAGGATGATGGAGGCGGAGGAGGATGAGAGGGAAGATAAGGACGAGGGGGGGGAGAGAATGGAGGGGAGGACCAGAGGTCCGTAGCAGAAAAGGCGTGGAGATGAGAGGGAAGGAGCAGTTGAAGATGAGGAGAAAGGAGTGGTGAGAAGGTCAGCAAGTTTGGGGGGAAAAACACATGTGGCAAAGATCAACACAGTGAAGGATGGAGTGAGGAGAATGGTTAACAGAACAGAAAGCAAGTAAGGGCAAGAGGAGATAAATACAAGGACAAACAACACAGGATTGGTGGTCACAGAGACCAAAAAAAAATGGGAAAGGGAAAAGAACACAAATTAGATCCGTCACATGTCAATCAGCACATCAACTCACAGCAAGAGCTAATGAGCTACATGCCATATTTGGAGAGGCAGTAGGAGCAAAAGTTGTACTGTATTGTTACTCGAGCCATTCATCTACTGTCCCGAGTACTGACCCAAGCCAATCATCTACTGTCCCGAGCATGTCAAATGATAGAGGGGGCCACTGCTATTTGAAAGTAGGCACGTGTCACACATGAGTGCGGCAGGACAGTGCACAGAACAGTAGTTCCAAATGAAACATGGTTAACAAGTTCCCAAAAACTCTCAAGACAAAAAAGCCTGTGCTATGAGACGTGAAGATATCAACAGTGACAATGCATCTGTCAGCTGTCACTGAACAGGTCACATTCTTACACGCACCTGTGGAGATAAATAGCTCTAGATAGTGATATAAATACCGATAGCTAAGAAAGGAGAGCGAGAGAGAGTGAGAGAAAACAAACACTTAACCACAGTGAATGCCACAGATGTTTAGCTGAGAGTTGCAGATAACTTGCTCACTCTCAGGAAACCACATTGAGGTGAGCTGCCCATATGGTTAAAGCAGAGCAAAAATGACACACACACAGTTGTACTGTTGCAGAGAAGACACTACAGGGAGTACAAGATGGTACAGGATACTCACCAGGGGGATGAGCTGGGGAGCTATGGCACTGGCCACCACCTCCAGCACCTGAAGAGAGTTCACCAGCTCCTGGGCTACCGTGTCTCCCTTCTCCAGCAACAGCGCACCATCTATGGAGACACACATGCCACATATGAAATGAGCAGCAAACATATCGCAAACCATCTGGTCTCTCACACTCACACCCCTAGGTTGAACTGTCAATCATGATGTGCTCAGTTAACTGAAAGTCAATGAACTTTCGGATATTTGCACACCCATGAATTACCTCCACTTTTTGAGAGCATTACACGTGTACATCAATTTGCCAAAACTCAAAAAACTCAAAAGAAATTGCACCTACACACAACTGAAACACTAGAGCACTTTAAAACAGCGTTTGGATCTTACCAAGGCCCTCTGGTCCCTCCACAACAGCCTTCAGTGGGCCAGTCATAAACTCCCATAGAAACGGCAGCGACACCGTCAACTCTGCCCCAAAGTGCTTGGCAACTGTAGTCAGGGAGAATTCTGCCCCTCTTCGCTGAATGAGACATGGCTTCTTACTCTAAAGAGACAGACCGTAAGAATTGATAAAACAACAATAAAAGAAACACAAAAGGTCCATGACAACACCACAACCGCTAAGCTGAAAACATGGGGGTGCTCTAAACATGCCGACTGAGGTGAGAGATTTAGAAGCAGACAGGCTTACTTCATCCGAGTCCAAAGCGATGTGGCTGTTAGGGGCTGCGTCACCAGACAGGTTTTTAGGGGGTTTGGGTGCGGGGCCCCTCTTGCTGGTGACGGCAAATGCAGCCTTCTGGTGCAGGTAGAGTGTGATAATGCCCTTGGCCTTATTCACCATGTGATGAGCCCCATCCTTCTCAGAGGCGCTGCCTAAAATCCATTAGCACAACATCAACAAGTGGCAAAACATACTTGGACCAAAGAATGCATTATGGAGGTGCTGTCATAAATGGCTCTTGAAACTAAAAGCAGAACACCACCTAGCACAACAAGACAGCAGTCCAGAGAATTCAATTCTGTGTCAAAAACATGCACTGGAGACACCATTTCATGGGAATCAGATCAAGCCAAGTGGGTTTTATTGTCATTTCAGCCATATACACTGTACACAGACAAAACAACACTTCACCATGGATTCAAGTGGTGCCACATTTAAGACATTTGAAACAGGCTACATTTAGTGCACATACATTACATTATAAATATACATAAAGTATATCAAATTTCAATCAAGTGGAAATGTCCTAAACCAAAAGCAGCATACCTTTCCCTCCTTCTTGGCCTGCACTGGGCACAGGGGGTGGGGGCACTGGGCAGGAGGCGCTGGGCGTGAACAGAGGGTCCACACAGAGCGAGGAGCACAGGTTCCGCAGCACCTTGGAGTTGGGGCAGGGCGTGCGGCCAGCGCACCTCTGCAGCAGCCGGGCAATGGCACCCGCTGCGTGACTCTGTGGAAGGAAGGGAGGGAGGGAGGGAGGGAGAGAAATGATGGGATGTTCTACTGTTCTGTACGCTTTGGCAACACTATTTCAGCAGTCATGCTAAAAAAGCAACTCTGAATTTGACAGAGCGAAAGAGAGAGAGAGAAAGAGAGGAAAAGAAAGAAGACAATTAACTAGTCACAAACCCTGAGCTTTTATTACCCCTTCACTGCTGAGGGACAAACTATGGCTTCGAGCCATCGACTGTGCATAGACTTGTTGAATGTATAAAGAAAAAAAAGAGCTAACATGCAAATAGAGAAATGCACAAAAGGAGAATTAAAACAAAACCTCAATTCCGTAACGACACATTTTAGACACAGTTGACACAGTACCTCCCTATTCTTGACCATGGGGCCAAATGAATGGGAATCATCGCTCTACTAGCCGCCGTCACCTCTTGTGCAAGCCTCAATAAGATGAACTTCAAAATAACATCAATATTATTTTGGGATAACATGTTACTAGACTTTTATGTCTCCTTCGTGCTCCTCTTCTTCCTCACCTGCACGAGTGTGTTCTCCTCGCGGCGGGACGCCTCCATGAGCGGGCGCACTAGCGGGTTGAGGCGCTCGGGCAGCGTGCCCAGCCCAACGGCGGCGCAGGCGCAGAAAGTGTGCACACGCAGCTGCAGCCGCTGCCACTCGCCGCCCGCCTCCGTCACTGCCGACGCCGCCTGCTGGTGCTTGGCCTCCAGCGGCGGCCACAGCTTGGAGCGCGCCGCCAACATGCCTGCCGTGGACTCCGAGAAAACAGTGGTCACCTGCAGATGGGGGAACAGAAGGAGAAAGGGAGAACAAGAGAGAGACCAATCAGGGAGGAAAAAAAAAATACTTCAACTTTGTTGTGCTCTTGAGAAACCTACATGTATGAGGCCCTATCTACTTAGACTTAATGAGCACCTAATTATAAAAACACAGGACAGACTCACCACCACACCAGAGCGCGCACACACACACACACACACACACACACACACAGTCTACACACATACACCCACACACCCTCTACACACACACACACAGCTAATTAGATTAATTAAAGACAACAATGACCTTTGTAGGCTTTCATTATGTCAAGAGACACAGGGCAGTGAAGCAAGCAATAGTCTGTGTACTTTGCACTCCTTTGGCAAGCTCCAATTTAGAGCAGTCAGCCCCATTTCCTACTGAAGATGTTAAGTTCCTGCTGTTGTTTACATTTCTATCTTCCCTTTGGGAAGGACACTCTGGACCTGATGTCATTTTTACTATGTGCAGTGTTTATGTGTTTATTCATCACTCAGTGACAGTTTAGATAAATGTATGGATTCTGACCTCATGAACCAAGAGTGAGTGTTTCATGGCATACGTCCCTAATAAAGTGTTGCTCTGTGTGTGTATGTATACGTTTACTGTGGACAAACTTCGCATTTGCATATATTTGTATGTGTGAATAAATGAAACACACAGCATGTGAACATGAGCGTGTGTGTGTGTGTGTGTGTGTGTGTGTGTGTGTGTGTGTGTGCAAAAGAGAGACTGACCAGCTCGTTGGCCTGGTCGATGGTGAGCACGTTGCAGTTGAAACGCTCGTGCACGTGTAGCTGGGCGTCAGCGAGGAGCGCGATGAGCTGCTTGCACTCAGTCTGCATGCGGGTGAAGGGGATGGCGATCTCATCGTAGTACAGCTGCTCTGACAGGATGGCCAACAGCCGTGGCTGCACCAGGCCAGACACTACCTCACTCTCCTGAGAGAGAGAGAGAGAGAGAGAGAGAAAGAAAAAGAGAGATAAAGAAAGAAAAAAGAAAGAGAGAGAGAGAAAAAGAGAGAGGATTTAATTTAACAGGTAGACTATTATTTCAATGTTAACAGACACACGCCTTTACACAAACACACAAAGCCCTACCTTCTGATCAGCACCCCACTCGCACAGCACCATGGCCACAGCGATGCGCTGAAGCGCAGACTTGGAGTTGAGGTGGAAGAGCAGCAGCTGGGCCAGAGATTCGGCTGGACGGATCTCCTGTGTCCCGCTGTTGATCCGCGGGTCACATATGCAACGGCACAGCACCCCCAACAGTCTGGGAAGACACAGCATTCAGTCAGTGCAGCACCCAGCTGCATTAGCACCCACAAACATAAGGTGAACTCAGGCTACGTGTGGGCTGTGGTTACCTACGGAACTTTGCTTTTGGCTTTGTGACTGCGGTCGAAATACATTCGTGGGGATATCCGCGGACAACCCCACTCCAACTCACGTTATATTGGTTAACAGGGTTCCCAATGTAACTAAAACTTAAAATTCCCTGACTTTTCCACCACTTTCCTTGACTAAAAGCGGAATTTCAATGACCACCTCTACAGATGATAGTCCAAATCTTCATAATCTCGTTTTTCCAGGTTCATGTGTTTTCAGCGCAAACATTTTGTTAACAGGTTAGCCACAACAACTCAAGCAAGGCATGAAAGGAGTTCCCCAATGAAGACCAAGAAGGAAGCATGGAAATAAATTTCACATTTTAGACAACTACATGCTATTACCAAAATTCCCTGACTTTGTACATAACATACAAAATTTCCTGACTTTCCATGTCTAGAAATGGCTGCACTGAAATACCATGACTTTCGAGAAATTCCAGAACCAGTGGGAACACTGGCTTAAGTATAAATAAGTTCAAACAAGCAGTCACTCACTTGGCAGCCATTAGACGGGCTCTCATCACCATGTAATCTCTGGTGGCAGGGTCCTCGGTCACCGTTTCGGCCCCGGCGATGTACTCCTGCACAGTCTCTTTCACCTGACCAGATCCCTGCCGGGGCTTACCACTAGACTTCTCCTAAAACAAGCAGCCATACAGAGGTCAAGCCATGAAAAACAGCTGGAAAAAGAGCTGCAAATAGCTGCACACACACGCACGCGCAGACGCGCACAAACACACACACACACACACGCGCACACACACATAGCTTGGTGTTTAAGTGTGCAAAAGCACCACACTTTTAATGAGATATTTTTTAAGATGAATTTATGCTAATGACTAAAGCAGTCTGTTTCTCAGTCTTCATGGTTCCCTCAGTTCCAATTATTCACCAACGACCTGTGCACTCCACTCACACTTAGAACTTAGAGCACACACACACACAGCCTTGTAACACATTCTATATTGCATAATAATTAATCAATGGATCAGAGTGAGGTCAGATTGAGGCTTAATTCTGACCTTTGAGCGGGCTTTGACCTCCAGCAGCATGTTGAGATCAATGGGAATGTGGGACGCCTGCATCATCAGACAAAGCCACGCCCCCATCCACGGACAGCTGGCCGCCACCACGTACTGGGGCAGGGCCTGCTTCAGAAGCTCCTCCCACACCTGCAAAACAGCCCAATCAGGCATCAGCATTCTATACACAAACAAGCCTCAGAAGCTATGCATGTACATGGATTGTGGGGAAAACAAAAAAAAGACACAAAAGCTCTTTGTCAGTCAAGTTTGGACTTCTCTAAATCTTTATGTTTTCAAAATGTCTACACACAGAGTCTTTTCAGAGCTGTGGTATATGCAGCATGGCAATGGCAGTTTGCAGTAGTATAACACAATAGGCGTAGACCTATCGCAATAAACAATAAATCAATTAATCGCATGACAAATTAAAATGAGTTCCACAATTTTGCCAATCATTTCCTGGGACAATTTTATGGTCAAGCAAAATTTGTTATTGGGTCAGGCTTAAATAGGCGTATTCAAGATTACAAGAGATCGGCCAGCCCAGCACAAGGCTGACAAAATGGGCTTGTTCAACTTGGCTGTTTGGCAGGCTGTCAGGCACAGGGGGTGGGACTTCTCTTAAGCAACATCACTGAGTTTTTACCAAGGAAAAAAGTTCCGCCCATTTAGCCAGCCAAGGCAAACAAATCTGTTTTGTTATCCCTGTGCAGGGCTGCTTGATCTAGAATTCAGCAATTGACAAAGCTAACCACTCCTTAAGAACCTTCCCATGTGTATACAAGGCAAGCCCAGCATTATGGAAAACAATCGCCGTATAACATGCTGAATGCTGCCCATGGTGTTGCAATGGGTGCGAGTGAGTGAGTGTGTGTTGCAGCGAGTTTCCATACCTTCTGAATGAGGTCCAGGATATCCTGGTTGCTCTCCAGGATGCAGGACTGAAAGATGTGCCTTAGCATCTCCTGCAGGATGGGGTTCAGCCACACTGCACAGTTCTGCGAGCCAGCACACACATAGACACACACTCGTGTCAAATACACTACACACTAGGTCTCTGCATTTTATACCTATGGGTTTATGCACACAGACACACACTTGTATGCGCACACACACACACACACACACACACACACACACACACTCTCTTACAGACCAACACACTCTTACCTGGTCAGCTTTGGACAACAGTGTGAAGAGCGTCTCTAGAGCTGCCTTGCGCACAGACGAGATGGTGTGGCGCAGGAAGGGCCAGACACGAGGAACTAGAACTGTCAGGGACTGCTGCATGCTAGGAAACCACGGTGCACGGACACACACACACACACATACACACACGTCAAGCCAGTGTTCTACAGTACTATGGGACAGTGATTCTTCACTTAGTACCATGCCCTGTGCTTCTGGCCAAAACCCTAAATACTAGTACATACGAAAGACAAAAATCACTCAGTACTGCAACAACCCTGTGGGCACAAGTGACCCAGTTTTATCTCTACAAAGCAAAAAGTAGTTGCGGGAAGCAGTGGTCATACTTGCATTCGCGGACTTGTGGGTAGGTCAGCAGAGAGGACAATAAGGTCATTATGCTGTTGGTGGAGGCTGTGAGGTCATCTAGTTCCAGGAGGGCATCCCACAGGATGTTCACGATGAAGGGGACCTGGGAGAAGGAACATGCACAGATACGCAAAATAGTAAGGGAACAGTTAACAGTGCTCATCCAGGTAGGTCTCTCCCTGGAAGTTCAGAGTCCACAGCATAACACCACCAACTTATGATACACAAAAGAACCCAATTCAAGAATGCATCTGGAACTTTAAATTCTCAAACTAAAGCAAATACAATACACCCATGAGTGGATTTAGCTAGGGTAAAGGCACATGGCTCAGCGATAGCCAAAAGTGACCTTGGGTAGTTGCAGCTGCACCAGTCCATCCACTACAGGGATGAGGGAAGCGGCTGCCACTGCACGCACATCATCGTCTAGGTCCTGTAAGCCTTCAGTGATGGCTGGAAGAACCCTGGGCAGCAGGTCTGAGATCAGGTCCTGAGTTGGCATGCAGGCACAGCACATAGGGGTGAACGGTTAAAAACTGTTCACAATCAATGCAATCGCCAGTATAATATTTAAGTATAATGTTTAAATCCATTCATAACAAAATAATTCAAAACACCTATGTGTCTTACCTTGGGAACTCCCATTATGACAAAACTTGTGTGTGCAATACTGCTGCTACTACTACTACATTATATCGGTGTGGTTTAATATTACAGTTATAGACATATAAAAGTTTAGGCAAAAGGGAAGCACTGGTACCTGTCGCACAGCGAGGGCATATTTGATCCCCAACAGGCCCCCATGCCTGACCTCCCACTGGTCTTCTGTCAGCAGCTTCAGGAGAATGTCCACCGTCATGGCAACGCCCTTGTCAGTCATGTGTCGCAAAGCTACACCCAACGTTTGAGCACACGTCTCCCTCACCGGAGCTACTACCTGATGAGAGAGCCAGAGAGGAGGAATTTAAGACGGGCAGGGATGAACAGTCTGATGTGCTCAGAAGTGGACAGATTGTGTAAAAAACAGAACAGAGCTGAAATATGCATGAGAATATGCCGAAAAATGCACAATTATTTACACACACCTCATCTGACACAAAGTCTCCGAATCGGTCCAGAGCAAAGACACATAGCAGGCGGATGACCACGTCCTCCAACCACTCCTGGTGCTGCCGTGACATCTACAGAAGACACCAGGCATCCAACACACACACACACACACACACACACACACACACACACACACACACACACACACACACACACACACACACACACACACACACACACACACGTTACACTTCAACAGCCTTAGCAGGATTAGGTTTACTATGACAAAAACATTGTGGACACTCCACACTTTATTATTATAAATCACTTTATTGTCATAATTAAACAATTGCAATTGTCCCCTTTGTTCTCCTTCCCAGCCCAGTATGTAGTAGTTCCAGTAGTCCCACAGTGCATATCCACGCTCTTGAAATTAAAACAGCATTGCAGTGGTGGCCTTTTGGCTGTGGCCTGAATCAGACGCTTATCTGAGTGCCCTTTCCTGGTGTTAATCAGCATGCCCTCTCCTATCATTAATCGATGATGACGTCACTAAAATAGGAACATTCCTGTTCAGCGTTTTATGAAGTGTACGGCCATGAACTTTAAATGGGTGAGCAGGTGCTTTGGGAGTTAATGAGAGGAAAAAAAATAACAAGACAAGAAGACAACAATGACAAGAAGTTTCTTCTTTGAAGTTTCAATTACAAAGTGAAAGTGGGCCAACCATTTAACACAAACTGCCAAAACAACCAACATACTTGAATGCATGGGAGGATCTTTTGAGCACCCCTGTCCACCTGTTCTTTTTCAACACTCGACATTTTTTGCCTTCTCAGGAACTTTGTGCCAACACGGCAGTCTTTAACAGTGAGCAAGAATGAAGGACATATTATGGCCAACTTTAAGGTTTGACTTTGGCCTTATGGATAATCAGTAGATTACAAAAAGTTCATGACCTGGTTATATCTACATGGTAATACTTTTTGATGGTAAACAAACCACATTTACTTTACAGGTGGCGTTTTGTTTGTCTGCTGTGTACTGGACAAAACACAAGATTGTGCTGAACGAAGCAACATAACATCAGGGTTCTCTTTAATTTAACAGCCCCTGTGGCAAAGAGCTGAGCAGGAGACGCCTTTTTAATTAACTTTACGAGCTGCATCAGTATCAAGATGTAACTTCAGAGCTATTCAATTTGCTCCCTGTCCAACTCAAGTTCAACAATCTGCTCCAATATGCACAACCTTCTTACAGGCCTACCCTCCAGACGCACCTCACTCTCACAAGGGTTGCAATTAACAAGCACACCCTGGTAGTCCCTGAGTATGAATTGGTGATGGTAGTAAGTGTAGTACCTCTTCTGCAGTGCTGCCCACCAGCTTGCCCCCTCCGGCGCTGTGACATTTGAGCACTTCTCTGAGACCTGTGCCGGCTCCGTGGCGGACCTGAAAAAGCACGCAGAGGCAGGCACAGGCACAGGCACAGGCACAGGCGCGCACACACACACACACACACACACACACACACACCTCAGATATCGCCCCCGCAACATACTGTGTGGTGTACAGTTATGACTGCCATTTCAATGAGCTGTAGAAGACATACAAAAATGCAAACAAGTTATGTCTGGTGGAAAACAATAACCCCTATGTGTGTGTGTGTACACCAAGTGGAGTGATTTTTTCAAGTGTGTGTGTGTGTGTGTGTGTGTGTGTGTTCATTCATGTGCGTTTCATTCATGGGCATTTCGGTGCAGAGTAGTGTGTGCCATTACCTCCCAGGAGGGGTTGAAGAGGTCATTGCATAGCTCCTCACAGAAGCTTTCCAAGGGCCACTCATTTGTCTGCAAAGAAAAACAAGCTCATCAAGGATGAAAACAGATGACAAACATGTCTTGCAGAGGGACTTCTTCAGTGTGTTGTACATGTTTGATTTAATCTCTTCAGGGTGCCTACCTCTTCAAACAGACTTGAGTTATCTGGGATGTTGTCGATTAAGACTTTGCTGTCTGTTGCCGGCTGCTCAATGACAACGTTGGTCGTTTTCCGTCGCTTCTCCTCTGGCTCGCCTTCAAAGCTGTCATTGCTGCAACACACAATGCACACCACAGTCAGTTACTGCAAAAACACCATACTTCCAAATGCAGCATCCTATATCAGTCCTATACCTTTTCTCGTTGGGGTCCGTGTCTCTTGATCTCTGCTTGGCCACCAGCTTTGCCATCCTTTTGGCTTTGTTCTTCTGTCGATTGCTCATGCCTGGCCGGAACTCGGAATCAATCAACTCTGCTGCCTGCATAGTCTGTGACGACAGACAAGTGGGGAATATTTCAAGACAGTGTGTCATTTATCACAGATTATCACCTCCTTCATGTACAGACTTGTGCAGGTGCAACATTACACAGAAACCTGCTGTTCAGAGGAGCTCTGTTTACGACTTTCAGGCTAAAATATCCCAAAAATGACCTAGAAACAACAGAATAGACTATATATATATATATAGAGAGAGAGAGAGAGAGAGAATAACGGAATACAAAAAAACAATTGCATTGATGTCATGTCAAAAACGCCTAAGCACAGTGTTGTCCAGATATCTACTGAAGTTAGCATGCAAATCAACTAGCTCCGCATTCGCCAATGATGGTGTATGTTCTACCACGTGTGGGTGTATTAAATACAATGTGAGTGAGGGAAAGCTGCGTTTAAGACAGGTCAAGTTTACACGTTAGCACACATAGCGGCTTTAAGCCAATGACCTCCACTGGCCTTGGCCGTTCTACTAAGAAGTTCACTTTGACAAGCTAAAGCAACCAGTGAGAGGCAGGGAGTGGCTCCAACTTCCCTGCTTGGCAGATGCTATAGCATACTGGCTTGGCATGAGCTTTAACACAGATTGGGGTGTCAAAAATAACTTCTCTCTCTCCCTCTCTGTCTCACACACACACTATGTAATGAGGGTATACACGCACGGTGAAGCCCAACTTCATAGACCTTGCATAACCTGTCATGGTGCTGGCAGAAAGGGAGGCTGCTGCACGAGGTATTACAATCCAATCTAGCATTTGGCCCGTAACCCAATCCCACACATTCCATGCTTCCAACACCAGTCAAGTCACTGCAGGCTCCAGTTATACTAGCAGCATGCTAACAGCCCTGACCTTACAGGAACATCCCGGTCCTGCCGCAATCTAGTCAATCTAGCAATCTAGTCAACAGCTAGCTCGCCCCTTCACAGAATGACTAGTGCACTAACAGGGTAGCATTGCTTGCAGACACCCGAGAAGCTGGCCGCTAGCCAGCAAGATATGAGGCTTCATCAGGAGTTCTAACAGAAGGGTAGGGTGACACAGGAGGAAGAGAACAGGTGACTCACCACATGATTGCGTGAGGCTGACCAGGAGGGGGCCTTCGCCCCAGGGGGTCTGTTGGAGACGGAGGTGGTTGTGTGTGCGGCAGTGGTGGTGGTCGCCACAGAAGGACCGTTGCAGTCCAGGTCTTCATCGTTGAACAGCTCCTCGGTGTCCATGCCAATGGCAGCACCCATGTCCAGGCCAAGCTTCTTCTGGAGACGCTTCCTCTGCCGAGCCAGGCGCTCCTTTGGGTCCACCTCACCTAGATGAGCAGGTAATCAAAGGTGGTCAATCTACATCACACACACGCACACACGCACCAAAGACTGGAACTTTACCACCTCTCTACCATTTCAAATATTATGTCCTTTACACTTTTGTACTTTCAACTTTTAAAATCACTGAAGGACAGGCAGTTCATTTAGTCATCCACCATTTCCTCTATAATGGGTAACACACCATATCGAGATCCATGTCACTCTTCTGCACTGTTCTGTTCAAAAGGTCTCAGACACAGCATTCTCAATAGATTAAGGAGTTAACATAAAATCTGTCTGACCGAGTCATGATCTCCAAAGTGAAATGCAGACGACATGCATATCCAACCCGTAACACACCTACACCCACACTTAAACATTCCAGGCAGAATGATGCAACCAGAGCCAAACTGCACCCAGTCAGTCAAATCGCCCACCGATCCCCAATGTAATTACACAAATGAACAAGCAACCATTGGCTGCTTAAGACCTGTTGTTATCGGTCTTCGCAGGGGAAAAAGCAGAATTACAAGTGGATGAGACACTTCCTCAGTGCAACAACAAGCCAAACACCTGCAGGGCATTCCTGCTGATGCCTATTAGGACCTCCAGTCCAAATATGGTCCAACTATGAACAGCCAATTCTGATCCACCTTCTCATTCAGGTTTCCATTCTACTGTTACTAACATTTGAGCATGCTTGCTCCCTGTAATAAATGAGATACGCCTACTTTGACAAGTCATGTAGCACTTTAGAAAAGGTTATTTGATTTGGGGCATTTCGGGCATTTTGTTTCACTGACACACGTACACAATGTGCGTGATCTTTATAGATTTCCCACATCTCACTGGGATCTGCAGCCGATCATGGTCCACAGCAGCTAAACGAATACACAGTCACTTTTAAAAGGGAAAACCCACTTCGACAAAAATGTCACAGCTTGTATGACATTTTGAGGCCTTACCCAACTCATCTTCCTGGACGTCAAACTCTGCACCCGCGGACCCCAGAAGGGAGGCCCCATGGCGGAGTAGGCGGGAGATGTCAAATCTGTAGAAGCTCAGGCGATCGGATGGAGAGTCCTCTCTGGTCTCTGTGGCACTCTCTAGTTGACATATATAGACAGAAGTTTCAGCCACAAAACTGAGTCACTGAACTTCTCATTCACATAATCCCACTGACACAAAAGTCACACAAATCCACATAATGCCACCCACTCAAAGGTTAATGGAGTGGCACGGTAACAGCACAGGGCACAATATTCTTTTTATGCTAGTGGGTAATGCAAGAATTTAAATTGGATGCAAAAATTTCTATGCAGATGTAAATTCACAATCAACACTAGCTAGATTTATATAGGGACCTCCTTCTGTGTGCTAAATCATTTGTGTTGCACCTTTTGTTCTTTTGGGTAACCTTATGGAAAAGTTTGAGAGCCTAGAAGGACAATGTCACCTTCTGAGAGTGTGTGCAACCTTTAGCATAAAATTAAACAAAACCCGTGTCACTGACGACATGCAGATAATGATTCCTAAAGTAAACCATCAAGCAAGTGAGTGTAGCTGCATATGAAATCTACTATCTCAGAGCAGAGCTAACAGAGGACTTTCAGCAGCCAAGTCATTTTCCTGTCAGTATTTACAAAGGACCGTTGGGTCACCTTTTGCCTTACCTTCTTTAGGCCTGGGCGGAGGGTTCCATTTGGGGATATTTTTGACTATTGCCTCCACAGCCTGGCCAGCTGCAATTCGGGTGTCCCAATTCGGACTCCTAAGATATGTCAGAACCTGCACATCCAAGAAGAGGGGAATGGATGAATGAAGCAACAAGACACAACACAGATCATAACATGAGTGACCTACTAGAAACAGCATATTCAAATAAGGGGAATGAATGAATGAATGGATAAATGAATGAAGCAAAAACCAGTACACAGCACAGGTTATTGTGTGGGGGACCCACTAGATACAGTATATTCAAATAAATGGAACAACTGTGTCCTTTAGTCACAGGGAGTGCTACATCATGGACCGTGAACTCCACATGTTCACTGGGCCTGGACACAATGGCCCATTCAAATAGCTATGGGCATTTACATGGGACACAGGCAAGCCTTAACTTTCCATGGAAGGCAGGGAATAGGTGTAGATAACATTTGTTGATGTTTTGGACATGATGTCTGCAAAGACCTCACCATCAATGCAAACTGCCAACTAGGGTTGTCAAAATGCTATAATTTCAAACTCTATATCAATACCCAGAAAAATACTCAATACCGTTTACTGATACCACAGGAAGGAAAAATAATAATAAATAGAGGCCTTTTTGGCAAAACTGGTCGCAAAAAATACCTTCAGCAGCAGTGCTTGCTATTTTTAAGTTGTTACTAAGGGAAGGGGCTGGGGAAAGTAGCTTGAGAAGTGGAGCCTTGAAACCTGTGTGCGCATGCTTTTGTGACTAACTCACCTTGGCCAACAGATTGTTCAGCTCATGAGGATGAAGTCTAACCACATCACCCAGTTGCTGGGCAGCAGCTTTCCTGGTTACTGGAGTTGTGCCAGTGTCTAGCAAAATGAACAAACGTTCAAGCCTACCAAAAAAATAAAAAAATAATTAAATCACGCACACATATAATCAAATAGAGATGTTAGCTTAATTGTCTGTTTGTTTCATGAATCAAAGGAGATGAGGCTCTAAAAGGACATTTTTGGACAGATCCAAAAATAAGGTGCTCATCTACCAGGCTCGTCTTTACCCAAAGCAAAATCCTTGAGGTGCACAAAATCAATACTACTGGCTTGAGATGTCATCAGCCAGAAAGACTAAAAATAACATCCTGGGTACCATCTACAGTCTGACTACAGAATGACCTGCGCATACTTCCACATCCAATGCATCAGTTGCTGCTGCTTGTCCCTGTTGCAAGTAAACCAACTTCTGCCTTAAATCAATACCAGTGCACTGCTACCAAAAACACTGCTACATGTCATATTTTAGGGAAAACATTACCATATGTATTTGCCAAAATGGATATAGCAGTATTCAAAAGTGAAAGTTTAATCAAAATGTCTTTTTGAACAGAATAGTGTTTTGTACAAGTAAGGCAATACTCAGGAAGATCAACACTAATTAATCAAGAAAATTTCAGAGAGTTTAACTGTTAGATGTATGTGTAAATAAAAACATTGCACCAGAGCACTTTGGCCACAAACAGTGGTAATGAGGGTGAAAAAGTAATAGGCAGCAATTTTATACAAAACTGGTTTAGAGCTTCTGAGTATGAAGCCTACGCACCTAAATGTCTAGATGGGCATATGATGATGGATGCCAATTAGCACAAGAACTGAAAGGGATCTGACACCAACCTTGTTGATTCTGAGCAAAAAAAAACCCATCAAATACCTGTCTTAGGGACTAAAACACAAATTTCCTTTTAAAAGACTATTTGCGAATGCAAAGCCATGCAACTCTGCATCATTGGAGGAAATGAATCTAGTTTGAACTAGATGGAGATGCAGTTACAAAGGTGGTCCATGACATCAAAGAATACTACTGACATACAACTTCATAGTGCATTCAAACCCGGAACCACATATATGTTAACCAACAATGGCTTCATGTAGTAGAGCTCAGTGTTCGGAGAAAAGCATACTCAAATGTGAAAAGGTGGTAATCGCCTCACGTTAAATCCATGAGATAACGATCTGGTAATCTGATCCGAAATACCAGCGTTGAACTTTACAAAAAGTTAAAACGAATAATTATAAGAAAGTGTTACAGGGGAACTTTAACTGAACGCTGAACTATATTTAACCTCAATAGTTCAGGTAACTCATGTTATGACATTATGTACAAAGTCCTGCACGGACGAAATGAATGTTCTGGGATAATGTTATTAGTTAAATAGCGGATAAACGAAGTGAAAGACAGTAACTGACAGGCAAAACAGTGTCTTGTGCTTTGGGAAAATGCGCTGGCAACAGCTCCTGCACAGGTCATTGGAATCTAGCATGTCTAGCTTCCTTGCTAACATTCGGATGCTCCAAAATGCAAATATGAAAACTACGAAATCAGATGCGTTAATCGCCCCTGTAAAATAGGAATTAATTTCATTGCACGCGAAAAACTTGTCAGAATTATGAAAATGGTTTCGGCTACCCAAAATAGAAACAATCAGCAATTACATATTAACTTAAGAATACATGAAGCTTTGGCCGTAACGTTACAGTTTAGCCATGTGCACCATGTCGATTAAGCTAAAAACGACGACAGCAGAAACACGGCCTATATTTCTCATTAGGTAATGCTATTGTTAGCTGGAGCGCTAACAGACATGAAGCTGATAAACCTCGCTTGAAAAATAGCGTGAGCTAAGTTGGCTATCAGCTAACGTTAGCCAGCTAAAGTTGTCTCACCTTGATACGGCCATGGCGATGAATTACAGCTTGATTTCTGATTTCAGAGGGTCCGGGGATATGTAAACAGGCAACATGAATTTCGTGAGATTTAACGATAACTCGATGTTTGATCAAAAGTGTCCGAAGCTCGGTAGCAAGTCCTAAAGACAAGGCCCTGATGTATCACGCACCATCTGAAACAAGACAGTCGAGTTGGTCGCCTCAATACATGGGCTTCAAATTGAGGCGTTCTTTTCCCCTACAAACTTCATTTATCTGAAGTCACCAAAACTAATACTTAGATCGCCTTGTAGCAGAAATTAGCCTTCAGAGCTGCGTCCAGACATATATTTTAACCTAATAAGCAGGAAAAAATAGTTTTGTTGTTCACAAAAGAGAAGCCAAGAGGCTGATTTTATATGAGGAGCCATCTTGCATTTATTCCTTCCTCCATGGCAGGTCTCGGCTGATTGGTTACATGTTCTGGGAACGACCAATCAGATGCTTCAGTGTAAGAGGAAGCGGGTGGTAAAGAAAAAAAGTGACAGGAAATGCTAAACCGATGGATAAACCGGATAAACCCACCCACACACCTGTCTATCAACCGCTATTAGCTTGGTCCATCCATACAGCAAGGCTAGGAAATTAAATATAACTTGTGTATACTGGTTAAACTAAATTGCATAGTTTTTATATATAGGATGATTTATATATATATATATATTCAGAACTGAAAATAGAAAGAGACAGGAAGCCACATTGTATCCCTTTTCACTGTGTTATTTTGAATGCTTTGGCTCTCATGCGCGCCGTTGATCATCTCGCGCACAGGAAAATGAACGTTAGCAATAGCAACTTCTTAAAGTTTACTTTGGTCATCTTACCCTGACTTCTTAGTTGTGTTGGGAAGCTGCTAATAACAAAACTATGGAATGACAGGAAACGGACAGTTTATCTAACATTATAACAGCGTTGTATAACTTATCTGCCGGGAAGTAGCATTGAAGCCTTTTTTTAGCTGTTAGCAAATATTTTGCCACAAGAATACTTAGGTCTGTGTATGGTACACCTGATTGTGGTTTAGGGACTAGCAAGGTAGGTAAGGCACTAACATAGGACATTAATTTTGTATATTTTGAAGTAATAATAGAATGAAAATGACAGTTCAGTGACCCAATGGATAGACTAGCTGAAGTGGATATTGAAATGACAGGTGGGTGTATTGCGCCCTGTCTTAATCCTCTATATTCAGCTAATGTGTTCCAGCATGTAAAATGTTTTACTGTTTATGACTTTAAGTAGAGTCAAGTACCTTTTGTGTTGAGAACACACTGGAAAGCTCACAAGAGGACAACGGTGAGGTAGATGTTTTGTTTGTGTTTACTGGCACATCTGGCTTAATTTCAGTGATACCATTTGTCATTATTTTGATAAATGTAGTAATACATTATTGTAAATGTTCTCTAATGTCCATCCTTTCTAAAAGGTATATGAGAATGATGCATACAGGTTTTTTTGCTCTCCATTTTTTGAGCAGGAACTGGATATTTCAAGGGACTCATCCAAGGTAAAACTTGCCTGATGCTTTAAATTTTTAACCTAAAGTCAACATTTCTCATTTCAAGTCAGGACTTGGATAAAACCTGTAAAAGTAGCAGTGCTAAATAGTTTTTTTTATTGTTATTTTGCAGACAGACTCAGATTTCATTCGGGATGAAAGTCCCCTAATCCCAGGTGTAATAGAATATGCTGAAGTGGAACCAAAATGTTTGTATGTACCACTGGACTCAGCAGGTACCGGAAAAAAAACAAAAAAAACAAAACAGTATTTGTATTTAAATTGTGTTCCTTTTTGTAATTCTTAATTATTCTATTTGCTGTAGTAATAGATAGCTGTAATACAACCTTAAATAGCCTTATTTAGTATTGACCTTTTCATGCACTCCGGTAGTGAAGTTTGAAGACATTCTTCCAAAGGGTATGAAGCCTCGGTTTTTGAAAGATGAAGGAATGTATGTTTGTGAAAGGATTCAAATAGCGAGGAAAATGTATGACAGAATGTCTCACCGGCTTCTAAATCAAACAAAGGTAATATCACAGGCCATGCATTTTGTTTTTGAAAAAGAAGAGGGATTCGGTTTTACTACCTTGAAGGCAACAAAAAGTTCAGGTTTTACACACATTTTGTATTGAATTTTCAGGCTTTATATCTTAGAGTATTTTTTTCTTCTCATTATTATGTAACAGTATGGCTAGTGATATTCATAGGGATTTATATAACATAAGTAGAATTAATCCTACATTATCTAGTAAGCTGATTCACATAACCGTATTGAAGCAAATGGCATTTAAGAAAAGGGTCACATTGTGTGTGGATGGTGTGTTCATGTGCACATACTATATTTTTTTGTTTGTGTGCATCAATTCATACTATGCCCTGTATGACAACTGACAGAGCTGGTTTGGAAAAGATGGGTGTTTGAATATGCTTCCCAGCCCACTGAAGAAACATTGGCAAGCTAAAATAGATTTCCCATTTCCAAGCATCTCTGCTGGCTTGACCACTCAGTACATTAAAGTAAGTTTTCTGTGTGTGCTCATTAGTTTTCATATTTTTGAAGAACATTTAAGATCTGTTGCTTTCAGTTACAGTCTGTATGTGGTACCACGTAATGTCCAAGACTAATTCTCTACATAGACACCATATCCTTCTCAATGCTTCCTCAGTTATGTAATCTCTTAATCTAGGCCAAACCCGGCCCTTTAGATCCCTTTTGCTCAGTACTGACTATGTGTCCCCCGTCTAGCCTGTGCTGACTAGAAGTGGTCCAGGGACCAAGCCTGCGAACAACTACTGGGAGCTCAACCTGCATTTAATAGGGCTGCACTTCACCCATCACCCCCTGTTCAACCGTGAGCATGTGTTAGCTAACAAAGTCCTGGAGCTGTATGAGAACTTCCAGAGCAGAGACAGCATAAACAAGACTACTCACCTACAGGAGAAGGTGCACTGTCTCACATGCTGCTTGTGTACATTTTGTTGATATCAAAACTGAATTGAATTGTCTGTCTGATCCTCAACACCACAAGTCTTTCCCTGTCAAACCCCTGATGTTGTGTTTTGGTTGGCAGCTTAGGGCATTGAAGAAATCAAAAAAGGAAATGGATGCTCAAAATCATGCATCCGCCTTAAGGGTTAAAGCTTTAAATAGCCAGATCAGGTGAGAATTAGTTTATTGTGAAGTTTTGCAGCTTGAGAAGCAGACAAACACAAAAAAACCTTACTTTCTCCTGACCTGTAAGAAGGTGTTAGTCTGGTTCTTATACACTGATCTGCTATGCCTTTCAGTATGACCTCTAGGCCTATCTCCTCTTCTTTCTACTTGCCAGAGGGAACCAATCATAAAGTGGCTTCCAACACAATGGAGGTGGCCTTAAGATGTGTTTTGTTTTATGACGCTCTCCCCTCTGTCTAGTCTCTGCAAATGTCATCAGAATCATTGATCTGATCAGATGTACAGAAGGTATGTCCAGTTCATACAAAGGCATTTTGACCTACATTAGTTGATTTTGCTTCAGATAAGTGGCAAGTGACAGAAAAGTAGCAAGACTGCATAGCAGATCAGTGCAAGAACTAGGCTAGGATGGTGTTCCATGTTTGGAGATACAGTTAAAGTAGAAATCTAGTGTGAGCCAATCCATAGCCTTGTTGTTCCATGTCACTGTGTGCTGTCTGTAGGAAAAAGAACCAGAAGATATGATACAACAACATAGACCAAATAACAAACAGGCAGCCAGTGTAAACTGAATTGGGCATAGAGCATAGAAAAATAGAAAAGTAAGTTACTGTGCCACATTTTGTTTGTGTTAGCTGTTGGTTCGCTCTCTATCAGGTCTACAGTAGGTTGTATCAAATTTTTACACTCTTCCCTATTGACAAGCACCCATTGACCTGGAACAAAAATGCATATGTTCTCATTTCAGAGTGGCTCAGAGGAAATTGCAAGTGATAAAAGAGGAGGATGCTTTGCTGTTACGAAATATCTTGGCCGTATGGCAAAGTCTGAAAGACCTAAGAGCAAGGAATCGTTGTGTTAGCACATCTGTAAAACTGCGGTTCCAAAGGTATGAATCCTGCACAGTTTTGTTTTACTGAGGCAGAGCTAAAACTATCCCCCTTATCTATACAACATGCAAACTGTCTATTATTGCATGTATTGTCAGATAGGCGCTATCTTATTTCACCTGAATGAATGTTGATCTCAATGCTGTTTAAAATTCAAGCTGTATTTGCATATTTATTTGCAGAGTGGAACCGAAATCGTCAACCACTGATGGAACATCTGTCCACACTGTTAGGGAAAGAACACCATCTGATAGCATTGCTGGGAGTGGCATAACTGAAGAAGATGATGTGAGTGTGGGTGTTTGTCTGCATACTGCACTCACACACACACACACACACACAAACACCTACATACACACACAGATACACACACATATAATATCAGTCAAAGGTCTGAGTACACCTATATCTCCAGGGATCTATTTTTGTGGACGATGACATTGTCTTTCATCAAAACCTCATGGGTGAAGGGTTTCAAGATGTGTTCAATGCCCACAACAGCAAGAAAAAAGCAGGTGATCTTCATCATACTGTTCAGAGACGAATGAGCCACTTTCCCTACGTTCCTGTTCTGAGGATGAATGAGTTGATCACTTCAGACAAGGATTGTGAAAGGCAAGAAGGATATGCATTCAAATATATATGGTGCTTGGAAAATTATTGTCCTCTCTTTTTCTTCATTCACCCAGTTGCCTCGTTGCCTCAATTTTCAGGCTGGAGTATTACAGGAGAACAGCAGTGCATAACCGCAAGATTTCTATAAAAATATTTTACAATGGAAAACTCGTCTCAACAACGTCACGATCACCATTTGACCACGATTTCAGAGTGAAGTTTGAGGAGACATTTAACATGCAAGTCACAAACTGGCCAGAAAGCTTGATGCTGGAGGTACATAACACAATGTGCAAGTATCATTGCTCTGGTTTATTTCAATGCAAAGGAAGGATCTGACCAGTTGTCCTGGTGCCCTTCTAATGTTTAAGGTCCATGAGCATAAGAAGTTTTGCAGCACCCTTCTTGCCAAGGTATATCTACCGATTTCTCACAGAAATACGACATATACCAGTGCACCAGTGGAAACGTCACAATTCATTTGTGACCAGCTTGTCAGAGGCTTCTATACAGGAGTTGGAAGTAGTGAGTTTAACTTATAGTAATAATTTACGTATCTTATATTTTTAGGAAATTATATTTAGGTAATATTATTTTGAAGGAGATCTTAAGTTAATACTATAAGTGCTTATATCTTTTATTGTGCAGTAGCTGTAGACATTTGCAGTCACTCATAGACACAGTGAAATGTGTTTTATTACGTCTGTGTTTTATTAGTTCATACACATGTAAATTGCAACCTTTATCATGAGGCAGATACAGGATGAATCTTAAAGCTGTGTCTTTCAGATGTGTTCTTCAAAATGGATGACAATGACACAGTACACATGTGCTTATTGACCACTGCAAAGCTGTATTATGTCCTGTCGTGGGCAGTGGATGAATGGGGTCTTTCAAAAGCACCCCCTGCAGATCCAATCCTCCCATCCTTTAGCAGGTGGGCTCACGCCTTTATGGATCAGTGGAGCTATTTATAACTGTCACTCTGCCTGAGGTCCAAAGATTACTTGCCATACTTATCCAAAGCAATCTCCCACACTGAATCCAACCCCAGTGAACACCTTTGTCTGACATAAATACTGCCATCCTAAAAATCCAATCAGACATTTGTTTTATTGTTTGGTGTGTTTAGCCTGGCAGCTCGGCTAAGTAGGAGACAGTTGGAGTGGCTCAAGACGTTGCGGTTTGACCCCAATCACCCAGCGAATACTAGGCTTGTTGAACTCCTGAGGGTTTGTATGCATGTCTCAGATTGACTCCAAATAGTTGCATTTACAATCTGTATGCTGTAGGAGTTGTAGGAGTAATGCACTGTAGTGTCGATTCACAAATGCTGTCTTCTTAGTCAGTCCATTGTATGAAAAAGCAGTAACTAGCAAATTTGACAAGCAACTTTACAAAATCTCAACAACCTTAGGTTTCATGATTCACAGAATGTTTCAATACATACTCAAGAAACACACTCAAACTTCATCACAGTGGTGGTTTATGTGAACAAAGAGCAAATAAATGTTCATTTTCCATTACAGTTGGTACTCTTAATGAAATACTGGGGACATACAGTATATTGTGAGACAGGCGAACTAGGGAGCTAGACCTTTTGACCTTGTGTCCTGTGTCCGCTTCACCAGGAGGTACATGACATGCAAGAGAACTCCAATAGCCATTTCCAGCTGGACCCCGTGGAAGAGTACTTTGTCACGGATGAACAGCTGGACGCCTCCAAGCGCTTTGGCCTCCTGCGTCTGAGGAACCCGTGCACTCTACAGACCTTCCCTTCTCGCCCAATACCCCTCCATGAGTGGGAAATCTCCCAGGACATGATAGAGGTGGGCATGGGCAGTCTTGTTTTATTTATTTTTGTACGGTGGTGACGTCAGAGAAAGAGTGTCCTTGACCCTGACCCTAAGCCCTATACTGCTCTGGTTGTGCATATTCATGGCAGCCTCAACCATCTGTGTTTGAGTGTGTGTGTGTGTGTGTGTGTGTGTGTGTGTGTTAGTGAGGCAGAATATGTTAAGTTCTTGGTGTAAAAAAAAAATCTCTATAGAAAAGCCGTCTGTTGATAATATACTTGGGACATGTCAGTCCTTCATGGTGGTTGCTTTTCTGATGTAGGATTACAGAGAACCCCAGGATGAGCTGTGCAGAGCAACAGACACCATCACATTACAAAGGAAATGGGCCATCAGATACTTTCAGAAGGTTGGGAGAAAAAGAAACTGAACAATATTAAATTAGACATTACCTCAGTGTTGAATGTGATTAGTTTGTCTGATGTTAACATACAAGACTAAAAGTAGACTTCAACACAAAATGTCATGATAATACTTCAGCGCCTAGAGTTGCAATGTAAATTAATGCAAGGCAAGACTTAAAGACTTGTTTTTTTAGACAATCAATCCATGACTTTATTTTTGATCACTTAACTCCTACATGCACTCTGAATCACTCCAACTTGTGTGTGTGGAAGAGAGAGAAGGAGAGAGTGGCAGCTTTTTCACACATATAATTTCAGGAACTCCTTTCTCTGTGAAAAAAGAACTTTTCATTCATATCTTTTAGACCACCAATTGGATCAGTAACTGGTACATCCTGAAAGTGCTTAAATGCCTGTGGCACAAACCTCCCGCCTAATACTCAAAGTTATCTGTGCATTTTTTGCATGGCTATTTTGCATTTGCATTCATGTGTTCTGCTTTCATTCAAGTTGGTCTGCAATGTTCAGACACACCTGCTCCACATGAACAAAAAATACAAGTTGTCTGACATTGTCAGAGAGAACTGGCATCTTTCGTTCCCAGGGTAAGTGAGAGCCATTCACTTCAAACCACATCTGTAAGCATCTGTTCCTGATCCTGATATTCTGCCTCTTAATTTCTTGAAATGCTAATGTGCTGAAAGCCTTCAACGGTTCCAATGCAGGGAGTGTATATGCTGCTGTTACCTCCCACTTTATGATACACTGTCTTGCCTCTCTGCTCCCCATACAACGTCACAGCGTGTTGAACTGGAACAGGGGCGAGCCATCCAGGCCTTTGAAGCCAAGGCGTCAAAATAAGCCGTGTGTCCCTCCGGGCTCTCTCATTGACGGAGACCTGATGATTCGCATCAACATCCAGAGGGCTGCAAACTTACCCATCCGGCATGAGATATATCAGTACGTCTGTTATGCACTCGTACTTTAATGCACTCCACATTACATCCACAGGGTGCATGTATATAATATGTGATATATAACACCAATGTACTGTGCATACAGGCAGCATATGTGTGGTATTTCAATACAAGCGAATTAACATTACACACTTCACAGTCAATGTTATACCTACTCAAAGCTGCGTTTTTGGCCACGATTGATCAGGTTGAATTTGTCTATCTAACAGTGTCAAGGAGAACCGTGGGGCATACTGTGGCTTGTCCAGTGGTCCACCATTTTCCGTTTGCTGGAAACACAGCGATGACTTACAGGTAACCCTAACCCTGACTTACAGGTGCAGAAACAGCAAGAGGAGATTAGTACATCTCTTTGGTGCTGATGTGTTCATCCTGAGCAGAGTAGAACATAGTTGACAGGAACAAATAATTCTTTTGCTCATTTTGATCCCCCCCCACCCCACCCCCCAGTCCCCACTCGATTACCATGGCTACAGCCCACAGGCTGTTTAAATAAGTGAGCCACTGTTTCTATGGTTACTGGTTTCATTTCGATTTTAAATGTGGGGGAAAGTGTCCTGAAATGATGTCTTAAATTATATATTTATAAGCTTATAACTTTAAGCTTTTATAACATGGGAAATTAAATGTTTTGTATTAACTGCAGGATCAACTCCAGCCATTTGCTGAGGTGTCCTTTCAAGGGTCGTCATTTCGGACCAGCACTGCAGAAGGACCCAACCCAGTCTGGAGAGAGGAGTTCTGCCTTGACTTCAGGCATGCCTTTCTGATGACATCATCAACAGCCTGATTAGAATGCCACAGTTCCCGATTCAGTCTGTGCATGTCTGTCATTGTACTTTGACTGTGTACATGTCACTGACCTCTTGTCTTTTGTCTTAGCTCACTGAATGGTGACTACAGCCATGCAGGTTTGGCCAAGGTTCAGGACGACATCATCATTAACATCTTTGATGAGGTGTCATTTCAACACACAGAGGTGTGAATTGAAGGGGGAGGGGGAGGGAGGGGAGACAACCACACTGTATATGATATAAGATAAGACAGACAGACAAAGCATCATGCCACAGTATAGAGGGGAATTTTGTATTTCTGAAGAAGCCTGGCATTTTTTGCATGTTTTGATGTACTGTATCATGCATTATACATTAAAGATGTACGTGAAATGATACAAAGATGTGAATCTGAAGCAAAAAGTAACAATGCCATTGACAATGAAGCAGTCATTGTACTTTCACTGCAATCATACAGAAATAACCTCTGAACACTGGGAAGGCCTATTCAAAGTGAATGGAACATGCAGCTAATTTTTCCTTTGAGCTGAATTACCCCATAAATGCAGTGTGAAAAACACTAATCCACCCTCTCTCTCTTTGATCCCAGAGAGACATCCTGAGGGCATGTGGAATGCATACCTACTTTGGCCGACAGTGGCTGGGCTCTGTGAACATACCCTTCAGCACTCTGCTTAGGGAGTCTAAGGTACAGCTCCTGACTTCACCTACACACAGCAACCAAGGCTAAGAGAGTGCTTTTGTAAAGAACAGGATGTGGGAATTCAAAATAATTTTTTTTTAACTCTCCCCCCATTCAGGCCTTGTTGGAGGCCACATAACATATCAGCAGGGAACTTGATAGCCTTGCGTCATTTTTGCAGAGTCACATCTGTGGCCCACCGCTTTCGCCCTCCCACCTCTGTTCTTCTGTCTCTCCTCCACTGTGGCGCCCACGGCTGTGTGGGTGCTATGCTGAGGCAGTGCCACATATTCACACGTGGAAGAAGCCACTAAGCACCGCACACATGCCTGCCCATATTTTTCTGTTGAATTAAACATAAAGACCTAGGATGCGTTTCCAAAAAAACAGTAAGCAACTTCGTTGCCAGTTGCCATTACCAACCTGCTTTTGGAAGACAGACACCAGTAAAAGACATAACTTAAGTCGGCAGATGTATTGTTGCTGATTGTTGCGTACACAAATTGTTTAAAATCATTGTGACTGTCATAACAGCGTAAAGGTGATCCAGTCCTATACGGATTTTGGCAATCCCTGGTTCACACATAGTCATCTTTGTAAAGTAATGCACATTTGAACCCTTTTATGACAGTATTGTGTGTATGGACAACTAAATGAATTTGTGTAACATTCCTTCAGATCAGTTGCATTTTGAAGATCAACATGCCCCCTGCACTATTAGGCTATTCATGGTCTAGGAATGATGAACACAAGGATAATAGTAGCCCAGCAAAGGAAAAAGCAGACAGTTACCTCACTGTCTACATTATTCTGGACCCGCCTATCCCATCTGAAGAAGACCCACCATCCCTGGTCGCTGAAATGGTAAACGATAGTTTACTCTAAATAATGTAAACTTCTGAACAATGTGTTTTTTTGTACTCTTAACTAAAATCTCATTCTTTGTGGTGCAAAACAATCAGGACAGTGTTCAGAAGCGAAGGGTGAGTGTGACTGCTCTTTCAAATAAGAATTCACATATATCTGCCTGCACTGTGCGACATGATTATAAGCCCGCTGTCTTTCTGTGTCAGCTTCCAAGCCAAGAAAAAGAGTCTACTCTGGCTGAAGCCCAGAGGTTTGAGATGGCATGCAGGGCCGAGGGTAAACAGAAGCGGTTCATGTGCACTGTCGTGAACGGAGAAGGGCAGCTGGTCCTGGCCACCAAGTTTATCAAACCGGTCGCACCTCCCCCAGAGGTCCTCCATCTTGATGAGGAGGAGGATGGGAGCAACCTAGTTTTCTTGGTACAGCACACTGACACTCAAAAAAGAAAGAAGCTGATATTGTATAAACATTAAACTAGACACTCAAGAGCTGCTCGGATTATGAGGATTAATGCATTAAACCAATACATATGAGTGCACCGTATACAATACATACAGTGTGCACAGCTTACTGTATTTGTAAAAGCAATATTCTAAGCTATTTCCCACTTCCCTTCAGAGAAGAGTAGCTGCCTTTGTGTCTTTGATTCCTGTTTTGCCAAGTTCATCTGAGGTTGGAGACTATGGAGAGATGTGGCTCACCTCAGAGGTACTCACTGGATGCAATAACAGTGCTACAACTGACTTGAGAATGCCCAACTCACAGACATAATTGTTATTTGCAATCAAACTTCATAAGGATATATTCCTTGTTCAGTTTCTTAAAATGAATCATTGTATTTGCATCTGAAAACCTGACAGGATTGTTTGAGACTGGTCATTGGAAATAATGTCAGTTTGGCCATCCTCCTGTGCAACTTCTTCCTGCATTTAAAAGTACAGGCATGGGTTCTTCTAGGTACATCACTTCTTGAGGTAAGATAACAGAAATTAAATGAATGCCCATTTACTTTGCCTTTTGACTCAAGTTTAGGTAAAGAGCCTCACCACAACTGATAAACTGACAGATCCTATATTTTCCAGGGTGAGACAGCATATGTTTTAACCACCGGGTCCTCTGGTCATTTGGTATGGAATCCAAAAGATGGGAGACACCACAGTTTACATGATGCACTCTGTCCAATCATCAAAGTGGATTGTTTGGTCAACTGGCAAAATGTACATATAGTATTTGTACAGATGCCCTTTTTTCCAGTGTATTAGTTTTAATTTTAAGATTTTAAACAGTGTTTTGGGTAAAAAAAGACACTGGACTTGATATAATTCTGTCATGGTTTTCTTTGGGTATAGAGTTGGAGTAGAGCTAGAGTTCCTACTAAACAGCTTTCAATGAGGCTTGTAGAATTGACATGAGATGAGAGGCTCTAGTGTTTATCGTTTATCAGACCTCTTTGCCTCGTCCTTCATTGTGGCTTTGCCCCTGCCTGTCTGTGTAACCAGAGATAAACAAGCAACACTGCTGTCTGTGTGCCTCATAGGTGTGGTTTTATAAGAGAGGCACAAGTGCACTGCCTCACCAGTTCAAGCTTTCGGATAAGTCTTTATGGATTGCTTTGTTCTCAGAAAACCCCCAGCCAGAGCCACACGAGGTTAGTCTCTAAAACCCTCCTATGCAATTACCTATGAAACAGTGATGTCATGTGGCCACAATTGGAACTGCAAGTTATCTACAATTGATTTGTTATTTCAGTTCCTTAAATTGTTGCTGTATATTTAGACAATGACAATAGTATTGCATGGTTTAATAATGATTATTTAATTTGTGTCTGTACAAATTGTAAGTCCCCAGCAATCCAGTATCTCCTGCCTCAGTCAGAGTTGGCTGAGGTCATACAAAGAAGGTAGGTTTAAACCACAGAAGTATAAATAAAGTGAACTTTTTTTCCCTCAGATTAGTGACTGTCCTCTTCAGCAACATTTGTTTTTGCAGTTATATTTGTCTTTCTGAGTTGTGTTTTTGCCTGTTAGGTTAGGGGATCGGTTGAAGCAGAATTTCATGGAATGGCGGTGTCCTCACCCGACACGGTGGAACCGGCGTTGTCCTGCCTTGCTGAGTGAAATCCTGGCCAAGTTTGAGATGCAGGCAGACTCTTCTAATATGGCGTTAGAGCTTTACAATCTGTCTACCCAGATGAGTGATGTGAAGGTGAGGCTGAGGCCTCTAATCACTGATATGACGATTGCTGCTGGTTAATAGCAGTGAGCCCCCTGGTTGTCAAACGATTC
Source organism: Tenualosa thibaudeaui (assembly GCA_027481765.1). NCBI lineage: Eukaryota > Metazoa > Chordata > Actinopteri > Clupeiformes > Clupeidae > Tenualosa > Tenualosa thibaudeaui. The sequence continues at coordinate 1,042,314 of JAIFZK010000012.1, forward strand.
ATTGAAATCAATTTACTGATCCTGATTTAGAAGTCAGCATGTAGAACCTTGAGTAAACTGTAGAACCTTGCATAAAATTGGTTTGGAAAACATGGACACACTTTGCTATGAAAACATTTGTGCCGGATTCTTTTTTTATTTTCACCATAGTCTGCTCAGATTCTAATAAGTCATGAATTTAGTGGAAATGTGCTAAGGCGACATTCTTTGTTGGTGTAATTTAGTCTGTGACCTTAATCAAATGTGACCAGTATTGTTTTGTGTTAGACCAGACAAAAGCATAACACTGTAAATGAACAATGCTTCCTTTGTGTTCAGGTGACAGGCATGGCCATTCGTATGGCCTTCACGAATATGGACGCTATGATTAAACAAGTTCAGCGCACGCAGATCCATTGCACTGAGATCCCTGGGACAGAGTTTGCCCTCTCTGTCTACATTCACCCCTACCCAAATGACATCTTGTCTGTTTGGATCTTTCTAGCAACACTGGTAAAATGGAACATACTATTTGCCCCCCATGTTAAGGTGAACAGAAGTAACCATGTTTGCCTACATTAATTTGAAGACATATCAACATCTGAGACCATTCTAATACTTTCAGTGCATCCTGTTTTTGTTTGCCAGAGGAGAGCAGACTGTGATACCAACATTGGCTATGACAATCCCATTGGTACATCCAATCAAATCAGATCATTTTGTTCTTAATGTCAGTGTTGATTTAGGCCAGTCTGTATAAGTCTTTGCAGTTGTCTAACTGTTCATGTCCATTGTTAGATATGTAATAAATCTTTTGCACCCATACTTAGAATCTCTCTATAAATAGTTCCGCACTTAAAATGGTTAATTTGGTAACGGAAAGTGTACCAAATATAGATGCTGTATGTCTTAGTCAGCTGCCAACAAAATGTTCATACACTTAAAAGATATACAGTGACATTAAAAAGTTTCTACATGACAACTTGGCACAAGCTTACGTGAAAGTAACACAGGGGACATGTTTTCTTGAGCTGTTCATAGTCACCCTGCCGTGTGTTTTTATTTAAAAACAAATAATGAATCAAAGTGCACTTGTTTGGTTCACAGGACAACAGTCTACATTCAATGCTTCTGAGGTAGCAGTGCACAAAAAACAACTAGACCTACTTGTAAAAACTGCAATACACCTATGGTTCTTGCAAAGTCTTCATTGAAAAATAATCACATGATATCCTGAGAGAATGAGGTAAACAAAAACCCACAAGAACATAATCAGTAGATTAAAGGCAAAAAAAAAGGTACTATTGCACATTTGCATGCCCTGATTCTGCACAACATAGAATGTAATGCTGTATTCCTATCACTTCTTAACCAGTTACCTTTCGGTTTTTTAGTTTTTCTTTTCTTTTTTTTTTTGTTAAAAAAGAACATCGTTTTAGCAGCTGAAATGATTCAGTCAATCCTCCCACTCAGGTGAGGTGGTGTGTGTGTATGTATGTATGTATGTATGTATGTGTGGGGTTAGCTTTGTAACCTTGGCTCCATTGTGTCCACACCTATCCATTGCTAGAAAGAGCCACAATCACCTCTCAAACTGGGTCGTGGCACACGTGTACAGTGCGTTCAACTGATAGCCCCGAGAGGGCAGGTTCCCTTTTGGGTCCAGTGGGGTGGATATGGCTTGCCCCTGTCCCAGAGTGCCACTGGGCTGCAGGGTAGTGGCGTGGGTCAGGTAAGGTGTTGGACCGTGGGCCTGCGAGAGCCCAGGCTGTGAATGGTTCGGCTGAGTGTACTGCAGTGCAGGCCTCTGGAGGTATTGAGCCGTGCTCTGGGGCTGTGTCTGGAATACCATCTGTGAGGGCTGGGACGTTGGATGCTGGCACTTCTGCTTGTTTGCCTCTTTCAGGTCACCTTCATGCGCACTGAAAGCCACAGAAACAAAACAGAGTTAGTTTTGTATCCTACTAGCCTGGCCTTGCCTTCTTAGCACTTCCACTGATTGTCATCTCCCTACAGGGTTAGTCTGGATTTGATTCCATTGAGCGTGTCTCAGGAGGCATTTTAATCTGTCCAATCAGCAAACAGAGGAAGGCGTTTTGAATGCAGAGCTAGAATGGATCAGTCAGGGGCTAATCCAATCTTTTTAAATTTAAACAGCTCAAGCGAGCAATTGAATCTCACTACCGAATGTCTAGACCCTCTGTACGAAACGAAAGTGTGGAACAAGGGTCTGGTTTTATACCAGGCTAGCATCCTCGAGCAATGTGAAGAATATTTTCTCCCTGGTTTCTCAGTCATCTCACTTCTATTAACCCATAATTCAATATGAATTGTATATTAGTACAGTTGTAAAAATACCACTGGTAAATTAGAGACCAATTACTCACATCAGTAACCTCTCCACACAGGGCAGCAAATGTTCCCATGGATAGAGGGTGAGGTGCTGGAGACGACTGGGCCACGTGGGGGACAGACGAAGTATGATGCGCGAGGCTGCAACACAAGCAGCCGCCACCAAAGAAGGTGCAAAGCTTAGAAAGACATGATCTGCAAAGAAGAGGACAAAGTCGTGATCATTTTCAGGCGTCGAAGGCCTCAGCCTGCTTCAGTTTGGCTCATGTCATGCATGCATACATGCACCACGAAGGCTTCAGGCACACAACACTGACAGTGAAGATAAAATGAACAAAATCTTAGCTGCAAATGAAAGGTTGCTTGAAAATTTGCCCAGGTATGTAGTAAATAGGCTTCACTTTACAATAGCCGAGAAGGAGAGTATGAATCAAAACCTGTGTAAAAATAGTATCTTGGAGTGGTCATTACAAAACCGCTAGGTGGAGTGAATGCACTGAAATTCTGATAAAATCTAGTACAAATGCATACTTTGAACAGCAACATGACCATCATTATACCAGTAGCACACATGCATAGCATTTGATCTCTTGTTTGCTGAATTTTTTTCCTGTGCATCACTCACCTTGTAATGAGACCTCTAAGAAGTAGTCTGCATACTTGCTCATGTAAAGGACAGTCTTCTCCAGGCAGACCATGGGCCAGCCATCATGCAGGTCCCCCTCATGGACCGCAATTGACAAGTAATACTCAATGAAATGGGCAGCTGTGGGAAGGTATAGGTTCCACTGGAAGGTCTCCAGGAGCAGCAGCTCCATGTGTAGAAGGCCCTGTCTGCTCAGAACCAAGCCCATGGAGCTCATGCAACCTAGGCTATTCAGTGTCTGGAGCTTGGGGACCCTGTCCTCTCTCTCCTCAAACTTGCCTAAAGGCAAACAAATATACATCAGATCAAATTTGCATTGGTCCTGATGATCAAATAAAATAGCCTTGAAGAATATGAAAACAATCAAATTGTTCTCATGACAGACAAAGGCAGACGAATGCTTTTGTGTATTCATTCAACCGCTGACTGTACATAATGGTCAAATATTCAAATACACAAAAGTTCAGTTAATAAAATCAAAGTTGCATGCACATGCACAAAAAAAACACCCTGTAGAAACTCTTACTGGCTAAGAGCAAACAGGATAGGGCGACTATGTGAAGCTGCTGCACAGAGATGTCATAGCGGTCCATAAAGAGATCCAACAGGTAAACTGCCAGGTGTCTGGCTGTTGGACATAATTTGAAGCGATTGCTCACTACTGCTATGAGGTCTGCAAAGTAGCGCCTCAGGTTGAGTTGTGGAGATTGGCCTTTGTAGATGGGCAGCTTAAGCTCCTGAAATTGTCAAACAAGCATGAATTAAATATGCATGTCATGAATGTGCCTAATGATCAACAAATCATACCATCATAAGAAGCAACCAATGATGACAAGCGACAGTAATATGAAAGCACATTTTAGTTGTGTCAGTATACCTTGAGGCGAAGAGCCTGGTGTATGTCTCCTGCAAGCTGCCCTTTCCACCAGTGACCCTCAAGCTCCATTGAGTTAACCGTCTCTGGCTGGCTGAAGAAAATGTACAAGCAAGTTAGGCTACATTAAAGTAAGACTATGTAATGTGCCACTATTTGACATATTCTTTTGTTTTAATGTCATTCAAATTAATTTGGATGGCATATGGTCATATAAGGAGCACATACGTAAACACATGCCATCCAAGATATGAACTATGCAAGCAATGTAGGAAACCACAACAAAAAATAAAAACTTTATGAACTTTACCGCATGACATTGCTGACTATTGGCATCAAACATTCCTAACAGGACCAAAAGGGCCACGGGACCTCCTCAGGCACCTAGTCCCCAAAACAGCAAAACTTTTGTGATGCTTTAAGTTCATGTACGCTACAGCGAGAACAACTGTGTGTCCTCAGTTGAAGCCATAGCGTGATCAAAACGCTTTGATTGGGTGAATCAGACTCTGAAGCGTGCAAAGTTCAGGATTCTTTATTAGCATAAAAGCTACTGGCTATACTTTAGCTTCCAAATAAGTGATCACAGCTGATGGATCATTCCTTTACAAGAGACCAAAAGCTGACCTACATCTATGCCACCAAGTCCGACGGAAGTTATGAATGAGCGAGCTTTAATCGAAGGCCTTAGCGGGTATAAGCCATAGGTAGAAACAAAGTAAGAAGTTAGGGTACGATGTTACATTGTATAACCAGAGCTGATATTACTCTGGCATCCTCGCACGAAGAAATGAAAGTTTAGCTCGGCGCTTAAAGGTAAACGATAGGTTGGCAAGGCAGCCACATTGGCTAAATCAGATTACCAGCAGTCGAAATGAGAATAGTTTTAACACCGGCCCGTCTGCCCGCAGCTAACGTTATTCACATTGGTCCAACAAAATGTTTAACCAGAGATAAACTTGTAGGCTAAGACACCCACAAACACTTACCCCAAACATGGACTCTCGACTAGGCTAAGCTCGAGACCGAACGCTATGAGTTTTACAGTCTTGAAGACTAAAATGATGACAATAGAACACGAAGTTTACGGTTTCATTGTCTAAGTTTACAATAAGCAAGACTGGGACGGCTAGGACACATGGAAAAGCTATTCTGCCAATTGACTGCTCCCTTACACCCTAAACTTCCCAACAAACGCCCAATCAGAAGCGGACTTACATGGGATCACAGGGAAGTAGGGACATCTCATTGAACCTAAATGCATTTAGAATACCAACAATCACAGCTTCGTGGGTGGTGGTAGGCCTGTCACTAGAAATCTTCACTAAGGCATACTATGATGTTCAATTTCGAGTCTTGTCAGCGTTCAGAAAGTTCGATGTTACCCTCGAAAACTCTCACGGCCCACTTAAAATCTGGATCCGCCCCCATTAAGGGTGACGGACAGGAAGTTAGTTTCATTGAAGATAAATACACATCTATCAGAGGTTTGATGGTTGTAATCCATGGTTGAACCGCCTGTGATCTGAATTGACTGTTGAATTTGCAGGGTAATGCTGTAAAATAGTTCTTGATTTGTTTAGTTGCTTTGATCATCTCATCACTGTCCTTCAGGCTGAACCAGTTTTAAACTGATCTAATGTTAGAAATTGCAGACAAAAGTACCAGAGCTCAAGACTGTCTCACAGTAGCCACATTCACACTGACACAAAAGACTCACTTATTCAACCTACAGGACATTAACATGAACCAGACACAGATAACTTTAGACAAGACCATACACATAACTTTAGACATTGCAGACGTTACATGCTAGACAATACAGCAGTAATGCAGCAGTCAGTGAGGGAAGGTATAATTGTTGAAAAGGTGCAGTCTTTTCTTATGCATTTTTGAAGTCTGTTACAGTCTGATGTGATACTCTGATGTGATGAAGGGTGTCACTGCAAACTTTGATGAAGGTATGAAAAAAAAACATAGCTATTTCTGAAGGGCTTGTGAAACTGATCTGGTAAGGCACACTTATCTCATATTGTGTGTTGAGAGAAGTAGCAAGGTGCTATTTAGAATCGGAAAATAAAAAGCAATACATTAACAGTTAATGCAGTTAAGGCAAGGCATTAATGCATGTAAGTGCAATGCAGTTTTGAAAGCACGGATCCACCACAGTAATATAGATGTGCAATTGGTGCAGTAACTTCCTTAGTGGTAAGAGACCATATTGGAAGACCATAGGAAACTGTAGAAAGCACAATCACGTGTTAATAGGTTTCAATTGCATGAATAATGTGTTTGCTACGCTTTTGGTTAGAGTTCAATGTTTCAATTTAACATTAAATCTCATTCAGGCTACACCCCTTGAAAAGGGTGGTCAGTCACTCATTGCCAGACCCTAGATACTGACTGACATGGGTCTGGTTCACTGGCTAACAATACTACACAGAACAGATTTAGGAAAAGTGGGCCTCATTCACTGACTGTACAAATACATTTCTTCTAACCCACAGACAGTTTTCACAAAGATTCTGACATTCACCAATGTTGTCTAGTTTTATCTATGTTTTATCAATGTTGTCTAACTGTTATCTAGTTTTAACTGGGACCTTATTAAGAATAAATTGAAGAAAATTCTTAATACGCAAATGTGAATTGAACTACATCAAAGATGTGTTGTGTATCTGTCTGTCAACAATCCTCAAGGATAATGCCAGCCTTATGTCCATTATGAAAGAAATAACTAGGACTATAACAAAGCTAAACAAGAATGTCCAATTTTGCTCTGGTAAGTAGTTTACAGTTGGAGGCTTGAAAATGTTAATGCTATTCCTGCAATCAGGGTGAGTTTCCAGACTGTGTTGTTGTGACTGTTGCTGAAAGTGTCAGTGCTAACTTACTGTTACTGTTGCAAACAGTAACAGTAAGTTAGTACTGACACTTTCAGGATACCCATCACTGCTTGACAGTGTAATAAGAGTCAAGCATCCACAAACTCTGCTGGCCATTGAAGAGTAAGTCCCCCTAAGTGGTGTGGTGTCGACGGGGGCCAACGACAAAGTCGCCAGTCTGTTTTCTTTTTTTTTTCATTTAGTTTACCACTACTGTGATGTCAAAACTTATTATTCAGGTTAAAAACTTACAAAGGGGGTTGTCAGCCCTTGATGAAAGACACAATAAACTTCAGTTAAAAGAACTAAGATGGTGTATCCTTACATAATTTAGACTTTCATATGCTGCAGGCCTGTAATCTTCTGTACTATAAGTTCAACTGAACTAGGTTTATTTCCACTTGGTGGCTCTGATCCATAACCATCTAAACCTTTTATGGACTTTGAGTGCTGTAGTGGACTTCAGTCGCATTAGGTACAAGACAGTGACTGTGTCCAATCAGGGCATTACGGCAACTTCAAGGTAGTGACAAGAGATCTTTTTATGTAAGCAAAATATGGGGCTATAGAAGATTCATTACGAAACCTCAATGACTGACTATGAACACATACATTTTATTTTAGATAAAATCATTATTTCTGTCTCTAACAACTGCATGTCTTGTTCAATTGCTGTTTCCTGTGCATTTGATTCAGGGTTTCGGGCACCAAGGACAAGCAATTAGGCCTTAGTAGATTTATTTGTCCTGAGGGGAAACCTGTTTTCTGTAGCCTATTTAACCAATAGTCCACACAGGGACCCAAGCATTGAGCTCACGGGGAGCTAAGGTTGTCAAAATAATCAATAATCCGATACGTCTTGATACCAAAAATGAGCATTGAAATAGGACACTCATTTCCAACAGTGTCACTGCCAATAGTGCCATCTCCCTCCTATTTGGCACAGAGTTTCACAGTGCTACAAAGGCGGGTGGGCAGGCATGCAGTCCCATGCCTCAAAAATGCTTTTCATAATTTTTTTCCCTCCCATGGTATTGAAAATTGTATTTAATATTGAATATTTAAATTAATATTGAATATCACACACACACACAAACTAGGCACAAACCCACACGTGGAACAGTGGCAGCCTTTTTTGTCAGCCACTGGATCAAATTAGAATCCCAAATTTCTCAATGTCACCACTAGTGAATATAACAGGTGGACGTTTGTGCCTATCTTTAGTAATGCCTTTCTTGCCAATAGCCTATCATATCATAAACATAAATATTGGTCTACATAAAATTAAAACAATCAGATCCAGTGGAGCAAGAGGGAATCGTCACCATGCAGCTTTGCATTGCAGTATGATATTTAGATACCGTGCTGTTCGTGTAGTTGGTGAGTAATTTAAGATAATGACCTACCACTCGATATGACCCCAACATAGATCACCATACTCCACATCTTCCTTGACAATATGAAACGTTCTATGTGCTAATCGGCTTATTCTAACATTTAACATGATTAGCAAACTAAAAAAATGGTGTCTCATTCCGCTGCCTAAACTATGTACAGAATCGTTTCTGCTATAACAGCCTGTTGAAGCACCGCACTTGCAAACGCTGAGTTGGTATAATACAACTGTTATAAACTGTACAGATAGTTTGAAAGAGGAAGCACGTGTCATCTGAATAACAAATCTCCTTCCGATCTGCCCGTAGCCATCAGTGCACATTCATGACAGCGCTGTTGGTCAAACAATAAAGTGTAGCATGAAATGTCACGGTTTAAATGGTTGATGGCGTAACAAGTAATTCGCTCTCATCCGTTTTGGGACTTGTAAAGGCTGAGGTTTGCTACACTTGCTTCCCGACTTCAATCATCCCCCGGATTGAGGTGTCATGGCCGCTGTTTACTGAGCTGGAAGTTTAGGAGGTAACGTTAAGTCAGTATGTTGCATGATGTTTGTTGGACATGTTTTTGAAAAACTACGGTAATTGTTAGCAGGTACATAACGTTTTGTCTGTAGACGAGCCGGTGAAACAGACGCAAATAACGTTAGTCATGAGGAAAGTAGCTAACGTTAACGTTAAGCGTTTAGCTTTAAAGTGGATTGTTGAAGTAACGTTACGTTGTGACCCAACACATAGAGAGCACACACTCTCCTCAAACACGTTCAAACATGCAAGCATAGCAAGGAATTAAACGTATGGAACTCGAAAGACGTCTGATATCTTTTCATGAAGGCCATATTTGCATCAGAATCACAATGCAACAGGCGAGTAATACGACAGTAAACTTTCCAGTTGCCTTTCGCGGTTTTGTTGTATCCACTTAACGTAACGTAGTTTGCAGCAATTCATCGAAAGAAACTGACTATATTCCAGTTTTAATATTATGCCACAGTTGCACATTACCTTATACACACGAGCATATTTTAGCTGAAAGCAACAATATTATAAGAGAAGTTTGAGTAGTTTACTAGCTACGGGCTCTGTGTCTTTCTCTTCATACGAGAATAAAGATCTTATGAAATAGAATCAAAATAGCCGAGGGAACGGCAAGCCAGATGGTAGACATTTGAATATCCCATTGATGATTTTAACTGGGCCTTTCTCTTACAGCAGCATAGGCCTGTGCTGAAATGTTTCTGTGCTACAGATTGCAATTAATAACACAGTAACAATGATTGTAATCATAACATCTTAATTCATGTGGAATGCACCCTTATCAGAAAGGCATTTGACGGACATGACTGGATGGATAAAATCACTAAAGTATTTTTTGTTTAAGGCTTTGTAGGTTACCATGGAACAAAATATCAAAATGGATAATCAACATGTCAACAATGACAAAGGAAATTGGTGCAAAAGACTCCGCTCAAGAAAAGGCACTACTCGGTGTTCATCTTTGGAAAAAGCCAATAGGACTGAAAACAGTGTGCACAAGGGAGAGCAATCTGACTGCAAGATATCTACCCCGCCGCCCCCCAAAAAACAACAGAATCAGCATGCAACAGACACGGCTGAGCACACACCCACGCCTCTGCCTGACAACAGCAGTGAAGTGCCCCAGGAGCTGAAAACATCTGAAGAACATCACAAAGCCAGCTTGCCCTCTGCTACCCCTGTTGATGCCTCAGGCACTCCACCCAGTGGTCTCTCACCTCAGTGGCCCGAGGATTATGAAGACATCAAGCACACAGCCCCGCCGCTGCCTAAAAGCCTCAGTGACCCCCACAGCCTCAACGGGGTGTTCACCTGTGTGAGGTGTAAACTCTACACAAAAGACATTGGCACTTTTTTGCAGCACAAACATAATGTCCAACATGAGCCACCATTGTCTGGGGATGCCAAAGAGGCATGTGCAAGCCAAAGCCATGATTTAAACAATTACCTCTCGCTTACCTCGACAGGACCTCCTCTCAAGTATGAGTATGACTCCCAAAAGCATCCTCAGAACGATTGCGCAAAGCACACGGCAGCTGTCACCAGGAAAGAAAAAGAAAGAAAGTACATCTGGAGGAAGAAGGAAATTCAGCCGAAAGTGGAAAACAGTACATCACCAGGACTTAAGCTACGTCTGACAAAGAACCCACTAAAAGCAAACTCCTGGATGGCTCGAGGGCTTCTCTCTCTGTCTGGGGAGGGAATGATAGATGAAAATGCTCTTTTTCTGACACCAGAAAAGACTCTGGAGGCAACCAACCAGTATCTCGAGAGGACTATTGTTTCTGAAAAAAGTGGCAAGAAGACCATGATAAAAGAAGAACTCAGAAACCTCAGTCAGCCTGTTACCCCAGTGTCACTGCTGTTGCCAAAAAATGGGAAGGCGTTGCCTCCAGAATCTGTTAACCCTAGCAATAACGAGCTGGCCGTTCTCATGGAAAAAAACAATATCTCCATCCCTCCTAACTGCACCACTAAGGTTCAGGGGTTTAAGATGGTGGATGGCAAAAAACATTTGGTGCTGAAAGTCATACCGCCTGCAAAGCAAGAAATCATGGAGACGGTTGAGTTAATGCCATGTTCCACTGAAGGTGTGCTGAGCAACACTACAAGCGAGTGTCAAAATCTTGACCAAAATGATTCAGCCTGCTCTGTTACACAACACCAGCCATGCAATGGAATTTCAGCACATGAAGCAATCAGCATATATTCTCCAGTGTTAGGAGAGACTGATACAGACTGCAGTCCCTTGGAAAAATCTGCATACGGTCAGTGTGAAGACCAAGGGTTCTGCAATGGACCAAAACAGGGCTGCGATGACCATCATAGTCTTAATCAGGATGAGTATGAGAATAGTCACAAAGCAGGTGATGATCTGCAAATATCAGCTCAGGAGGTGTTGAAGCAACAGCTGTCAGACATGGCCCCTTTTCTACCAGTTATAGAACACACAGCCTGTAAGAGCCCTGTTAATTTGTTGCATGAGGCCCTTCTGACTTCTGCAAGGGAACCAAACGCCAGTGTCAATGTGACTGATGGGTGTCTCTCCACAGCTGCAGAAGAAGATTCCAGCTCAGAATCCGATGGAGGGTTTCCAATTTCACAGTCTCCTCCAGACTCCGACACATTTCCTGCCTCTCCCTGCCAGCCATGCGAGGATGGAACAGAACATTCCCATACCGATGACGGCACAATAATTTTGAACGTCAGGGAATCTCACGTCAAAGAAAATAACGCAGATGTTTCTGAGGTCTCTGGAACAGCTGAATCAGTAAAATCTCTGCAGGGCTTAGCTGTTTCAGTCCAGACCACTTGTCTTCAGAACAGTGAGACTTCATGTTGTGTATCATCTCCCGATGTCACGGCACAGCCTATTACTGATCTGAGGATTGTTCAGGTTCTGACTTGCACTCAAGGTTAGTGATGTGATAACTTATTGGCATCAACTACTATCATCAAAGACAACTACAAAAATGATTAAAAATGTTTGGTTTATTTAGTCGGTCTTTAATCAAGGTTTGGTAATTACCTGACTTTTAAGATTGTGAATAACTATAGAATAATATGTGCCATTATGTGATGAGATGACATGAAGGTTTTTTCATGCCAGTACATTTGTACATTCAAGTACATTTGTTTTGGACAGCAAACCATTCAGTAAACTTATGCAAATAAAAGGTTAGGTGCATCACACAGGACAATATTGTACTATCCTAAAAGTGTCTGAAATAATCAGAAAATGCATTTTTACTGTCTGTGTCTCCTGTTTTTGTCCAACCAAGGTGTTCTAAACTATTGCTTTTTATGCCATATATTCAGTACAGTGCATCTCTCCATTTTAGATGCAGTGGAAAAACCTGATCCTCAGGTGCCGTCACCCCTAAGGACTGAAACGGCAGTAAACAACAAGAGGCCCAGGGACTCATCCCCAGATCTCTCCCAAGACCGATCAGCCTCCAAAGCCAGGAGAGACGAGGTTGACTCTGAGGATGGCACTGGTTCTACTTCCACAGAGGCTGGTTGCTGGGAGCCATCGCCCCGGCACGCGGAAAAGACCCTCAGGCTCTTCCCTTTCAGCTGCTTCCAACTCATCAAGAAGCCACAGGGAGAGCAGCCAGTCGTGGTCCTCAACCACCCCGACGCCGACATCCCCGAGGTGGCCAACATCATGACCGTGGTCCACAAGTACGGCAATGAAGTCCAAAAAGTGGTGCTGTGTCAGCGGACACTGAAGGCCCTCTCAGACTTTTGGGGTGACGGGGGGACCTCACCTGCGACTAATAGCACCTCTCCCTCACCGCGTCGTGTCCACCCCGGGAGCACAGTAAAGGAGAGGTTCTCGTTAAAGCTAAAACTGAGGAGGTCAGGTCAGAATGCATACCAGGTTGTGAACACAGGGAGACAGCAGTCTCTGCGGTGCTGGTTTTGTGGACGCATCTTCACCAACCAGGAGGATTTCATCTGCCACGGACAGAGACATCTAATGGAAGCCAACAGTGATTGGAGGAGCGGCTGGTTTAAGAGCCATTGAAAGCAAATAAGCTTTATTTATTTTTTTCCCCATATTTTGTTGAGCATTATGTTAATCCCAAAAACCTCAGGATGATTATTATGTGATGTAACAGTGTGGTAAAGCACCATAGTTTCAGTTACTTTAGAGATGAATGGACATATCATTTGGTAGTCTGTCCTACCTCGTCATAGTTCTCAAATAGAAATTGAATTGTGACTTGAACAGTGATTTTATTTAAACCACAACTCAGCCATTGGTCAAGTTTTGTGGCACACCATCTGTATTTACTTTATTTAATTTATTGTCTACGCTGTTAGACTACTTTTTTGTAAATTTGTCCGGTTCTGTAAGTACTGTACTGTCTGTACACTCAGGAATGAATGAAAAGGGTAAAACTCTGTAGTGCATTGTTACACAGTCCCCGTTAATCAGGCTTCACTCAAGTGTGTTAACTGAAGTTCCCTGAAACACTAGTTCAGGAAATGTACCATCATGTTAGCAAACAGTTTCTATTGTATACATGTAGCTACTTTTTTTTTTTAATATTCACATTGTAAATTAGTTTTATATTCACATCTATAAAGCTTTAATCAAATAAGTAGTGATAACTGTTAGGCCATATGTCTATGATTAATTATGTTTCAGTAATTGTGCTAAACATTTGCTAAATTTTGAATACTATCATTTATTTTGCAGTCACACAAATCCGCATAATGACTTACTATTTGAACGTTTAAGGTGATGATCTGGAGGAGTAGGTTGTGCTTCAGCGCACAGAAGCAGATTACTGAATGTTGTTCTTTGACCAAAGTCTATGTTTTGATCACACTGAGAATGCAATAGTTGTAAAGGTGAAATATATCTTCAGGGAACACCTTCCAAGTAGCTGAATGTGATTTATCTAGAGCTCTTCTTCTCCTTAACTTGAAGATGATTTATTTATTTTTGCACTCTGATAATTGCAGCACTTTTGATTAGGCTGAAAGTCTTGCGATGCATTAGCTAATTCAGATGTGAATTTTTAGATTCAAAGGTCTATTGTGTTGACAACATGAGCCATGTAACAGCAGAAGCTTTATATCATTATCTGTCCAACAGAACATTACAGTCCATGCACTGAAGAACCTTTTGCACTGCGAAATGCTCTTGACAATCTTCTGTCCATATTGCCATCTGATTTGGTAAACAAGTGGTCCACCATCCTGTGGATATATGAGGTCATTTTGAAGTGCCTGAAATAGACTGAACTTATTCTTCTGAAGCGATTCTTCTTTGTACCATCCTTTTATGTCCTGCTGTTTCAGGGCATTAAAGTGCTGTAATAAATTTTTTAAATCTTACTAAAAGGGCTCCTCAGTTGTGCAGTCATGCATTGCTAATGTAGTGTAGCGTTTGTGTAACCTGAACTTACAAAAGCTATGCTAAAAAAGTAATGATGCTTGACTACTAATTGAAAATTTTACAAATAAGCTTGGTTTGAAAACTCCAATACAGTTTAAAACATCAAGGCAGTAACAGTCCACCAAAATATATTTTCTGCTTAACCAGGTCTATCCTTGCATCCGTACAGCTTATATCCATGGCATATCAATACATCCATACATACATCCATACTTCAAAGTCAAGGTCAGGGTATACACTGAGCCAAGTTGTGTTTTCAGCTCATTTTCTGTACAGTTAATCTGCACCGCTGGCTTCTTTTGGAGGTATCTTCAGACATCTAGAGCCATACTGCTTTCCGGTCTCTGCAGGAAGCCCAGCCCAGCTCAGGACTCTCAGACCTGGATGGGATGCAACAGTTTGGTGGAGTCTTTGCTGTTGTTCTGGCTGTCGATCAGAACCAGAGGGATGCGCTGATGGTTTTCGACGATGTGTGCAACAGAGTTAAAATGCTTCAGGAGAAACAAAAATGGAAGGTCTGGTTACTTGTGCAGTGCCTTTGGACTCATGTCACATGTAACAAATCACACCAGGTATCTTAAGGTGATGCCATTTCAGGCTACAAGCTGCTATGTGAAATTTTCATTTTCAATAAATTATACAATGGCCACACATGGCAGAATGTGATAGGATGGCCCAGCACTAGTTGGTTTGCATTCAAACTAACACTGCTTTTTTGAGAACATGACAAGAAGATTGTTGTTGTACTTCACATTGGGATACTGTTTCATCTTTTTGGATACTTTAATCTACAAAAATACCATTTAGTAATACCACCAAATAGTACCTTTGAGGGTCAGTTAACCACCCTGGCACCATTGTGCTTTTCTCTGACATTACTCACTTCCTTATGAGAGTCATTGAATACAGGGATGATAAAAGTAGTTTATTAATGAATCAAAATGTATATTATTGGTTGTTTCAACAGGGTTAAAGTCAAGAAAGGACAGACATTCATATCCATGTCTGCTGATGTGCAGCCTACCTCCTCTCCCATCTTCTCTCTACCCAGTGCATACTGCTGCGAGGAGGGGAGGAAGCGAATTGGAATGTTGTAGACACGGCAGTGGTAGAGCACCACTAAGGTGAAAGGCTGTAACGTGTCATGCCCCGAGCTCTTCCTCACCATATATGCTCCGTCCTGGATTGACAAATATATCACACAGCCAATCAGAACAAAAGTCATAGAAAATGTTCATGGTAACGCACTGAAGTTTTTACATGGTCAAGTTTCTTTGTTTCATCCAAACAATGCCCCACAAATCATTACTGGTTAAATTAAATACATACTTGTCAGCATGCACAAAGGATATAATTATGGCAATAATGAGTAATAGAAATAATGAAATTATTCCAATACATTCAAAATCTCCCTGACTGAGTGGGTAAGTATTCCTTGAAAAGACTTGCCCTGTTTGAACACAGCAATGCTTTTTCAGCCATCTTGCGGTCACATGTACTGGTATACCAGGGTTTCTTGAGAACATTGGCTTTCTGAAAAGGTGATGCATGGTTATTTGAAATGAGAGATGTGTTTGTGTGAGGAGCTGAATAGCTGTGTCTATTCTGAGTAGGCAACTGCTGACCTGACAGGTATGTGTACACAACCAATTGCATGAGAGGAGAGTTACAACAGTTGAGTAGGTCAGACAAGGCAGCACTTGTAAATACACACTACTGCCAACTTTCAACATGAAAATGGTAAAGTAAAAATCAAAGTAAAATGGCTAAATAAGTGTCTCTTGCGACTAATAACTACTGATTGATAACACAAGTAACTGTAATCTGTAATTGTATAACTGTAAATATGTCTGTAATTACTGTGAATGCGAAAGATGATGAAAGGTGATCTTACCTCCTCTGACTCTCTATTTTCATTTTTCATTGCTCCTGAGTGTTTTCAAAGAAACTTAGTTTTAAAAATCATAAAACTGTCCAGAACTAAAATAATCTGACAACACAGATGTCTGCAATATAATCATCACTCTGTATAACCATAGGTAATATCACCGATGTGGTTAAGTAGAGAGATATCAAAAGTGTCTTTCTCACCTGGAGATACAGAAAACCTGTGGGTGAAAGTACAGTAGAGGAACTTAAAATATGAAAGAGGAAACAAGACTCCACAGAACATGGCATACTGCTAGCTTCTAAAGCTGGCCTTACCTAGCCCTATGGAACCCACTGCGTGGGGACACTGCCCGAGGTTCTGGTGGACTTGGTCGCCCGTGGTGTGGAACTAGAACAGAGCCATCAACAAACCCTCTGATCACTGCAACATACAGTTGGTTAAGCACATAAATCTTGAGTGAGAACATTTTAGGGTGGGTATGGAAGTGTACTTCATTTTGATCCATCATAAGTCCAGGTAAATATGTAGTTTACTGCACTAAAAAATAGAAGGTTTTACTCAACAAAAGGAGCTACTGGTAGGATATTCACTGGCATTTTGGACTTTACTAGGTTAGGTTACCTTCTTGGTCTCTAGGTGGAATGCTCGGTGGTTTCTGGAACATTAATAATTGACCATAATGCATAAATCTATTAACACAATTATGCGTACTCATAAATGAACACAAATAAGAAAAAAAATACATACTGGTTTTTGCAATAGATTTCTCCTCCTGGAAAAATAAACAAGGTTAGCACTCTGATACTCAGAGAAAGAGACTATACCATTGTGGTATCATTTTTCACTTAATTCTTCATGGGTCTACATACATTTCCCTTGGTAGAGGTATGGGAGGACTAGGAGCAAGTTTGTCCTCTGACTTCACACTGGCGTCTGAAAAAAAGTTAAGCTGATGAGAGATTAAGCTGCTTTATGTTATACGTCCTCAAGTGGAAAAGAGGTGCACTTTAATATGTTTGCAGCACATTTAAAGTATATTAAGTATAAGAAAAGTTGACTCTATTTTGTCCTATAGTGAACTTTTCTTAAATGCACTTGACATGCTCTTTGTTTGTGTCATTCCAAATATATTTTTCAATACAATAACAACACACTAGAGTTGCAGTAAAGTACAGTTTAGAGTGCTTAAGCGTATGTTTTTGAAGGCTTAATCAATGCAACTAAAGTGTCCCAAAAAAGTATCTTGAGTTGCCATTAGTGTCTTTCAAGAATATAGCAAAGCATTTTGAGTGTACTTAAGCCCACTGTTAATGCATTAAACTGTTCTAAAATAGTGTAATCAGTACATACATAAGCACTTAAAAAGCATATTTCTGGACCTTTAGCACACTTTTGAAAAGTGCACTTATTTTCCACCTGGGTCTGATGAACACAGATAAATGACTAGGAACACATTCTTCACAGTTCACTCTCCACTGTTAGATTCTTTGTACCACAACATAAAATAGCATTTGTTCCAATACATGCTGTGTTAGACACTGCATAGTTATTAAAGAATTAAATGTAAAACAGACTTTTAACTGCGTCGCAGATTTCATAGTCTTCATCTCTATCACCATCGCTATCCGCAGGTTCCTGTTGAGAAACAACATACCAAGGATTCTTTAGCAGCCAGAACATAATTACTGCCTGTGCAGTTAAAACGCAGAGGTGCTTTATATGGACTGCTGAAATGTCTTTAACTTAGTATAAGTTAGTATAACTAACACTCTCTCTCTCTCTCTCTCTCTCTCTTTCACACACACACACACACACACACACACAACCACCCACACATACATACACACACATTCCATACATTCGACTTGCAGGCTGTTTAGCAGTAGAGTATGCCAGAGGATATACTCACAAGGTTGGGTGGAGGTGCTGGCTTCCTATGTAGTCTAAGATCACAAAACAAACAAACAAAAAAAACAACTCAGAACGGGATCTCCAACCACCTCTCTAAAATTTTGAAGCTCACAGGTTATATGCTCTGGCACATAATATGGAAATGTTAACTTGACCTATTCATTTTGACAGCTCAACCCCCTCCACCCCCCCAAAAAAAAAAAAACGCAAATGCAATTTCTGATTAAAAGAGGATTTTTTAGGAAGCTATATGTATGGGTCAGGTCTGTTCTTGGCCTTGAGACTGAAAAGGTGCAGTACCTTGGGCTGGGCCTAGGGGGCACTCTTTGTGGGGGAAGTTGAAGCTGAGAGCTGGGTCTGTGGAAGAAAACCCAAACACCCACAATAAATGGTGAAATACCCATGGGTTTTTTTCAGTGCTGACATCAGAATATCAGTGGAAAAAGCAGAAGTC
Organism: Tenualosa thibaudeaui; assembly: GCA_027481765.1. Classification (NCBI taxonomy): domain Eukaryota; kingdom Metazoa; phylum Chordata; class Actinopteri; order Clupeiformes; family Clupeidae; genus Tenualosa; species Tenualosa thibaudeaui. Next base: position 1,060,650 of record JAIFZK010000012.1, read on the forward strand.
TGTGATTGAGTGGGTGGGTCATGGGTCATGAGGGCTGACCATAACAATGTTACGATGAGAAGACAGTCACGGCAATCAGTTTGAGTGAAAGACAAAAGCTAATCATTCATCAATCATCACCGCGTGAAATGTGGTAGCATTACTAACCGTGGTGATGGGGCATCATCCTGCCAAGACATGGGCGCAATTCAGTTACAATGAACTTTTGACAATAATCCAGGCTTTTAAATGCAGTTTTTGCTCCCAAGTGTTCAAGATGTACTTTGATGTCCATGTACTTTGGAAAAGTTTGAAAACTACAGGACAAAAAACTTTATACTTACTTTTGTGTCTGGAACCTCATATACATCTATAAATAAAACATGTTTGTGTATTATTACTCTGTCAGCTGACATATTCCAAATGGATTATAAAAGACTATATCGAACAAGACAGAAGGCTAACTGTTCTATACAGAAGGCTAACTGCTAACTGGATCAGATTTTGGCCTACCTGCAAATGTACCTGATGTTACTACACAACTGGGCTTCATTGGCTTGCGACCTCTGTTCACAGTGGGGCCTACACAACCAACAACCAACACAACACAACCACAGTGTTACACACTGATACGGAGATTAGTCTATTACATGTAGATGTGGAAAGGTCTAGTTTCAGAAAGTAACTCTTTAGCAAAGTACAATCAGTTTGGTGAGATCATCTGTCTTTCACAGATGATCTCATGAATTCATAGGCACAACCCATACTTTTCCACATCTGAAAACATATTTAAATGCCAAAGGTACAGCTTCTGAGGTCTGCTTTGTCATTTACTTACACAGAGTGTTTTCTGAAGGCTCTATGTAGTCATCATCAGCCTCTGGTTTAACATAATCCTGCAGAGATCATAGATCATGTAAAACTGTTTGAGCCCCAGTCTGGCATCAATCAGGAAAGAGGAAAAATCTGTGGCTTAGTCTGTGGCACTAGTAACTGAATGACAACATTTCTTCTTGTCTATGTTGAAAATTCAAATGCACCTTTTGATAGATGATTATTATTAAATATACCTGGCAGAATGGCAGATAGAGCATTCACTCCCAAGTTGTTAAAATAATAGAGTCTACAATATCTTAGAACTAAACTCAGCAGTTCTGAGAAATATTGTTTATGCCTATGAATGCCAGCTTCCAAGCAAACGTAGCAAAACAAGATTAACTAAACATGCTTGAAAGTGTGAACAAAATACCAGAGCAGTACTGTTTAACACAGATATACAAAACCCCTTAAAATATCATAAATATTTTATGTACAATATTTATGCAGATTTGGTACGATGTGGGTGTGTGTTCTTTTCTGCAGAAAGATGGTTCATCAGTGGTCTACAGCAACCTGATTCTCTTCAAATTATGCTTTTATATTTTATCAATTTTATTTAGTTTCGTTTTTTTCAATAATTTTATGACATTTTATTTTCTATTATTCACTGTTCTTTGCCTTTATCTTTGTAAAGCATATTGAATTGCCTCTGTGTATGAAATGTACTATTTCAATAAACTTACCTTGCCTTACAAGCAAATCTAACAGGAATGGTACATTTAATCAATTAAACATTTAGGTTTAAGGAAGTGGGTCCTGGTAAACTTCAATATCAATACACCACATCATGTAAATGCTCGCCATATGCTTGCAAACTGCAGCTGGCTATAGACAATTTTCGTAGTGTAGAGAGAGAATGAGCTGAAAAATCCTCAGAGGGCTTACCCCATCCTCCTCTTCTGGCTGAGCCCTGGAGCGAAGAATGGGAACTTGGGGTCGCGGAGGCCTCTGAGCAATGCGTGGGGTAGGGCTTGGTCGCCTGGGACACCTGTCTGGAAAAGAGAAGTGGAACGGCCAGAAATAAACAGGAAGTAGAATGACTAAAGCTGCAAGAACCTTTTCATACACACCAGATGGTGGTCTTAACGCTTCACCTGTTATAACACATTGTCATGTATGTAGTCTCTAATCCGGCACTCAAAGACCAAACTATTCTGTGCCGAAGCAACGTGGGCTCAAATTTTTTCCATCGTGCAGAGAACACTTGGCACCACCGTAGGTGGTGTTATCGGAATGTGTATGTGTGTCAGTGGAATGAAATGAGTTCAGTGATGTCTAATGTCACAGACAAAAGTTCCCATTTTTCATGACATTTAAGTCATTGCATTGCAACATACCAATATGGCTAGTACCTAAGGGATTTGTCTTAGAATAATAGAACTGTCTGAATTGACTTTGTCAGTATAAAGTCTTAATCCCACATCAAATCTGTTGTAGTCTAGCAAAGGTGTAAGACTAAACATACCTGCATACTCCTCTCTGTGCATTGACACGGAGAGAGTGGGGTTGAAAACCCTCTCACATGGTGGGGGCTCATAGCTGTCATCATTCTCACCCTGTGGGTACTCATAGTCACTGTCAGTCTCCTGCAATGATATAGCATCTACTATTTCACAACAACGATGCAACATTTCCTGTAGAGAGGAAGTAGCACAGCGCCTTAAATATCTAGCAGGTTCCATATGGTTTCAACATATTGCAAACAAATGATTTCTCGGAAAGTAGAAAAGGGGTCCTGAGACATTAGAGTATTGTACAGTGCTACAGTAACGTGGAGTAGGCTACTGAGTATTGTCGAAAATGGCAACATAGTGTATGACTTCACACAACTTACAAAGTCTGATGAACAGTTATTGTCATCTCCATTATCCTCTGTACAAGAAGAAAACACAGATCTTAAGTGTCAGGATCTATCAGGACTATAATTTGGGACACACGGCTTTGGTTCTGTGCTGTAGACATTGGCAAAAGAAGTCAGAAACCACTTACTGAAAAACGTCTGCTCAGTTAAACCTATGATGTTATCTCTATGATGCAACAACATATATTTACATAATCTGTGTCAAACATATATATGTTTTGCCATACCTCTGTAGTCTCGGTCAGGTAACTGAGGCGGTGCCTTGTTTTTTATTCTGCAACAAAAATGTGCACACTTTGATATTTTGCACAAACATGATATATGATCATATCAGATCCAAAGAGTAAATAGTGAGAAATACAATCTGAATCAAAGATGCAGTGACTACAGGATAAAATCTTTTTTATCTAGTTAATCTAGACTGATGTCTTGCAAGCATAAGAAGTTGCACACAAAACACATATAATAGGTTTGTACTAATTTAGACAGACATAATATACACTAGAACTTCGTCTTTTTTTGGAGTTGGTGTATCTCTACTAGTGCACTACTCTCTATGAGTCCCTCAGTAGTGCTGGAAGGAAAAATCAAGCATCTATTCTGTAACACAAAGGTTAACCAACACTCAGGAGAGACATTATTAGCAACAGACATCATGACTATCTGCTTGGTGAGAAAGCGCTGATGATATTTTGTGAGTGCAGAGACACTGGAGCTGGGGAAGCGCAACAAAACTTTGAAGAAGAGAAAAATAAAATGCTTTTCTCATACCTGTCTAATGTACTTCTTCCAGTTTTGCGAATGAAAGCTGCTTGCTCATTCTGAAACCTGCAGTTAGTGAGGGAACAAGCTTACTTATCATTTTATACTTAAGATTTTAAACAAGAGTTGCCCCAGTGAAACATTATGCTGTCAGTAAAGTAAGCATGAGAAACATAGAAACATAACAGGGGGGCAGTGTGGGACAGTGGTAGCATAGCAGTTAAGGAACTTGGCTAGCATGCAAGTAGCCTGAAAAGTTGTGGGTTCAAATCCCAGCTGCCACCGTTGTGCCCTTGAGCAAGGCACTTAACCCTAAGTTGCTCTAGGGGAGACTGGCCCTGAACAATTGATAGTTGACAAAAATGTAAGTCGCTTTGGATAAAAGCGTATGCTAAATGCAAATGCGTAAAATAACTGAGAGATCAATAATCCTTCAGCTAATATCAGTTTTGTGTTAACCCAGCTCTAGACATAAAGACTTGAGTCCACATCGGTCAGTGTAAAATCAGCCAGTGTGGACTCAAAATGTATCCCAAATGGTGCTTGGTATACTTTCTTAAAATTACTGAGTTGGGAATATTGAATAGAGTTAAGTAACACTCATCAGTCATCACCAACGTCCGATGTCACTATTTCCTCATCAAAAATGTTCCTAGAAAAAAGATCCCTTGACTTTAGGCCAAAGAGGAAACCAATCCTTTTACAACTTTGTAAAGTTCACTGAGAACCCGTGTTACCTCAATGAAAAACCTGTAGCCTAACCTGTAGAATGTTCTTTCTGTGAGGGTGATTCTGTGCACAGCCCTTTTGTCAAATGCAATGGAGATCTCATGAAGACATAACAACATGGCAAGGCTATTCCAACAGTAACTACAGCTCTCTGCGCTGCTGTCAAGAATCTGAAGTGGAAGTGAGACTGCAAGGCTGAAGCCATCTGTCTGCAGATGTTTCCCTCTCATTCTTTCTATTTTCAGAGAGACAAGTCCACCCGTATTGTAGCTATGTTTGTGTGGTAAATTCTAGGTTAGTTCTGAAAAAAGGGGAATGAGGTCTTTGTTTCAAAAGACAGGCGCCAGGCTCGACACCCCCAGAGCTGCCTGATTCTTTTTAGTATACAATATGCAAAAAGTTTGACTGCACCACCATTAACCAAGCATAATAGCCAAGGACTTATTTTTCAAACCTGATGACACTTTCAAGTAAGACGCTAACAGTGATTCACACAGTTGACTGTAGTAATGACAACTGGGCAAATTTCTGATAATGGGATAACAAATCGGACTGATAGAGCTTGCCTTTTCAGCCTGTTGAGGATACTGTCATCATTCTTTTTGATGTCCTGAACCATTTTCTGCAGTTGTCTGAAATTGAGTGAAACACTAAATTAATTTAATCCACTTCAATCAACACACACACACACACACACACACACACACACACACACACACACACACACACACACTATATTATAGATAGATAGATAGATAGATAGATAGATAGATAGATAGATAGATAGATAGATAGATAGATAGAAAAAGTTGGCACTAATTTGAACTCGAATTTATGGTGCATTTAACAAGCTCATACCTTAGCTTTTCGTTAGCGGGAGCCGCTATTTTGTTTAGTTTATCCATTTTCCGTCAGAAGAGTAGTTATCGTGTATCAACGCCTGCCACTCACTGTTTTGTCTGAAAACAGCGTGCTGTCATATTTCATGCGCCCCCGTTACGAAATAGACAGTCGACATACGTGATTGGTCATCGAGAAAACTTGTCACTGTCAGAAAAAAAAATGCTTTCCCCACGGAATTCACTCAACCGGCCGTAAGCGCGTAAATTGAAGCCTACTGTACAGGATTGTAAATCCGAAACACCAACTAACTGAATGTCTATGTTGTGTTTTGTGACTGTTTTCTCAACAGTTCACAGAAAGTCATTTGCAGGTTGATGGGCAGTAGCAGTAGCATATATCTAGATTTCTTGGCTAGGGCTGTGGAACGGTGGACCATAATTCTGCCCCATGAGAGTTTACCATCTAAATAACATAGTAGCATGTGGGAGCACAGTTCCTCCATTTTGGGTTTAGAAAAAGGAGATATTTTTATTCATCCCTGAGATTATCCAAACAGCCAGATAAAAGATTTTGGATTCCTTGCTCTTTCTTTTACTCTCTCCTTTCCTCTCATACACTCTCAGAAACTCAAATATCCATTCATGAACAAAAGCAATTTACATAATCTTGGAGTCATTTTGTTTAACTTCCTGTTTGCACAATATTGCCTCAGCTCAAAGGGAAGTAAAGGTTAACAGAGAGAAACTGAGTCACTTGGTTACAGCAGCTGTTATATTTTTATTTAAACTGCGTCAGACCACATGGATTTTTCATAAGTGCACAGTCAGATGATAAGATCAAGGAGTCACAGTGTGTAGAGAAGGTAATAGAGTGAGTGACTTACGGCCTGTGAACAGGACTAAAGCGGCTGAGATCACCAACTGTGAGATTCTATGAAAGCAAAAAACAGCTTCAGACATCACTGATAAAACATCTAGCCTATCACAATTTTGACTTACTATCTCATTATTTTACATAAATTTTTGGCTTGTCTATTTTGAATGATTGAAATGGGTTTCAATAATATGCTTTTATTTAGCCAAAACCATTATTTGCCATGAACAATAGATTAAGAAGAACAGAGTTTGAGCTTTCAGGTTGAACTTTATCTCCAAATGGGTGAGATCTCAATAAGAGACAGTTGATTGAGTTTAATTACTTTTCATGAGAAAGAGAAAAGACATTTTTTTCAGGTTTTGTCATTGCCCTTTTTCAGGGCATTTTCTTTTTCAAATTGTGCATGTGTAATGTGATGCCAACAATAATTTCACTTTTTAAACAAATAACTTTCCAGCAATCATTTTTAAATGTGACACAAGACCTTATTTAAATGAATGTGATTTCTGTGAACAGAAATCATTTTTTCTTTCACTCATGGGTATCAATAAAATTATGCTACCACTAGATGGCTCTACCTCACAAGTAGTTGCATCTGCCCTGAAGTTTTACACCCTTCTCGAGACATTTAACAAAATGGACTACCATGTGTGAAACTGATTACTTTGTAATATTACAGGACCGTATCCTGTTTAAGTACCTTACATAACCTAAGGTATAACTGAGATAATGAATTCTATATTGCCTCATATCAGTCACCTCTTCATGAATGTTAATAAATGATTTTACGGGTTTTTTGATGGGAGGAGAGTCAGTTTCGTTTTGGGAACAAGGGATTACTGTGAGATGATTAACATAAAATATGCTGCAAATCCCAATCAATTATGCATTCCCTAAATTTATAATGTATTATGTGAAGCCATCTCTCTACCTTTTCCTTGCTTGTACTTGCAGAGTACCCATTCCTTCTCCAAATGAAAGGTTACAATCACTTTCATCATACTGGAAGTTAAAGTTCTGTGATAAATTGTCCTTACTAGGCTGGTGAATAACCACAGCTATTTCACGGATGGCCTATTCTAATGTCAAGGAATAAAATGGATGGGGGAAATGGTCAGTTTACCTTAAATCTATACACACATACATTAATAAATGCTTACAAACACAGACAGACCTATAGACAGAGACACAGAGAGAGAGAGAGAGAGAGAGAGAGACAATACATAAGTAAGGAAAAGAAGCAGGTTAAAAATGAAAACATCTGCTTAGCCTTTTGACACTGAATAAAATATAAAGCCTTTCGTTCTGTCTAGACTGAATTATTTATAGCTGGGCTCACCTACGGTCAGAGAGACAGGCAACCATTCCTGCATAATGAATAGTCTCTCTCCCCCTGTCTCTGTATACTCATTCTATTCTCTCTCTCTCTCTCTCTCTCTCTCTCTCGATCGACACCTCAGGCAGACTGATAGCATACAAAAGGTGCCTTTTGTCTTTCCTATGTCTCTCTCCTTCTTCATTTCTTGTTTATGGGGATTGAGGCCTTGCAGGTCAATCAAAGTACAGGCCAACCGAAAGATCAGCAGTTGCCATTTCAGGAGACAAAAAAACAGGGACAAAGCTTCAAACAGCAGCATGTAAAATGTTGAAAAGTGAATGTAATCATTGCTGTGTGTCTTCTGGGAAACGTGAGTCACACCCTGCTCAGTACCCTCAGACACCCCTCATTAGCCCAACAGTCCTGATACCATATGCTTGATAACTGACTACACCAACAACCTAATGTGGGGCTTGAATGTCGGCACAAAAGTAATGTCTATTCTCAAACTCTGTGACTGCTGTCCAAGAATTCAGACACAGTCCCCTCCTCCCTGCCTTCTGCCGCCCTGTGTTTAATATTGTCCACCTGCTCATTGTGGCAACCCATCAGTGGCCATATGGTTTAATGCATCAAACCACAAATATATATGCCAGCCTGAACCAAGCCTGCCATGTCTCCCAGACAGGATGACACACACACACACACACACACAGGCCTATACACTTTTATAGTCATCATAGCACCTCTAATACACAGACCTAGCTCCATAGGATGGTTCAGGTGCCGTCAGACCCCTCAGTGTGATTTATTCACCAACACATATCATTCTGTGATGTTAGTTTGGCATTTGCAAAACCTTTTTGGAATTTCATTTGTACAGTTAAATAAATAGATTTGATAAGAAAAGCATGAGATAGGGTTGTTGTCAATAGGCCCGTGCATATTCTAGCTTAGAGCAACTTGTTGAACCATCAAAGCTGGAATTTCAAATATTCATCAGTTCAATCGATTGACCTTGGTTTAATCCCAGTAGGATTTATTCCTTTCAAAAAACCCACATGAAATAGTAATCAATAAAAATATCCCATGAAAATTTGATTCATTCTGATAGTTGTCAGGTGCACATCAATGTAGGTAGGAAGGCCTGCATCTCACTATGATTAAAACACAACCCAAACACAACCAAATGTTTAAAATGAGGAAGCGACATTGTGCAGTCAAAGCTTGTTGAAACCCTAACTATTCAGGCTGATGAAACAATTGATGTCTGTTTTTGTAATATTAATGCCTGCTTTTTACTGTCACTGTGCTTTCAGTTATGAAAATTAATTAGCTCTCCAGTGAAACAAAATAAAATGAATTATCTCAACATCTATTCCCAGATGAAAGATTTTGGGAAATAACAAGGAGTGTTTCTAAGACGTCATGTTGAGTAACAGGAACTGAACTTGAGCCCACTGAAAGCCACAATGCAAACTGCTGCACAACCGAGGCCAGAATTTTTTGAAACCATGGTAACAGCCACCAGGTTCACCACTAATGCTCAAGTTAGCAACCGTGGTAGATAGAGCATGTAAGACAGACAAACGAAGAGCATGAGTAGCCTTAAAAGAAAAGCTTTGGTGAAAGTCAAACCATAACCATGTCGTTTGAGGTCATGAGTGCTGTAAGAAGAAGAAGAACAAGACAATTTGGAACAGTGTAGACCAAATTTGCAAACTGGTATTTAATGCTAACAGAATGGGCCCTCGTCACTACTCGACACTACTGTTTTGCTATTCAGTCTATGTCAGAGTTTTGGCAAAAATAATAATGAAATGGGTGCAAAACAGGGGAGCCATCATTTGTTTCAAAGTATAACACACACCCCCTCCCAACACACACACACATACACACACACAATCATCCCAAACCCAATGACATCGATTGATTCATGCCAGTTAAGTCTTTGAGGGCTCAAGGCTTAGAAGGGGCACTGGATCAATTTCATGTAGGCTATTCTGATTTTTAGAGGTTTTAATTCATTTTCACTTGCAGCTTGCAAAATTGGCATAGGCTATTTGTAGCTAACATTTAGGCAAACCATAGGCTACATGTCTGCTTCATGATTCTGTTGATGAAGCTAAGTCACTCTTATTTAAGGACTCCACTTATTGAAAGACATTTGGTTTTGTTATTTTCTTCATTGCTGTTTTCTTAGGTTGTACTTTGTAAATGCATCAGGTAGCTAACTAACAGACAAGTAGTCGGTTTGGCTCAGTTGTTACAATATTGCTACAAGAGATTCAGTAGTGCACTGCTATTTTGCTACACTGTGTCACATTCTTTTCAGACATTCTACAGTCAGATTATTTACCTGATTTACCAGATTATTATAGAACAAATGGTTTGCTAGCATCACTTGAAAGGATACACTTGCCAGGTATGTGGTAGATTTCTTTGCATTGTGATGTTAATTAGCTTAATGATGCAATAATGTTTTTGACTTCAGGCTGAGTTTGCAAAGGAATGCAGCTGCCTTATGAGCTACATATATTAACTAATCTTAACAAGAAAGCAAAATACAGGATCAAATAAAATAAAGTTAATGACACCTGTATGATATTTGTAAACCAGCTAATTATTGAATTATTTCATAGTTTCATCTGTGGTAAAACACAGTTTTAAGTGGATAGGGTTGATAGAAGATTAAAGTTCAGTATCTGATTAAAAGAGAGACCACAAATGTCAAATGTGCTTAGAGATAGCCATGTCTGTTTTTTTTTCAACCTTAGTTTTCATTGGATAGGTCAAAGGGCAGATATTTTTTCAAAGGGGGAAGGGCGTAAATCTGGTGGGGGGGCAGTGACCCCCCAACCCCCTTAGTTACACCCCTGGTCTATGTTGATTCTTTTTCTTACAGATGCCTCTAACAACATGGCTATGAGTTGATCAACTTTGTTGATCTTTGTTTAGGCCTCAATTGCCATTTCTGAGAACATCGGCGATAATGTTGATGGAGATTGAGATATAATCATGATGATGGCATGGCAATGATGAAACAAAACAAACAGCACCCGCTGTGATTTTGAAATAAAGGCACCACACTGAAATTGCATTATGCAGACCCAGAAATGCAGGGATTTGCATGAGTTGGAAACCAAATCTTTTAACTCCAGGGAAACCTTTCACTGTAAATTGCCTTCTTCTGAGTTCTCTTGTTAGGCTGCACATCTGTGAGATAAGTTCCCTTCAAAATCAAGTCTTCACTTTTCTTTACTTTTTCTCAGTTTTAAAATAAATGTAATCAAAGGTAAACATCAGTAAATAAATAATTTGTTGGAAGAGAGAATTGGGGTTTTAGACCGACCTGTCTCAGAGTAGATGTAAGGAAGTGAAATACCTGACCTATTGTAGATAATAAATGCCACTTTACAATAAAAAAGGCAAAAAAAAAAAAAGAATCTGATGCAATTACATTTGTGTGTATGATTATAGCATTCAGAATGGATTACTCATTTTGAATTATTTCAAGTCATTTAATCAAGTCGATAAAAGTGTAAAATGAGTTGCCAGTTAACCTGGTACATACCAAAAACCATCTTCCATCCATGTTCATCTTACTCACTGTAGAGGCACACTCCCACATTCCATTCTGTGGATAGCAGAACACACACTTATTCACACTGTCCACATTTGAGATGACTGAAATGACTATTACTGCACATTTGAGTAGGGCTGAAAGAAATTATTTGGTAATGTTTATTTACCCAGTTCAGGGCTCAGTCAGTGATGTTGAATGGAGGCGTGTTTGTGTTTATTTTTAATTTCTAAGTACATGCTTTTATACTAAATTTGAACCAAGGACAAAAGAAAGCATGACAGAGAGGTGGCGCACACTTGCCTTCAGTGCTTCCAAACCCCACACAATATTTTGGGGGGGCAGGCTGCCCCTGCTTTGTTTGTTTCCAATTCTCCAATTCTAACCCTAGGTTTTTAGACCAGACCAGGGGGAGCAAGTGGATCACAGGAGATATACTAACAGCATGTTATAAAAAGCCTTACATGTTCATGAACTGGTTAGCATTGCTGGCTGCAACTTTTATCTCTTACTTATTGATTGGTAAAATGAAAAGATGTTGACCAGTGTAAGATGCCTTGTTGTAACCACAGCATTTGTTTATGGTCAGGAGAAAATGGAGCTGAGAATATTTAAGATTATGAAACCGCAACCAGACATTGTTGCAACCCATGTGTTGTCAAACACAAAAGCTGTCTATACAGCATTCTGACATGAACTTCATGAACAACTTTCAGCACTTATGCTGCTAAATTAGATGGTGTTTGTGTTTCACTAACCACTAACCTCTTCAGAACGTATATATATAATGTAAGCATGATTTACCTTGAAGCGCTAAAGACTAGATCCAAAGGGTGAAACCTCTGCCCACTCACCTGGCTGAGGAAGCTGGCCAGGTCGGCCGGGTCCCAGCCCTCACACTGCTCCCTGTTCGGCAGGCTCAAAGCCATGGCTCTCAAGCATAGGAAGAGAGTTGCCTTGAGGCTTACTGTGCTGGACTGCAAGTTGACGCCAAGAGGAAGTGCTATATTGCTGTTCTCTTTATTTACTTGCACCACCCCCCAGTGTGGACATAATATGTAAGTGTTTATCCACACGAGCACGCACACACACACACACAAACACACACACACACGCACACGCACTGATGTGATGTGTACATAATGGTCCAATCATTTACACAGTCACACAGAAACAAGCGCACACACCACACACTCATACACACACACACTCACACATACACAACAGAGTTGTAATCAGAACACCAAGAAACAATTGTTAATAAATAATTTGCGATCGTGGATCCTTGTGGATTGTAAGGATTTGGGGGAAAACACCGAAACAGACAAGTATGCATTTTGGCCCCTAGCCAGGCACTTGTCACATTGTGAACAAGTGAGATAAGGATGTCCCTTATAAGTGAGAGACATTGTACTACATGTTGTCTGGCTCTTAAAGGCTTCTAACCAAAACCAAAAATTTGGTTCACTTTCTGTGAGGCTTATGTAGCAAACCAACAGGAAATCTTATATCCCCTGTTACTGACAAACTTGAGTTTCAGGTAGTGCTTGCAGGCAGTGTAATAACTTGCTTGCTTCTTTTTATAGTGCCCTGTTTTTTCTTTTTTTTATCCGCTCTTCATGAGACTGCGGAGACAAACTTGTCTAATACATACCATGTATTACACATGTATACTATGTCTAAAAGCACAGGGGTGAAATACACAACCAACCAAGTAAATAAATCCAGAAATAAATGAAACCACAAACATAGACAAGCTTCTGCCACCCACATACAGACAAGACTGAACACAGCATGTAAAGACAGATAGTAAACTAGTAAACCTACAATATCTTCTATAGTTTTACCTTCAAGCTATGATGAATTATTTGTCACACAATGCAAGCTATGTGCTTGAGTACCATTGCACTACCAGCTGCTGGTGACCAGCCTCAGATAAGCAGATGTTTTTTTCAGGCCAGTGATGAACCATACAAATATAGAAAGACTTGATATGTGCTAAAAAGGAACTTCCTGAATACCATACCCTCTGTGACGGACAAAGGGGTTGTGGTACATTTGAGAAAGATGTTATTCTGGTAAGATACAACAGTCCTGGAAGTGGCTTCTTTCTGTGTGCCTGGCAGATGCCTGAAACCTGCTTATGACAGCACTTACACTCAGTGGTGCAGAGTGCAATGTTTTTAAATATGGTAACATACAGAACTCAGGTCTGACAACAAAATAGCACCATATTAATATTGTAAAGTGAAATGAAATATAACCCATGTCAATGCCCATGACAAAGTAGGATGGCATCTTTATACATATTGGTGATATAGTTGTCTCAGAGTATTTATAACACACACAGTCTTCCCAAAGACAAGCTGCAGAGACAAAGTGACACAGACAATAACCAATCCCTTCACCCCTACCTCCAAAGTGCTATAGATGTCACGGCCCGCTCCCCCCCTCCCTGCCTGGACCTTTGCTGTGAACTTTTTTCTTCTGCTTTGAATTGTTGTGCTTTTTTATGTTTTTGCCTGGGTGACCAGTTGCCCCTTAAACTCCTGTGTGTTTTTTTTTTTTTTTTTTTTTTTTTTTGAAGAAGAAGAGTAAACGATTAACTCGCGTTTTATGTCTGAGTCTGCTTTTGGGTTCTTTATTGACACCCGGCCTTCGGCCCCTGACAGTAGAAGAGGCTTTTCTGATTCTCTCATTACTTCTTCAGGAGAACAGTTTCAATTTAGAGGTCCTAAATATATTCATGGGATAAGCAGGGCTAACAAGACAAATATGAAAAGAATCACGTTCTGCGTGGCTTAAAAAAAAGGATTGCTGAAATTTAAATTCTACCTCATTTGCTGTGTTACTGAATTGTCAAGAGTCAATGGAGAATATATGATATAATTACAGCAGGAAACCAAAAGAACACTGCAAGTGTAGATGACATTCACTTAAATACTGTAACATCTCAATAATTAAATGACTTCAGATTGTAATATCTGAGGTGGTGTTGAAGACAAGGATTTGAAATGAAAAACAGGGCTTACTGAAACAGATTGAGAAGCTTACAGCCTATTTAAATAATACATTTAGAGAAATAGGAAAGGAGTGCAATGGGAGATAGAAAGTAGCAAGTCCTGTTTACGTATTCATTTTCAGGGTTTCAGGAGGAAATTATGTTTCTTGGCCAATGAGGCATAAAACTTTCTATCTTCAGGGAAATAAACAGCTTAGCGTAGGTAGATATTATATTCTTCCTCAGGTGGAAATTTTAAGACATTTTTATACATGGAGATCTGAAGGAATTGTTTCCTCAGTGTGTGGTGTACAATGTACAAGAAGCTGTTCTGGAACTTGCAGAACTAGGAGTTGTGTTTGGTGCTGAATAGGCCCAACACAAACTCCATCAGCACAGTAAAAGGTGAATTCCCCAAGAATGCAGGAATTGATGATATGAATGAGTGAAAACTCAAACATTGATGATGAAAATGTTCACTTGCTGAAAAGGGAACCGAGGAACGGAGACTATATGGTAGATGAATCATATAGTCTCCAGCTCACTTGAGGGTTACTGTCAGAAAATTTAAATCAACAATTCCATCAGGATTTCACATGCCATGCATTACAACTTTTCAACATCATTTCATTTGGCTCATATTTAATACTTTTCATATAATCTTAGAGTCAACACATCTAATTAAAGACCATCTTTTACAGCATCTTTTCATAGCAACACACATTAATAAGTATCAGAGACAAATGTGCTATTCAGTCTGTATGGAATAATTCATTTGCAGATTGGTACACTGGAGGTATCTTCAAATTTCCTTGTGCAAAGAGATGTATTAAAATTCAGGGATGGCAAAGCATCAGCTACTGTGATTATTCAGCTTGAATAATAAAAAAATATTAAGGAGATTGAAAGCCAGCTCACTGGTTCTGGACAAAAATCCTGCCTTCTGCTTTTTTAAATGCCATAAGAAAATACAATAAACTAAGTTATTGCAGCCTGTGGCTCAACACTGGTTGGACCTTTGCGTTTTCAGACAGCACGCCACACTGTTGACTTGCTTCATCTCCAGAGAGACCCCTGCCACTTGGCATCCATACCTCACGGGCAGCTTTGTGCACTGGTGTGATTATGCATGCTTTTTTACGGCAAGATCAATATTTTATGAGCAGCAGTGAATTTGTTTATAACAGTTAACAAAGATGTTAATGCGGACCATCTATCAGAGAGCATAACCCAGGGCGAGGTAATGAGGCTGTATACCTCAGACACTACATGGAAAAGAGCAAGTAATTTTTCAATACTTTTCTTGGACTGAAGCCAAGTGCACACGGCTGTGAGGGATGGAGAAAAAGTGAGCAAACAATTACAATAAACTGCCACGGTGAGCCCCCAGTGACAAGCTATTAAGACTTTGACTCACAGCATTAGAGTCTCACACACACACACACACACACACACACACACACACACACACACACACACACATACACACACAAACACACACACAGACACATACTGTCTATGTGTCCATGAGTGCATGCGCACACAGTTATGTGAGTCAATATTCATCAGTGAGATTCACAAACTTCCTCTCGGCACCCTATTCTTTAGTCTAGCCTGTGTGGCCAATACTCACTAGCCAAACAGGAAATGTCCTGACTACATAACATAAGTAATTACACAACATAAGTAATTAAGGCTTTTTGATAGATTGGAGAGATACATTATCTCAGAAGGACATTATACCATAATATAAATGAAACATATTTGGAAAATTGGAAGAATGGCTGACTTGCTTTGGTTTGCTTGGTTATGAGTGCTTAGGTAGATGCACTCACCCCAGTGTAATTGCTGGTTTGAAACTCTCAGGTAAGTTAGGTGATAAATGATGTTACTACCTCTACTATTATTCGGAGGATACTCATTCAACCACTCCAAAACACTTCTTATGAATACTGAATAAAAGTGGAGCTTTAAGGACGTGCTACAGATATATAGGCCTGGATTGGACAAATTAATTTCTTACTCCAATGTTACAGACATCTATCCATCCACTGAGTTTTCTTAGTCACTAGTAGAATTGAAGTGTTCACAGAATGAGGGAGAATAATGTCTGAGATACATAAATAATGAAAAGAGGACAGTAAAGTTCTAGATCAGTACTGTTGGGTCTGAGCAGACTTACCTCTCCTCACCTTGTATTGAGCAAAGTTTTTAAGAAAGTCATTGCACAGTGGTACAAAGAAATTAAACACACTTCCCTAGTGGTCTTAGTGATAGGCTATGCATGCACAATAACACATAAAGAGCGAGAAAACGGGTTCACTGATTCAGCTGATTTCATTGTTGCTTTCTAGTTCAACAGTCGTTTACTATGGTTGTTATAGTTATCATTCAAAAGAGCATTGATATGGAACGGTTATTAAAGTCTACTAAAGATCTACTTCATAGGTGTCGCGTTATCAGGGATTATCTCCCTTGACAATGGGATTCTCTTTTCTGATTGGGTGATGAGGTGGGATTTAACTTTGTATAACCAGAGAGGGTAAAAAAGGAAAAAAGTGGTCAGTATTCAATGATCTTTGGTATAACTGGCTACATTTGAGTAGATCCAAAAAATTTCAATCACTGTTCAATATCAATGAGCTTATGAATGGTAACCATAACAACCACAATATTTCATGCTGTACTTTCCTCCTTTAACAGTAGCTAAAATAGATTATTTTCCACAGTTCATGCATGTGATTCCTAAATATAATGAAAGTTATAGTTAAAATTATATCCTAAATACAAACAGGAGATAAACTTAGAGGTGACATGTTCGATGTAAATCATGACTCGGTAGAAGCAACTCTGTGCTTCATGTGTCGCCATAGTTCTTCGCCTCCACCTTGCCATTATTTCCAGGTGATAGGCCTAATATTGGTTATACTTTAAAGAATTCAAATGTTTTTTATTTGTTTAAAGGCATACTGGGCAAGACTGTGATTTATTTATCTCCGGAGCTTCCCCTACAGTCGCAGATTTTTTTCATTTTTTTAAATAGCATCATCATTGTACATTTATACAAATCCATGTGAATTTACTTGCAAACCAAATAACAGAAACCAGCGATGATCATTTTCGTGCGTTACACTGGCTTGCAAGCCTGTAATAACTGTGTCGATTTCATTCACCTTCAGTTTTGTTTCCTCCAACCCCATGTTTCAGATCCTGCAAGTGTAGTAATCGCAGAATGCCAGAGGCAGCTGAAAGGCCTTCATTCAACCCATAATGAGCTATTTATCATATAAGTGGCTACAAAGCTGATAAAGTAAGCTAAAAACGTTGCCTCGTGTGCCTAATATGCAAAGGGTTTGGTAAATAAATGAAGAAAATTGTTTAAATTTACAGTACATGTAGGTATTTTCCTATACTTTAAGTAAAAATGCTAAACTGTTAGTTAGGGATATAGTAAAAGCCTACAGTCAAGCCACCATACGATTCATAATATTAAGATACGATACAATTACAATTGAATGCAAACAAATTATGAAAATAATAAAAAGTTATTGTCAGGAAAAACAGAGTGAGTCGGACCCAAAAGCGTCATGTAAATACAGTTTATTTAGGGAAAGGGGGAAAGGGAGTGTGTGGATGCTCTTCGAGTGGCGAGTTGGCAAGCTGGGGCAGGAGAGCAGAGCGTAGTCCTAGGACGGGTAGAGGTCGTTACCAGGGGCAGGAGAGCAGAGCGTAGTCCGAGGGCAGGCAGAGGTCGTTACCAGGGGCTGGAGAGCGGAGCGTGGGTCGTGGGCAGGCAGAGGTCGAAAGCCGGAGCAGGAGAGCAGGGCACAGGAGGACCTGCGAGCGGGAACCGGGGAGGATGGAGGGCGGCCCCAGGGAACTGTCGTCCCTCTTCTGGAACTGGCGAGAGAGGGCGTCTGGCTTGGCGTTACGGGAGCCCGGGCGATAGGAAAGGGTAAAGTTAAACCGGGCGAAGAATAGCGACCAACGGGACTGCCTGGGGTTTAGCCGCTTAGCTGAGCGGATATATTTGAGATTTTTGTGGTCGGTCCACACCAAGAAGGGAACCAACGCCCCCTCCAGCCAATGACGCCACTCCTTCAAGGCGAGCTTGATCGCCAATAACTCCCGGTCCCCGATGTCGTAGTTGCCCTCCGCGGAAGAGAGCCGGCGAGAGAAAAAGGCGCAGGGGTGAAGCTTGTTGTCTCCAGCCGATCTCTGGGACAAGACTGCCCCAGCTCCCACATCCGAGGCATCCACCTCCATGATGAGCTGACGGTCGGGGTCCGGTACCTGGAGGATGGGAGCTGAGGTGAAGCGTGTCTTGAGGGCAGTGAAGGCGTTGTTGGTGGCCGCCGTCCATTGGAATGCCCTCTTCACACTAGTCAGGGCTGTCAGGGGAGCTGCCACGGAGCTGTAGTTCCGTATGAATCGTCTGTAGAAGTTAGCGAATCCCAGAAAGCGTTGCAACTGCTTACGGTCGCCGGGTACAGGCCAGGCTGCAACCGCCGACACTTTGGCGGGATCCATGCTGATGCTACCCTCTGTCAGGACATACCCCAGGAAAGACACGGTCTTCGCGTGGAACACGCATTTCTCGGCTTTTACATATAGGGAGTTCTCCAGGAGGCGGCGAAGGACCAGTTGGACGTGCTGCGTGTGCTCCGGCAGGGTCTTGGAAAATATTAAAATGTCGTCAAGGTAAACAAACACAAATCTATTCAACATATCACGCAGCACGCCGTTAACCAGTCCCTGAAAAACTCCCAGGGTGTTGGTGAGCCCAAAAGGCATAACAAGATATTCATAGTGGCCAGAGGGCGTATTGAATGCCGCCTTCCACTTATCGCCCTCCCGAATCCGCACAAGATAGTAGGCGTTGCATAGATCGAGCTTGGTGAAGACCGTGGCTCCCTGGAGTAGTTCAAAGGCAGAGTTAAGCAGTGGCAGAGGGTAGCGATTCTTTACTGTGATCTCATTCAGGCCCCTGTAGTCAATGCATGGCCGAAGTGAACCATCCTTTTTTTCCACAAAGAAGAAACCAGCCCCAGCAGGAGAGGAGGAAGGGCGAATGATGCCAGCGGCCAGGGCGTCGGAGATGTATTCCTCTATGGCCCCTCTCTCCGGGGCCGAGAGGGAGTAGAGGTGACCCCGGGGAGGAGTGGAGCCGGGGAGGAAGTCAATAGCACAGTCGTATGGGCGGTGCGGAGGTAGGGACGACGCTCTGGCCTTACTGAACACAGCTTGTAGTGAGTGGTAGCACTCAGGAACACCGGACAGGTCTGGCGGCGAGAAGGCGGGTCCAGAACGGGCAGGAGGAGAGGCAGAAAGCAGGCAGGTTTGGTGACAGTCAACCCCCCACTCCAAGACTGCCCCGGTCCGCCAGTTAATGCGAGGGTTGTTCTGGCGCAACCAGGGGTATCCAAAGATGAGGGGCCAGGAGAATGGAGCAGATGGAAACGGATCATCTCCTGGTGGTTCCCAGAGAGCCGCATTTTCACTGGCTCCGTGATGTGGGTAACAGTTCCCAGCAGATGGCCGTCCAGAGCTCGGGCAGGTACAGGGGCAGGCAGCAGACGAAGCTTCAGTCCCATCTGCCGGGCGAGAGACGAGTCAATAATGTTCGCTTCCGCGCCTGATTAGGGCGGTTAGAGCGTGAGTATGACTGTCGAGGTGAAGGTGGGCTTGGAGCAGGGGCTTGCCGTCACTGGAGGATTGGGTAGCTGTCAAGCTCAGCCGGACTCCTCCTACGTCCGGTGAGCTCACCCTTTTAACGGACACGACGAGACCCGGTGACCCTCCCCACCGCAGTACAGGAACAGGTTAGCCGTGAGGCGGCGCCGTCGTTCCCCCGCAGACAGAGAGGTCCGACCGACCTCCATGGGCTCTGGGGAATCTTGGTGACCAACAGGGAGCGTTCCGAGGAAGGGGTGTGGTGCTACCCCCTCCGGATGACCTGGTGATCGGTTGGTTCTGGTGACCCTTCTCCCATCGTCGGGCCTGGATCCGTCGGTCAATGCGGGCCGTCAGGGCAATAGCGTCATCGAGGTTGGACGGTGGGGCGTGGGCAACCGGCTCATCTTTCAGGTAGTCCACCAGGCTATGGAGGTAAGCATCCACAATAGCCTCCATGTCCCAGTGGCTGCGACTGGCCAGAATGCGGAAATCGATAGAGTAGTCCGCAATCGTGCGTCTCCCCTGGCGCAGCATCATCAGGGCTCTGGATGCCTCGGCGGAGGATGACCCGGTGTCGAACACCTTTACCATCTCATCAGCGAATCGACTAAAGGAGGCACAGGTAGGTGATTGCTGCTCAAACTCTGCTGTTCCCCATAGCCGGGCTTGCCCAGACAGGTGGCAGGGTACGTGCACTGGGTCTATCGTTTTAGGTCAGATCGTTCTGTCAGGAAAAACAGAGCGAGTCGGACCCAAAAGCGTCACGTAAATACCGTTTATTTAGGGAAAGGGGGAAAGGGAGTGTGTGGATGCTCTTTGAGTGGCGAGTTGGCAAGCTGGGGCTGGAGAGCAGAGTGTAGACCAGGGATGGGCAGAGGTCGTAACCAGGGGCAGGAGAGCAGAGCGTAGTCCTAGGACGGGCAGAGGTCGTTACCAGGGGCAGGAGAGCAGAACGTAGTCCGAGGGCAGGCAGAGGTCGTTACCAGGGGCTGGAGAGCGGAGCGTGGGTCGTGGGCAGGCAGAGGTCGAAAGCCGGGGCAGGAGTCCAGGGCACAGGTCCAACATGGTCCGAAATCGTCAACAGGAAAGCAGCAGGACTGGACACGGAGAACAGAGGACAGGGACAGGCGAGGAAACCAGATGAAGACACAGGGCCCCACCACCCAGGCTTGTGTGACCAGCACATGTACCAGGCCCAAGTGGCAGGGATAATACTTTAATTCACTACACACTGCTAGCACCACACCATGCAAGCTTATATGACCAGCACACTCACTAAGCCCAAATGGCATAAGCTAGGAATCAACCCTCACTGTGTGCTTCCCCACCCCGGCTGACACAGAAAGGAAAGAAAGAAGCCTCGCCAAATATTAAATCAATAAACCAAAACAAAGCAAACAAACAACAAAATAATGGAGGTGGTTTTACACACAATTAAAGGCACTCTACACCAAGGCGTTTCTCCGTAGGCCTGCTACTGATGGTAACTAAACTACCCTTGAGGGCCTTGCAGGCCCACGTACCATCTCAATATAATGTTAATAATGGGAAAAACAGTGGCTACACAATTGACACCTTTGACTGTTTCCAACAGAATCGTACCACGCAGAATGGCTTTTAGCGTGATTGCTTCTTAAAATCCCCACTACACACACCAGTAGTTGGCTATCCTTCCCACTAGCTGTGATGCGAGTCAGGACACTCTGATGCTGAATTGTACGAGACTTCTATCATTGCCAGACAGCACCCGAACTTTAAACTACCTGCGTTTCCTCATCACGTGAAGCAATTAGCCGTCAGGTGACTTGTTAAACTTCTTGCCTGCCTACGTTCTAGTTGTAACTAATTACATGACCTATTTGGAGACCTCTACCACTCCCACCCGCCACAAATGATTGAATCAGGAACGAGAGTGAGTGGGAGGGGCAAGTGATCAGAGAGAGACCGGGAGATACTACCAGGCAGTCATGACAGTTATTTGCCTTTTTATTAAAGCTTCCACTAAAATAGTAGCATAACTATTTTCAAAAATTTCAAAAAATGAATTAAAATCATTTAAATGGACGAAACCTGTTAGTTATAATAATAATGATTGAGTAGGCTATGTGGACATTTGGGCTACAGAATTTCTTTGGACAAAAGCATGTAGCCTAATAATTTTTAGGACTCCATGTAGCCTTTTCATTTGTTAAGGGACCAAATGAAGCGTCTCTGACAATTAGCCAACATGAAAAGTCAAGACCTCAAGATGACGTAACTTTATTTGTCGACAAGAGAACATGGTTCTCTGGTGAATGTTGTCATGAACTGGACAGCAGTTGTTTAGCCTATACCCAGGTTTGCTGTGCTCTGACACTTGCATCTTTCTAAGATGGCCTAAAGATAGCTTTAAATAAAAAAAAGTATCACAATTAATTTTTCATCTTAACAGATATGATTCCTCACACGGTTGCATCGATATTTTGCTGGTTGACAGTTTACATCCCTGATTTTCACAGAATCACGGTATGTTCTGGTCATATCATTAAAACACTTAAAACACAAATAATAATGGAGACAAAAGTCAACATACACCAGTATGTATTTCCAGTCCTGGGATGTTGCTCTCTTCTCATTTGGTGAATTATCAAAGGACAAGCGCGCCTTTCCTCTGAACTAATTAAAGTGAGAAGTCCAGATGGCTCTGTACTGATCTGGACCCAATTAGGTCCAACATGTTTTGGTGAGGCAGCATATGTCATGTGTGCTGCCGGACAGCGCCGCAGCCATGGAGCGCCTGAAGTGCACCGTTTCCCAGTCTCCTGAGGCCCTTTGGCCTGGAGTCAGTCCACATGATAAAACTGTGATCAGACCAATTTAATAACCTTTTGTCACAATGTTTGGTGAACTGATATATTTAAATATGCAAGTGCCTCTGTCAGGAAAACAGCATTGTTGAGAATGTGAATGAGATGTGACTGATAGTTGACACAATAGGGTTGTCATAGGGCCCTTTGGAGAAAGACACACCACTGTCTTTGTCAAGCTTTTGTTTTGGCAGTTAAACACCACTCCACAATTACCAAATCGTAGACACCTGTCACCAGAATTTCCTCCTTTGTGCCAAAGGCACCATCTCAACTGTCACATTGTTTTTTCTCTCTCTTGCACTGAAAAATAAGAGACTCCTGGCACCAAGGCTGGTTCTGGAGTGCATCAGAGGTAGCGCTGAGGTGTGACATGAATGTCAGATGACAGAGGTAGCCTAGAAATCAGAGAGCCTAGAAACCCTACAGGAACCAGGTGAAAAAGGGAAACAGAGAGGGAAGAAAGAAGGGAGGAGAAAAAAGAAGAGAAGGGAGGAGAAAAAGAAAAAGAAAATTATGTTTCGCTTTGTCACCATGCCCCCTGCGAAGAAACGTCCTCGGCCCAAGGCCTCCGGCCACCAACACCACCAGGAGGTGAAGTTTGCCAAGGTGACCCTGTACATTGTGGAGAGGCGGATGGGAAGCAGCAGGAGACGCTTCCTCAGCAGCTTGGCCAGATCAAAGGGCTTTCGTGTGGAGGACGTCCTCAGGTAGGTCCCTGAAGTTTGAACAGAAACATGCTTACAGCTGAGCAGATGTCTCTTAGCATAACTTATTCAGTCTTCACCTGACTCCCTCTTTCAGTGATTGACTTGTTTGATGTATATATGCCAATCCTTACCCAAACACACACACACACATATTAATGGGAATGTTGAAATGTGAGCGATATCCACTCACTGCCAGGGCTAGTGGCCAGTGTGCACTAATCTTCTATGCCAGACCTGAGTGCAGATCTCCAGATCTCCTGCCAGATCTCCTGTGTGTGTGTGTGTGTTTGCACGTGTATGCATGTGTGTGTATGTTTATGGGTGTTTGTGCATGTGTTTGGTACCAGTGGGACTTGTGTGAGTGAAGATGGTGGATCGGAGGAGGGATGGGGGAGGGTAGTGTATTTGGAGGGTATAACTGCTGCCAGAAGAGCTCCATTTGCCACAACCCAGCCTAAGACATGGCAACATTCCCAGAAATGCAGCTTGAGTTTGTCAAGCTCCTACAGTTGCACACGCTTAGTACACTGCTCTTTGAAGGCAACCACAGGAAACAGACCAGTCACTGCCACAGAGAGAGAGAAAAAACGACAACTTGTAAGCTGGCAGAATTTGATATCAGCTTCTGTTTGATAGGCTTTTGCTGTCTGCATGGTTGAGGTCCCACACAAACACACACGCGCAAACACATATACACATGAAGGAACTCTAACAATATACACAGCCGCACACTGCGATTTTAGTATTTTGCAACTTTGTGATAAGACAACTGTACTTTTTTTTGTTGTGTTTTGTTTTTAAGGAGTATCCTGTACTTGGCACTACCAAATGATATGTAGATTGAGTGGACAAGAATGGCTGTTTGAGAGAGGTCTACATAAAGAAATAATCTTTATTAATGTTTCTATATGAACATGTAATAGGGATTAGTAGACTATAAACAACAATTAGGCTATGAAAAAGCTCAACAAATGAATGAGTTCATGGCTGGCATATTTTATACAAGCCAACTAAGTAACAAAACAGACACAGGTCCGTTTATCAGCCCTTTTCTCTGTCATTTCTTAAGAGTGCTATTATGTTTTTAACCAATTCCTTTCAAACTATAGCCATGCCATCCACCATCCTTTATTCGCAGCAAACCAGGTGGGCGGTTCACGCTCACCATCTGCAGATTCTGCCAAACAGCTCAAATGCTCCATTGTTAGCTCTCCTGCTGACACCGCTGAACAGCGCTCAGATGCGAGGGACGAAAACAGAAAAAGCTTCAGAGTGCAGAGCACATAGTGTAGTCAGCGCCACATCATGATATTTGGTTCAGCCATGTGCTTTAATTGTTTTAGAAGTTTTTAATACACATGACCTAAGATGAATAGTGCTTCAGTTTTGTTGTTTCAGGATGAGCTTAGTTCTCCACTTTAACTGTGTTTAATAGTTAAATATAGCACTCCCTAACAAAAACAACAACAAAAAACATGTTGATTGTGTCGTGCAAAATATGGCAATTTTAATTTCACTCTTAATTTTAAGTCTGAAGCCTGATTATAAAACCTATACCCTACTGATTCAGTGCCTTGTATGGCTTTGCCTAGTATTCTGTTTTCCACAACCAGGTCTCCAATTCACCTTGATTCCTCCTTTGTCATCAAACATATTGTGTTGCTGCTGTGTATGAGGAACTTGTCAGCTTTATAAAAATCTACACTAGACTTTTAGCTGACAATCTAAACATATATAAAGGTTCCAGCAGAAGGCCTTGTTAACCCATGAAGAGAGGAATGAAGACTTGAGTCAGTGAGCTTACCGTGAGAGAGAGAGAGAGAGAGGGAGGGAGAGAGAGAGAGAGAGAGAGAGAGAGAGAAAAGAAGGAAGGGCAACTGACAGCAGTCAGAGTAAAAGAACACAAACAAGACAAAGATATAGACAGTTTAGGAGAAAAGGTATCAGAGTAAGAGTATGTAATAAATATTGATAAAGCTCAATTTATATTTAGCACACAATGGAGCGAACCTTGAATATACCTCAAGGATAGCGTGATTACCTTACTCACCTCACCATGCACTAGTGATTGATTTCTAGAGGAAGGGCAGGGGGAATGTGTGAAATCCTTGTCCCCAGACAACACACAGCAGAGAGCAGCAGCTCTGCCTCACAGTCTTTTAGCACAACTCTGCTGATGGAGCCAGAACGCAGTGTGATGTATTTATTTATTTACTTTTTTTACAGGGTCAAGCACAACTGTGTTTTTTTTTACTTAATGTGCCAACACATCTTATTTGGCAAAAAATAAAGAAATAAAAACAACAACAAAAAAAACAGTTGTTCTTCTGTTATCCATTAAAGCCAAGGCTGAGAGCCTCTAGTCAACAGCTGTGCTTAAAATGCATTTTCTAAAGTGTCAATCTAAGTGTCTTTTTTTGCTCAGGCATTTTTGCTCTACTTTTAAGACTTCTAAGAGTTTGCTAAAAGCTGATTTCACCAGTTCATGCAGTTGCAGGTAGTGCAGGTCTGATCCCCTCGGTGAGTCGTAAGCCTCATGGGTTTCCTTAAACCTCTCCCTATTCATCTCCAGTACATATGGAACATCAAAGGCCTACCGCTGCTAGAAGATACAGCTCTCTGTGGTCCAGCAGTAGATCCAGAAGTGTGTGTGTGTGTGTGTCTGTGTGTATTCATGGAGTGCCTTGTGTGTGTATGAGCAAGTCTATGTGAAGAAATACTTTATGTGTGTGTGTGTGTGTGTGTGTGTGTGTATACATACTGCAGAATCAATGCTTGTGAGTATGTATGAGTGTGTGTGTGTGTGTGTGTTTGTGTGTGTGTGTTTGCAAATTTGAGAGCGCCTGCACAAGGGTATGTGTTCTCACAAGTTAGCCCAATTAGTAAGCCCCAATAGCTCCAATTACCCCCACCCCCTTCTGCTTTGTGGCCCCTCTGGGAAAAGTGAGGGTACAGCAGAGTGGTGACTTGTCATTTGAGGACATCCAGGTACTCCGGGAGGCCGACTCCACTGATCCACTCCAGGGGTGTTCTCCTCTATGGGGGAAACTCTGTATGGGTGAGTGCCCTGATTGGCGCAGTAATTAAACAGTGATGTGAAAGTGTTTGGGGGTACAGGGAATTTTAGATGGCTTTGCGAATGATGTGGGTGTGCCTACTGAGACCTTTGTTGTATGCCTGATCACACACACACACACACACACACACACACACATACATACAGGAATGGGAACATTGGGATGGGAGTGATATCTACTCACTGCCATGGCCAGTAGGTAGTGTATACTAAATGCTCTATTCCAGACCTGAGTACAGGCACTACTGGTGCTCACAGCTTCTGTCAGCCCTCCTGCATCTGAGGACTTGTTGTAATATTGTCATGGAGCCCAGCATCTCAGATGTGCTGGATCTGATTCAGGTTTGGGAGAAATTAGATTTTTCTGTGACACAAACCAGAAATTCATTGAGGAATTACTCTTCTCTTCTAGACCATGGACTGGCGACAAATTCGCATCGAATTCATGACACTACACATATCCACACAGATAAAATAGTTGAGTAGTAACAGCGCTTTTCTAACCACACCAAAATAAATTTCTTTTGAAACCTGTTAGAACAAAACTGTTAGAACTAAACAATAAATTCCATTTATTTCCACATATTTATTTTGCCATCCTTTTAACTCTCTTTGGAGGAAAGCAGCAACTGCTAGATAAATCCATGTATTGAAATATAACAACGGAAAAATCTATCAGCTAGTCAAGCTGCCAAAGTGAAAGGGTGCCATGGGAACCTGGACCTGTTCCCTGACTGTGGTCTGCTCTGCTCTGATTTGTGTGTGTGCAGCAATAAGGTGACCCATGTTGTGTCAGAGGGGAACCCAGCCGGAGAGCTGTGGGCTTGGCTGCAAGCCCAGACTGCTGCCCATGCAGCGGATGTGGAGGTGCTGGACATCAGCTGGTTCACGGAGAGCATGAGGGCAGGCCAGCCGGTGTCGGTGGAGAGCAGGCATCGCATCCAGGTGAGGCCCAGTGACAAGACACTGGGAGTGGAGCGGTGTGGAGGTGTTAGGGTTGCCAGGTGGAAACTGGGCTGATGGATCTCCCTTGATGATGCACTTGCCTGACTGCAGTCACTAGGGGGTGCTGTAGGCCCATGGGGAGGTGTGTGTGTGTGTGTGTGTCTGTGTGGGTGTGTGTGTGTTGACCATATGTATTACAATAAATCAATAAAACAATAAATATGTGATCCATCAAGGTACTCATTATATCCACAATAAAAAGGTAGAAACTTGTTTTCAATTTTCGAATTCTGTAATTCATTTTAAAACTGATATAGAATAGAGAATAGAATAGGCATGATGAGTTGAGGTTGGAATAACACTGTGGCTTTGTTGGATCTAAAGACAACTGAAAACAGAAGACAGCATTCTCTCAATCACAAATATGTATCTCTAGAGTCCCATGGTGTTTTTATAGGCATAGGTTAATCATTCACATTGGATAGGTCCTCACTGTGGAGAACAAGCCTCAGGGGTCTGCCAGAATGAGTAGATTACCTCTAGCCTGAAAACATCCTTCCTGGACATTGCTGTCAAACAGTGTGCTAAAATAAGTAATTGTGATGTCTGGACACTAGCCTGTTAATCGCTTGTTCCTTTGCGAGTTTAAAAATAGAAAGAGACAAAAGTTTTAGGCCAGTACTTCGCCCTTCTCCGACCTCCCTAACTTTACTCCATTTTGAAACAGTGTTGTGTCTTTTTATTCGCTGTCTGTGACAGAATTCATGGTATGTCTTTCTTACTTTCAAATAGCCACAACGCGGATTTCCAGTGGGTATGTCATTACGCGAAAGCTCTAATGATGCAGTGTTGACGGTTATCGACTTGACTTTCGCCGGCGGCAGGCGCGCCCGTTCCCAAGCTTGAATGATGCATTTCCCCCTCAGTAGGGGACAGACATGCCTTGCCATCGCTTTTGTCCGTACAGCTGATAGATCTTCTTTATGAGATACACATTAACTGAGTAAAGCTGGCACACTTGTGAAATATGACATCACATAAACCACACGCTGCGCGTGCACGTTTTTTTTCTATCAGGCTCTGAGTTCAGGCAGTGTTTCAGGCTGTTTTGATAAGGTCCTGTATGAAGGCTACTATTTATATTCAAAACTATGTGTATATACCAGAGAGTGTATGGTAAAGTATGGGGATAATTAAGAGAATATGTTAGGGTGCGAATTCAAAATCTATCGTCGCCTGACGCTGTCACCCTTCCTGATTCCATGATGCCCATGTGACAATGATCTTGAGGCATCTTCTTTGCGAACGTACTTGCAGTGTGGACAGTGTGTCTAGGCAAATTCAGTTCAATTCAATTATATTTATACAGAGCCATTTACAATAGAATTGTCTCATGGCTCTTTACAGACATTACAAGGAGCACCCAAGAGAAACAGGGACAAGGAAAAAACTCCCTTTTGGTTGTTATTCAAGGGGAAAAAAACAAATATCCTACAGTGTATAAGGGTTGGCTCTGTTTTGTGTTATCAGGAGCCATGCTAACAAAAAGAAACTTTTAAACATCTTCCTCTCAAATACATTTATTGTGTGTAGCCTACAATTGATCAACCAATGACACTCAGACCTGCCCCCACTATTGGCAGAAATGGAAGACCAGAATAATGCCTGTGGAAGTCTAATCACAGCCTAGGCCTATTCACTGAGCCAGCTCAACTGTTTGTGGCTAATAAAAATCTTTACTAGGTGTAGTCAGATTGATTTGAGAAATGACCTGTGTTGAAGAAAAAATGCAGAGTCAGTCAGCCCATATCCCTGTTCTTTGAAGCTGCAGAGTGCTGTCGGTTGGCTATAAGAACAACAGCATTTAGTACAACAGACCGAATTTGCAAACTGCCAGCTAACGCTAACGGATGGGGACGCAGGAAAACAAAACTGAAAACTTTTTCTTTTAGTTAACACTGACTGCTATTTTCTCTACATTGTATGAAATTCTCTTGTTATTATACCTACCGACATGCCAACAACAGGGCTAGAGGCTGATTCACTCCAGATAAAATTTCCATCCCTGACTTTAGGGTTTAGAAAACAGGTTTGTAGGAACATTTGGAAAAGTCTGGTGAGATGCCATGGGCATGATTTGTAATCTATTTCAATTTTCTCTCTGTACAATTCTTGTATTCATGTGAGAGGCTATGAGATCCACTGTTCTCAAAAATGCACCCCATATTTTTGATCATGGCACATTTGTTTTTCAAGATTTTGAATCGCAAATGTTCATCATGATTTGCTATAGCTATTGTGAAGGTAATTTTTACAGCCACAGTGATCCTTCCTCCCACAATGATCCCTCCAGTCATAATTGTTCCTTGATGTATTAATATTACATGTGTAATCCGTTTGATGCATTACAAATGGGACAGGCAGTGTCTCTCCAAAAACGAAATGGCAATTTGTAGAGAGCCAGTTGGATTAGGTCTCACTAAATACTTTATGTCTCAGGTAAGGGAAAATAATTGATTTCTATTCCTTTCATCTCTGCATTGAGGGTCATTAGCTTGCTCTGTTCCCCCTTATGGCCACATATGCACAGCAAGTGGGTCACATTCACATTGCAACCTAGTTTTTATTTTCAGAATTGAGATTTTGTACCATTCAGTTAGAGATTTATGTTTTCCTTGTCTAATTAAATGTAACTGGGATGTGAAGACTTAAAGGGGTCATGGAATGGAAAGCCATTTTTACTTAGGCTTTGAATCAGGAGAGGTTGTGCTTGGCCACAGAGCTGTCATCAATGTAAAACACGGTTGTGCCCTCCTTCATATGTAAATCTCAAACTTAGATATAACCACTAAAAATCTACAAAGATCTACAAACAAACAAAACCCGGTTGTGATGTCATACACACAAAATCAAGTAGTTCAAGAGGGTGGTAATTTGGCCTGTAAATTGCATTTGAGCTATTCAAAATTGAATACATTATTTTTTAACATCAGAGAATAAAGTATAATGGCCTACTCCATTCATCCCTTCTATGACCCCTTTAAACTTGACTGAAGTGTGTGAGCAATCAGTGCTGAGTTTGCTGTTGGATTTTCACCATGTGTCTTTGCTTCCGTCAGCGCTGAGTCTCAGTGTAATGTCTTCACAGAATACTTCTCCCCAGTTGCAAGTGGGTTTGCCAAGCACTTCAGACTCCACGGTTTCTCAGTATGCTTGCCAGCGGAGGACAACCCTGGACAATCAAAACAAGATCTTCACGGTAAAAAGCAGAATGATGATGGATGTAGCATCTGAAGAAATGTACTGATAAGTACTGATAAGTACATGCTAATCCATTCATGGCTTTGCCTGCTTGTGCCTATATTAAATAGACATATTCGATAACATGCAGGATTAGACAAACACAAGACTTTCTTTCTTTCTTTCTCTCACATATTTTCCTCTCTCTCTCTCTGACACATACACACACCCTCACACACACACACACACACATTCCAAAATGCACACATCTGCTCCGAATCAGGTACATTAACCCACAAACGAGCAGCATCTGCAGGTAAGCTGGCGTGCTGCGGATAGCAGCACAAGGGTAGTGATGGAGGTTGGCATGGGGTAGGGTGGCACCATGGGGCCAAAAGGCACATCAGCCAGCCAGACTGCCGGCTGGCCGCCCAGCCTCTCGCTCATTCTCGAGGACGCGGCTGACCGGTGCCTACCAGCCGTGCCAGCTGCAGCTCTGCTGGAGCCATCTGCTCCCTGACAAGCCGGACAGCTGAGGCTACCCCAGCGCCTTGTTGGAGTGCTGCAGCAGACCCAGGCACGGTCTTGGAGACGCTGTCTGAGCAAATGGACTCCCTCCGTCATGTCAGCAGAGAGAGAGCAAGCAAGAGAATGCAAGGGACAGAGGCTAGACTTAATCAGACTGCATTAGAGGCATTTGGAGAATCAACACAGTGCGTTGCATCCAATTACCGGTATGAGGAGGATGGATTCTGTGGAGTGATTTCATTGCTTCTTAGAGAGAAGGGGGAAGGAATGGGCATCCAAATTCATTGAATGTGGATCACTAACATTACCATACATCCTGAACAGGTGTTTAAGCACAACATGCATTGAAGCTCTTTTTCCATAGCATTTTAGTGTCTTTATCAGGATGACTGGCACGTAATGTGGACAAATTATTTGCCTCCTTTTTGGCAGGGTTAAGTTTATTTTATTCTCTTTTTTGTTGGTGATTCAACCTGTGCTGTCAGAATGAGTACAAGATTGTGGCAAGGGAGACAGACAGATGGAAGGAGGGGGGAAGAAAGAGAGGTGAGGGCAGAGAAAAAGAAAGTGTATTAGAAAAGAAGAAGAATAACTGGGGTCAGAAGGGGAGAAAGGCCCGGGGGTGCCAGTGGGAATGTGATAACGGGGAGAGGAGGGCAGGTGAGGAGTGGAGGTAAGGTGAGAGGAGAAGAGAGGGGTGCACGAGCGAGCCTCTTGCTCCCCAGCCGTGTTACAGAGAGCTGTCAATCAAGAGCTCCCAAGGCTCAAACATTATTGATTCATTCATTGGCCTGTTTCCTGCCTCACCTCCCCAAACACAAGCTCCTGGTTCTCTCTCTCCGTCTCTTTCTCTTTCTCCCTCAGTTCTTTCCTTCTCTCCTCTCTTCCCTTTGTCTGTCCGAGTGGCCCAAACACTTGTCTTCTTTTGTATTGCCAGTGTGTTCGATCTGCCCTATTCTGGTGAGAGCAGCTCTCCATTTCTCCTTGTCTCTGGACGTTCCCCAGTTTCATCTGTCATCACCCCACCGCCCATGCCACTCACGCTGTGGTCAATCCAGCTATTGACAGATGTCAGTGGCTTCATGACTGACAGGTTGCATTAGCGGCCCTCCTGACACAAGAGATGGGTGGCTGAGGGAGAGTGTGGTATGAGGTGGGGTGGAGAACACGGCGACTTGCCAACCCCCCTCTAATTGGGAGAAAATAGGAGACAGGGAAAGGGGGAGATATCTCATCCTGTGTTGTTTGCCTTCATCATTCGAACTCAAGGGATGTCTCACCATTGCTCTGACAGCAGCCCAGTGAGAAGGGCTCAGGCGTGCTTGACTGATCTGAGGCCATGTCCAATCGATCGTCATAACAATCCCAGGGAGCACTTTGGTAGCAGGCTCATACATAACATCTACAAAGCCCCATCCCCCAGATGATCGAAGAAAATGTGTTCCTTGGCTTCTTCCTGGATCTTTATTTTATATATATATATATATATATAGGTTACGGTTCTAACTACCTTTGAAATAGAGAAAAGAAAACAAAGCAAATTAGGAGGAATTAATGGTTTGCTTCACTGGCTCGTTTTAAGGAGACGCATGGGTCCAGTACAAGGCAGCCCAGTGCTGGTTAAATGGTTTCAAAGTTTCTGTCGAGTTGAGCTGCCTCAGAACACAAATGTGTTTGCTCTCAGAGGACACTGAATGACTACAGAATTTGCACTCCAAGTTTTCCAGCACTGGGGTTTTGTGACTTCTGGAAAGTCCCACAATTTCACTCCAGCTTCAAACAATTTACCCAAGTCTAGTGTCCTTCCTTTGTTTGTACTACTGCTTAACCCCTCTCCCCACAAACTGTGTTTTCTGTGTCTGCTGAAAACTTGCTTTGAAATTGTGCTCTCTGTGGCACAGGGATTTTTTATTTTAAATTGTGCTATTTGTTTTTGAAAGTTTTTTTTCTCTGTGAATCAGAGTTATCAATTCTCAAAAAGAAGTTCATCATTACCAATGCAGTGGCAATGGTAGTATTCCTCTGATTCTGCTTCTGCTGTGAGGGGGGTGGTGGTGTTGAGAGATCATGAAGTCCCAGATGTGAGGGTTCTCTTAATTTGAGGCAGCAGATGCTCGCAGAGCAGTTGGCTTCCTGGGTCGGCGCTGTGTGGAGTCTGTGCGCAGCTGGTCCTCCCAACACAGCAGGGCCTTGGCCTCTCAACCTCACCATTAACGGCCGGCTACGTTCATTATCCACCACTGTGATGGGAGATTGAGAGCTGTGTGTGTGTGTGTGTGTGTGTGTGTGTGTGTGTGTGTGAGAGCGTCTGACTGTGTGTATGTGTGTATGCACCTGACAGTCTGTTTAAACTGATTAATGTGTGTAGAAAGGCTGTACTTTTACATTAATACTGTATGCCTGTGCCTGTATGTTTGTCTGAGAACTGTGTGTGTGTGTATGTGTCTGTGTGTTTGCATGTTTGTATTTTGTTTAAGCCATGCTGACATGATCATGCAGTGACTTTCCCCCTCTCGGCCCATTTGTCCTACCCTGCAAACATTCGGCATGGGTCACTGGGCTCTCGGCGTGGGGTCGTGTGCCTCATTGACCCACTGCCTGCTGTCTAGGGAAGAATTTCATTTGGCCTCGTCCTGCTGCAGGTCAGGGTCTCTGATCTCCTAACTGGGGCACTGCCCCAATTATAGCCCAGGAGAGACAACCTTGGCCAATCTAACTGCCTTGCTGAGTTTTTGTGGCTTAATTTGCCCATATGAGGTTAGCCACACGTGACTTGCTCCCAGGTCAAGAAGTCTGTGTGGGTATTGTTAAGAGAGGCTGATGTATGGGAATCATCATTTAGGTAGAAGGTGATCAGGTACCAACTCCAAATGGGATGGGCCTCATTAACTTCTGTTTGAAGTGCTGCTCAGAGTACACAGGTATCCATTCTATTTTTTAACAGCCAATTAAGCTAGTTCCATACAAGCCCCCATCTTAATGAGAGAGAAACAAGATTTCTTGGACACACTCATGTGCCAGCGACCTAATAGCAGCCTGTCTGTGCTATTTTACTATCCAACATAGAGTACTGCACATATGAGCATGCATGCATACATAAATCATGAAGACTCGCATTTGAGCATAATGTTCTATCTGGCGTGACTGCTCTTGAGTGTTGATTCTTTGAAAAGAGATGCTCTTTTACGCTGGCTGCTGACATGACAACATTCACACCACAGAGACAAGGTCATAAGTACGGTTGTATTTGAAGGCCATCTCGTCTGATTGGAAGATGCATGTCTTGTTAGGTACATGCACCCTTTAAGAAAAATGAAATATTCATGTGAAGTAGCCCACCTCCCCAGGCTGTCGTAGACACATCCAAGAGACACGCAGATAACACGCACACACACACACACGCACGCACACACGGCAGGCACATATTGTTACACAGACATAAGTGCACACACACACACAGATACATACACACACATCGATTTACACATAGAGTGGAAAGAAAGTTCTTGCCTTTGTTTCCCCCACCATGTTGCCACAGAGAGGGAGTGTGGCACAGGCCCTCGGGGGAGCTTGTTGTGAACGAGTGGAAAATGACAGGTTCCTCTCTGCTGCTGACAAACACAAATGTCAGTGCACGGTCACACGGAACAGACCCGGGCACTCAGGCCTGACATTCTACAGGGGAATTGGGGGGGAGGGGAAGAAGTATGTCTGCCGGTGTGCTCTGATTTCTGTCTCCCTGCCATTATGGGTCAGTGGAGATGAAGCATAAATATATACCTGACATGCCTCTCTCTCTCTCTCTCTCTTACTTTCTCACTCTCACATGTACATACCCTTTTTTCATTTATTCAAATTCATACCCCCATCCTTCTTGCTTCTCCCTCCCTCTGCAGGATGCTTTTGAAGTGCTGGTGGAGCACTCAGACTTCTGCGACAGCAAAGGTCCCGCTCTGGCCTTCAGGCGGGCAGCCTCGGTGCTGAAGAGCCTGCCTGCCATGCTGCGTTGCCTGGAGGACACGGAGGGGCTGCCCTGCCTGGGGGAGCAGAGCAGGGCCGTGATGAAGGTACTGGAGCAGCCTCTCCCCTCAGCACGCACACACACACACAGACACATCTCTGCCCGACTCATCAACACGCACGCACAGACACACACACACACACACACACAGACACATCTCTGCCCTACTCATCAATTGTATGTGTATATGTGTGTATGTGTGTGTGTGTGTGTGTGTGTGTGTGTTTTTGAGGGGAAATTAAGTAGCTGTAATAGTGCTCATGTCTAGACTATACACACTCTGTCTGTGCTCCTTTCATATTTTCGGTCATCATGGCAGGAGAAGAGATGAAAGGATATGGAGAGAGAGAGAGAGAGAGATAAAGAGAGAGAGAGAGAGAGTGAGAGAATTTAGTGAGTGATGGAGAAAACTCAATCACAGCTCCAATTATGCAAATTAGCAGTCTTTCGTTCTTCCTTTTCTTTCTCACATGAGCACAGGGAATCAAGATAAGCGAGGTGCTATCTTACTTTATATGGCCACAAAATGATTTATGCGATACGCTAATGTGCCTTTGACACATCAGAGGTAATCCAATGGAGGGAATGAAAATGGAACGGTGTAAATATGAAAACATTTTTATTGGCATAAGATGCAGAAACAAACCAAGCAGGTCAACAAATAAAGTAAGTGAAGGATTGATGGATTGATGGATGGATGGATGGATGGATGGATGGATGGATGGATGGATTGATGCAGGCGGAGGGTAGGTCAGGGTGGGTGCGGATTTGAGATGGGAGTGACAGGGACTGTGAAGTGGAATCCAGAGAGACAGTCAGAGGTCTGCTCAGTCAGCATGACAGGATGCTGATTCGTCAGTCACAGGGTTAAAGGACTTTCTGTGTATGTGTGTGTGTATGTGTATTTGCTCTGTTTGCAAGAGTATGTTGGTGCATACGTGCACATGCACACGCAAACACACACATGCACACACTCACACGTGCATGAGCACACATACACACACACACAGACTTTGTCACTTCTCTTCAGATAGCTACGTCAAAGCAAAACAAAAGAATGAGAACTGGAATGACAACTGGAAGCAAATGGCAAACACTTTCCCCTCAGAGCAGAGAAGACTTTTAATCAGATCCTCATCCATTGTCACTGTCACAGCATCTTTGCTCATCTGGTTGATAAGTAGATGCTACTCTGTTTTTAGTACGTCTTCCTGCACTAGGCTGGGCTATTAGCTACCTCTATGGCTTTGATGAATGTGATATAGAGACAATGCAATTGTGACCAGCAAATTAGCTTTGTGCCCAGGAGAGGAACAAACTACCCAACCGCTAACACAAAGCCAATTTTTTAAGATGGGGCCAGGGAGAATTCCAATTGAGTTGTGGGACCCTAAAATACATAGGGTTTCCTCATTATTGAGCTCAGTCAAGCTTTATCTGAATTTGCAGTCATGAACCACAAGTCGTAATGGATGCTTTGGGTAAAAGAGGGGGAAAAAGTTCCTTTTTGAGACCTAATAGCTTTTTAGCCAATGGGAAATAAAAACAAACAAACCAACAAAAGTAACTTACATATATTTTTTTTACAGGAAATCTTTGAATGTGGAAGATCCTTCAAAGTTGAAGGAATACTGAGTGATGAGAAATTCCAGACAATGAAGGTGAGTGATTTATAATAATAAAAAATTGTACAAAAGAGCCCTGGCCAAGAAGAAATATAAGAACAGACAGATTGATACACTTGGTTAAAACAAGTGAAAGTGAAATAACAACCTCAAGTTTTAGTTCTCTCTGTAGCTCATTCCATGCTGCTGGAGTGTGGTAAGCAAAGGTAGTCTTGCCAAACTCTTGATTTTGGTTGCACATCATACAAGATATATCATTCATTAAATCAAGTGAAGGGAACTGAAGGGCCTTTCCTGTTTGAAGCTGAATTTGAGATGTTTTCTTGGGCTGAATGTGGTGGTCAAAGGTCTGGCCATCTGGCCTGGCATTCGTGACTGATTACCTCAATCTGAGACTGAGCTTGGTCTGGATGCCTATCTGTCATCTCACTTCTTTGAGGTGGGATCAATGAACATAGATCAACATGCCTCTATTGGTTGCTTCTTGATTTCGGTTCTAGGTGTTAAGCCCGCCGCCACTGCAGGAGGAGTAAAAGCCCATTTTTGAATGGCTTCCTATCCAGGCAAGCAAATCAAAGTCAAATCAAATATCAAATATCCATGGTTACAAGGGGGTGTCATGTTTGGTTGCTTTGTGTTTGAACTTCCGGTTACTATTAGCAAGAAATGCATCTCTGGTGAAGCGTCCATGTAGGAAATTCAGATACAAAGTGGAAGGGGAAAACTCGAATATCGAAATGGGCAGGGCAGCACAAGGTGGATAGGCCTGGTAGCCATACTCGGCAGAGTGTAATGAATTTGCTCACAAATTAGAGTGGGTTTTCCCAGGCTTCTGGCTCTCAACCCCTGTCCAGCTTTTAGTGAGTGGCTGGTGTGCCAGCTCTTATATAGTTCACCATTTATGTAGTCCACAGTGACAATACATGTCCCCAAAGTTGTTCGGATGCTCTATATTTTGTCCATTGTAAGTGACTCAGTGAAGATATTTTCAAAGGGTATTATGTTTAATAGTTGTTGTACAACACTTTGTCTGCATGGAAGCTTTTCACAAGCGTGTTTGGCGTGGGGCCCAAGACAGCAGAGAAGTGGTACCTCCAAGGCCTTCGCACATTGGAGGAGATTGTCACCGAGCCACACGTCCATCTGAACAGAATGCAGCAAGCAGGTGAGAGACTGCAGCAGCAGGAACTCTCCCACGTGACACACACAAACACACATAAACACGCAAGCATGAGCTATAAACCATGTGTGCCTTCCTTTCTGATAGAGACCACAGCCTGTGGGACAAGTTACATCTCTTTTTTTTTTGAGACTGAGCCTTATTGAAATGGCTTCTATGATGCCTGTCCCCTTCCCATCTGCATTGGGCATTTACATCCTTTGGGAGAGGGTTTCATTTCAGAGAACAGCAGTGATGTCCTTTAGATTATTAACATGGTCCACTGACACGCCTCTCACAGCCATATGGGGGCCTATGTAATCAAAATACACCCGTGAGATTGTGAAGGTGGAAAGGGTGTTTGTGTGTGTGTGTGTGTGTGTGTGTTGGTGGGGGGGGGTGGGGGGGGGGAGCATCTGGATAGCTGTAGGGAAGAACATTTTTGCAACAGACTGAGATGCAAACACACAAACTCATCAATCAGGCCTGTGAAAAGGTCATCCACACAAAGGCCATGTCTAACCATGTCTAACTTTTTTTTTGTCGTCCCATAAATTGCTTCTTCTTATGATCCAATTTTATGTTGGCTGAAAACACATACAGACATACAAACCATGTCTATTTTATCTATTTCCCTTTGTGAGAGCACTGAAGTAGTGTTCTTTCAAGCACAGTCTTATTGAATTCAAACTCATTTATCTCTGAAAATATATAGACTCTCTTGAGAAAATCCACTGATGTGATAGCATGGGGTTCCAGTTCTGCAGTATATGCATAGGTTGTAGAGGAACTGACTTTTCCTGGAACTCTTCTAGTGCCTTTAAAGGTTGGTCGATGACTACATTCCAAACTAGCATAATGACAGGGACACATTGCTTTCTGGTGAGATCAGTGAAGCATGTCTTAAGAGAACCCGTACTGTCTATTTGAATAAAAAAAGAAACTCAATGATAAACCTTCCTACTGTTCTCTTGTGACCCCATGCAGCAGTTTCCCATTAAAGATGAATTTAAAATCATTCTCATACACTGAGAGGAGAAGATTAAAAAAAATCTGGAAAAAAAAGAGTGAACAAGTTGTTGGCTTCACCATAAAAATCCCAGAAACGTCCATCAAAGGTTTCTGCTTTGTGATGAAACATTAGAGGCAGGAAGTTGGAAGTTGATGGAAGAAGGAATGATGGAAGTTTGCTCCAGACTGGAAGAGCGCAGACAGTTTAACTGTATCCTAAGATGCAAAAGGCGAAGCATCCTTGTCCTCTCACCACCCTCATCATTTCTGGTCTTAAGGGAAAATTTCAGAGTGGAGTGGGAAAGAGTAGAAAAAAAATATGCAACCTGAATGTGGAAGACATTGGATAATGAGGATTAGATATATGTGTGGAATGGAGGATTTAGGCAACCAAATAAAAAATTCTTGCTTGTGAATTTAATTAAATACTTGATAAGCTGCATCTGAAAGGAAAATTAATTTTCACCTGTGCATTAGAAAGCCTATATTTCTGCAGAGCAGTAAAAGAAGGAAATGGTCGTGTTTGGGGAGTGTTACTGAGCTGTTGATAATGAAAAAAATTAATGGACTACAGGATGGTCCTTTAGTATCCTTTACCTTTTCCTGATGAGGCTGTTAATATGATGACATGAAACTGAAATAAGTCCATCATTATAGAAAATGAGAGATACACTGAGTAACTTGTATAAATAAGTATCTGTCATTGCCATTGATGGAAATGGGCATGACTGAGTCAAAGTTCTGAAACAGTCTTAGACTAATTTGGAACTTAGGACTAATATTTTTCAGTGGGTGATATCGTCATGTTCCTGTAGTGACACAGCTTATGATAACATCGACACATTTTTTCTGGTCTCTCAGATTGGTGTAAAATACCTGCAAAATATTTGAAGCTGCATTTGAAGAGGACAAATTAAAGGCTTGTTTTAATTAGTCTCTTACAGCAGGTAGTCTGTTGCAAGCTTTCTGCTAAACCCCCGAAGTGGTTATTTTTTTACCATATCTTATTTCCCAGAGAGAAAAGAAATAAGGTATTGAAAGGAAGTAGTTTGATCAATTTGGTTGTATTTTTACATATAATCATTCAGAGCTATCAGATGGAGGTGTTGTAACTGTCTACTGTTTACAGGTTTTCTTCATTATGCTGATATCTGCAGAGCAGTCACCAGAGCAGAGGCGCAAGCAGTTGGGCGTATCGTGGAGGAAACAGTTCGCCAAATCTCTCCGAAGGCTTCTGTCGTTCTGACAGGAGGCTTCCGCAGGTAAAAAACATTAGATCTTTCAGTGCTTGTGCACTGCTTTCCGACGGAGTTGTTAGAAAGGAAGTCAAAAATCTGCCTGTGGTATTTTTTGCCATGTTTGTTTGTGATACACTCTACTTGAGTGTACTCGAGTACTTGTCTGTTTATTTGTTCTGTGTGTGTGTGTGTGTGTGTGTGTGTGCGTGTCTGTGTGTGTATGTTTTTGTGGATTT
Organism: Tenualosa thibaudeaui; assembly: GCA_027481765.1. Lineage (NCBI taxonomy): Eukaryota > Metazoa > Chordata > Actinopteri > Clupeiformes > Clupeidae > Tenualosa > Tenualosa thibaudeaui. The sequence continues at coordinate 1,100,792 of JAIFZK010000012.1, forward strand.
GTGTACAATAAATCGAACAGAGGTAGTTCAGTGAAGGGAACTGAAGAGCCTTTCCTGTTTGAAGCAGAAGATTGAGATGTTTTCTAGGGCTGAAGGGATGTAATGTGGTGGTCAAAGGTCTGGCCATGTGGCCTGGCATTTGTGACCAGTTACCTCAGTCTGAGACTGAGCTTGGTCTGGATCCCTACCTGTCATCTCTCACTTCTTTGAGGTGGGATCAATGAACATAGATCAACATGCCTCTGTTGGTTGCTTCTTGATTTTGATTCGATTTCCATTGCATGAATTAAAAAATAGTAAAAAGGAGTAATACATATATATGTATATATATTTGCAGGGGCCAAGAAAGCCCTTGCCACTTTGTTGTCATCTGTAGATGGCGACTGCCACTAAAAACATCCTCCATTAATAACACCCAAGCCCTTGACCACATTGTGGTTGCTGAAATGAATCCCGTCAGCCACTGCTGACACTATTGCTCTGCTCTTGCTCCTTTGTATAACAATGGACTCTTTCGCCCCCTTTGAGCTTCAGTTTTTAGAGCACAAGGTTCAGCATAAGCCATTAAAAAAGTTTACCAGAAGTACTGGTGCTAATCTTAAATAATTCAGTGGCAAGCTGGTCTGCCAGGATCTGTTTTTTTCCTCCTCCGCTCGCAGTGGGAGTAACAAACTTCCGTTGTTTATCCAGCTGACACCTCTCCCTCTGCAACTGCTGCCACCCCCTCCCAACCCCACCCCCCTCCCCCAGTTGCCGCAGGTGACGGCAAAATATGGAGAGATGCAGACGCCAGAACTGTTATTTAGAACTTACAACTCATACTTGGCAAACTCAGGAGATGTAGCATCCCTCCTTTCCTTCTCGATCTCCCTCTTCCTCCCAACAGAGGAGCCCTCAAAGTTACCAAGGGGCCTGCTCTGACTTGGGCATGACGCAATGTAAAATAACCCAAGATACAGCTCCTGCTGCTCGTCTATGAGAAGTGGACTTCAAAGATGTTATTTTCTGGCTGTTTTCAAAGTTTCTTTCCTCTCTCCTTTTGTTTGAGAGTTCCAGCGCCACAGTGAGTCATCTGTTTAGCTCTGGGTTTGTTTGCGAGAATAAAGATGAGAAATAGTATCTAGCCAATGGGATTTTTTCATGTTTTTGTACATGTTTTTTTCTGTTAATGAAGTGTTTCGGTTGAAGTCCCTGAAGAGCTTTTGCGATGTTCAGTTTCACTTTGGTAATCCGCTGTGCCCGCTTTTTGTGTGTGTGTATATGTGCGCATGTGTGTGTGCGTGCGCATGTATGTATGTGTGTGTGTGAGAACAGCAGGCATATTCCCGTGACCCGTATTCAGGAGAGATGTAAAAACTGAAAATAACAACATTTGCATATGTAAATTCCCATTGTCTAGTTGAAGACAATGGCAGTGGGTGTTTTCACCCATTCTGACTCCTTAAAGTAAATAGTAAATAGTCAAAAAGCCCAGCTCACATGCACATATGTTGTGCGTTGTTATTTAGCAACTGTTACACATATATATTTGTTTCAAGATGTCCCTGCTGTTTTTTTTTTTTTTTTTTTTAATGGAGAAGAAAATCTATGACTAACAGGTGTGCTTGCTCCAGATTCTAAACACAGTGTGGAAATAGAAAAGGTTCATTGGTAAACAGGGAGCCTAAATGTGTGAGAAAAAGATTTGTAACTTGGCAACACGCACAAGAAGGGGGACCAAAACTCCACTAATGAACAAAGGAATATTTTTTCAAACAGAAGACAGAAGAGTTTGTCAAACTGTGGAGTTGGCTGATGTATTTTTGGCAAAAAATCTAGATGAGTCTCACGACAGCAAAATAATTTGGTCCACATTTTAACTTAGGAAGTGCATTTAAAATGGACATCACCAGCCTCTGTATTCACTGCCAGGCTATTTGATACTGGGTTTACAGCCACTCAATATCAAGTCTTTCTTTGGAACAACTTGACAAGATTGGCTCTACAGGATCATACAGGGATTTTCTGCTGTTTAACACTGACGATCTCAAGCGCTGTGAGGGCAGATGGCATCATCACTGGACAGTCATTTACAGGTCTTACCAGAGATGCTTAGTTTGGATCCAGACAAGGCTCCAACATCTACAGATATCTCTTCTTTGCTGCAAGCTTTTACTTAACCCAGACCGATCATCTGCTTTGAGTTGAAGCTTTTGGTTTCATTCGACCTGAGAGAGAGTCTGCTCGCAGTCTGAAGCATCTTTATGGGCCTTGTCCTGTCAACTTCACTTTTGTTTTGCTCACCATGAGGCTTCCAACTGCTCACACAATCATAAAGCCAGGGTCAAAAGTGAATGAGCTGGTTGTCTTTCTGGAATATCTCCCATCCACAGAAGGACTCCAGTCAGTATCCATCAGGTTCCTCATCACCTTGTCTAATACCTGTCTTTTGGCCCATAGACCAGCCACAGGAAGACTTTTTCCAGACAGTTTATCGAGGCTAGTAGTGGTGAAAATATAGCACAATTTTGAGGCCATGTCTCCTCAAAGACGTCCTGTAAAGAGGATGGGGGCAGTGTATCTGCTGTTTTTTTAGCCCTTTTAACCAAACTTTGGTGATCAGAGTTTGGGAGTCAGATTACCAAACAATGTTATGTTGCCATAGCAGATAATTCAATAGTTGCTTGGTAGAATAGCAGAATAATATTTTCGTCCACACCATGGACCCTCAGTCTTTGTAGGGAGTGCAGGTGTTGACTAATTCTAGAACAAACATATAGTACATGATGAGCCCACTGCAGCTGACAATGTTAACTACCAAGTACTTAAAGTAAGTCACTAAGTCACAACATTCTTTCCATTGATGAAAACTATGATTACCAATGGACCTTTAGTTTTACTAACTTCCTCTTTATGAGGAAAAGGTATTTCAAGACTATGTGTTGACAATAAAGCCACATTATAGTTTACATTTTTGTCTTTCTTTTAGAGACTGTATGTAACCAGATGATTTATTCGTCATGGTGAAATTTACCATTACTGCTTTAAAACATTAATAATAGTGCCATTTCTTATTTAAAAACATATTATGGTGATTTTACAGTTCAAAAATGTTTTGTAACATAAACCCAATGTTTAATAAGCGATATTGTGTTTTAAAAGATACTTTGGTACATTCAGCCATATTTCAGTCCTCTGAAATAATCTAAGACCCACAGTCTATGAACTGAGCTTTCATTGGCCTGATGTTTTTTTTCCAACATCAGGGGCAGTCATCCTCAAAGCTTCTCCTTTAAGTCCAGGCAGTCCGGTCACTCATGAAGATGTCTTCTGAGCTTTCACTGTCTAACTCTGAAAAAAAGATCTCCCTGTAACCTTTCACGAACTTTCAAAGCTACTTGCAAATATTCAGATGGCGCTCAGCTTTGGCAGTGAACCCAATCCCCACAAAGCTAAACATTTTTATTTCTTTCCAAAACACCCTTCAAAGGCAGCAAGGGGGGTGGCGGTGGAGGAAGTTTCTGGAAATAAGCTCCCATGTTCTTGTAAAATGCTCAGTGCCATAGCACTTCTTTGCTGGAGAAGCGTGTCGAGGATTTGTTGACGCTGCTGACATTAGCCTTATTGAAGGGACAGCTGTGCAGGCTGGGTGACAAGGCTTTGAGATGCTTAGGAGGAGGATTAAAAATAGATAGAAAGCACAACTGTCGGTGGCACAGCAGAGTGTTCAAAAGACGGCACTGCAATGCTGGAACTACGCAGGATTATCATGGGAATCCTATCCAATCAGCTGCTTTTGCCCACTTATACGAAATTGTCTCTTAGTTTTTAGAGATAAGTAGGGTGCAAGGTGTTTAATGACCAATTTTTCTGATACACTGACAAAAGTCATATCCGTAAATCTCTAGAGTAACTGTTGCTTTAATGAATAAAAAGTACATTTTAAAAACCAAATGAATAAATTAATCAATTAATTACTTTGCAATGGACAATCAGCAACCAAATGGAAAAGACTGCAGTTTAGAAGAGGTTGTTGTGACTTCAAGAGTTAAGCAAGTGCCGAAAACTTATTTTTTCATTTATTCTGCCTTTGCACATCATTTGTTTTTCTTTCATCTTGAGTATCCTTCTCCATCTCTCACTTTCTCCCTCTTTGTTCAAACTGCTCCTTAATTCTTGTGTATACTTAATGAAGTAAACAATAGGCAGTTGCAACAATCAAAACAAACAAACTCAATTTCTACAAATCAGCCTTTAAGTCTGTGAAGAGAACAATTTTGTTTTGACCACTGTTTGTTTAATTTATTCATCGTGTCTCCAATGACGGATTTGTCTCCGCCATCACAGTATGTGGTATTCAAGCCACACAAAAAAACAAGACAAAAAAACGAGTTTGTCGACATTAGAGAATAGCTTTTGAAGTGACAGATGAGCCATTTGTGCCTGTTTGGGTAGAAGCTGGCCATGAAATAAGTATTCCATCCCTGAGACGTTCAGATCCCGTCTTCATGACTCTCCGGTAATGGAAATCCATTAAAATACTCGCATAAAGAGAGCAGTTCAGCAGAATCTCTAATTTTACGGCCATAATTCCTGGCGAGCAGAGCCCACATACTTAAAGGTGTTTGTGCAGAGCTTGGCACACAGGAATGTTTCCAAAGCCCTGCATTATTCATCTGTTGTTTTTGCCCTGTCATCTCCTTGTGAATAAACATGTATATTTTATTTGCGCTCATATGTACCACAAAAAACAATTTAATAATTTAGGCCTCTAGCGCACGCAACAGGGGCTATACAGTGCTCCCTGCTTCAGGGTAACGAGAACCAGCAGGTAAGGGTTGCCACACAGATGACGGCCTTTGAGGTTCAGGCAATGGGGCCCTGTTTGCCCGATCCATCTGTGTCTCTGAAGAGATGCGCCAGCCGTCTAGAAGAAGTGGCAGCAAGGGGATAAGGGAGGGCTGCTTTATGGTAAATGATCACACAAAGTTGTCAGGCTTTACCATTGGGGATAAAAACATCACCTCTCTGCCAAGGAAGACATAAAGCACAGTTACCCTCCCCATCTGAACGCCCAACATCCCCCTCCCACACCCTCCTGCCCACCACCTTTCCTCCCTCCCTTCCTTGCCTTATTTGCTGACTGGGTCTGATTTAGTAGGGAATATGGGATGAGCCAAGCCACTAAAAGCCCAGTGCCAGCACTACCTGGTGAAAAGCTGCCACGCTTGCCTTAATAGAGCCCTCACTCCAAATTAACTCACAGGGCACATGTTTGAATAACAAGCTCCCATCTCCTTTCAAGTTGACTGCCCATAAACCCTTATTTATGCAGATGACACATTTATTAATTTAGAACGTGTGGTCTTTCACTCCCATTCCTGCTATTCATGACAAACACTTTGGGTTGTGTACCTGAGGATTTTTATTCTGCCAGCACAGCAAATTGAACCTTGGAGATGGTCTCTTAGTGTCTCACAATCTCAAAACAGGGTCAGCTTCAGCATCTTTGCTTGTGCTAATTAGAAGCCTGTCCAAATTCAAAACGTTATAAACTACTGCAGTAGATGGCAAGAAGCCCTTTCATCCTGGTCACTGGACATCCTTTACCTTTGTCCACAGAGGGGGATGCTGCACAGACCATCTGCCTGTCGGTTAGGCAAGGTGAATTCTAGACTGGTGGATTCTATTCACGGGAGCACTGAACTGTATAGTGCACTAATTAACAATCACGTGCAGCCAAAGAAGAAAAACGACCATTTTTAAAATTTCCCAGAGTGAAAAAAAGAGAAGAAAAGACAGCCAGTGCAAGATCTGTCAGAAGTCTCTGTTTTAAGGGCCAATCATGACCATTACAAGGACATGAAAAAAAGAGAAGAAAAGACTGCCGCGACCGTGAATAGGGACATCACAAACCTGATGCTGTGGTTGCTGTAGACTTTTCTTTGGCTGCCTCCTCTGTTGTTGAGGAGGGTGTTATTGAAGAGGCTTTATTAGCTGTTTCTGTTTGGTCTGCAGACTTCAGAAGTTTGATGGTATTGTTCATGATTGTCCAAGCTTTGCAGCCCTGTTTGGCACCTCTCTCTGCAGTATGAGCTGCCTCTGCTTTATTTTTCAAGCAGTCGACAGAACTGTGACAGCTTCAGTCTCTGCTCAAACGGAAGAGCTGACAAAGATGAGGCGTCTGGTGTCTACTGTGCTTTCAAAATGCTCTTAGTTAAACGTCTCACTCGTTTAAATATAATACAGGGTTACTTTGGTACAACTGGAAGTCCTGGATTATGTATGAAGTTGGTGGCTGAGTATGTTTTATATTTCAAGAAGCCACGATATCCAGATTATTAACAAGGGTTTATACATTGATTGTTTCATTCTTTTTTTCAGCAATGATTTTAATACTTGGAGACAAGTAATTTTGATATGGAGGAACTTGACTGTCTCACAGGAAAAAAGGTTTTCTACATCATCAACAGTTCTGACGTTGTGAGGCACTGTAAACTGGTACAGCTGTAAGAAGGGGATCAACTCCATCCTAATATCTAGGGTGGATTTAGACACATCCTAAACAATAGTGTTACTCACAAACTTTGGACAGATTGTTTTTTCTGTCCTCTGTATTCTAAGCGAACCCTATAGAGCTAGCCAGACTTTATTGTAATGACCATGGTCACACTCCTCTCCTCATCTGAATAATTCATGCTGTGACCTCCACTGACCAAGGGAACTAGACAGACAGTGTTCTTTCTCTCACTCTCTCTCTCTCTGTTTTTTTATTCTTTCTCTCCCTCTCAGTCATTCTCTTTTTCCTTTTTTAATGCCCTGTCACGTTCACTGTTACACTGCAGTGGCAGTGCTGGTGGACATCAAACGCACTTCTGTGCTGCACCCAGAGTCGTGGCAATACTGGAGCCATTTGTTCTCTTTTGCTGTGCTCTTAACCGTGAGATGTGGGGCTCTGCACCCATTCACTCTTACGCCCATGGACTTCCATCAAAGGCCCTGCCGATCGGACTGCTAAAACCAACCCAAGCGTTTGCATCGTTTATTTTTTTTTCTCCCTGGTGTAGGACAGTTAGCTTTGCACCATGGGGCCCCACCTAGGGCCCAGGTTGCTGTGGCAGCAGTGGCATGCAGCAGTATTGAGTGAGTTAGCCTTCCTTCAGGACCGGCAGGATCAAAAACGTGACAGTTCAGCCCTTAATCCCACCTCACCCAGCCTGGGTGCATTCTCATTGTATTGTGTTATTTCTCTCAGCCTTTCATGTCTAATGCAGTGGCTGGACCCTTTTTTGTGTGATCTGAGCTTCGGAAACTTTTTAGGGGTTCCCAGGAATTTTGAATACTGTTTTTCTTTCCTGCGTTTCTTTTTTTTTTATTGTCTGGAGTCAGAGCTCTGATGAGAATGTGGCTCAGTGCCGTTGCTCAGCCTTATATGCGCTATATGTCTCAGTTTGTGTGCGAGGTCAGCGAGGCCAACGTGAGAAAAACGTCTGAAAGGAAATCACTGAGCCTTTGGGGGAGACACTGATTGATTAACATCCTGCCCGAGCTTTCAGGGTTTCAGGCAGTTCAGTTCTGCCCCAGCCGCTCAGATATCTGCTTCGCTAACTCCATGGCTTGCTCTGCATATCAAAGGCAGAGGAGTATATTTGCTCTCTTTGTTGTTTGTGAACACAATGTACAATGTCTCTATCTTGCTTTTATCTTACTCTCACTTGCTCACTCTGTGTATGTGTGTGTGTGAATGAGGTGGGTGGGTGTGGGGGGGCTTGTTTTATATCTGTGTTTGTGTGTGTGTGAATGAGGTGGGTGGGTGTGGGGGGGGGGCTTGTTTTATATCTGTGTTTGTGTTTGTGTGTGTGTGTGTGTGTGTGTGTGTGTTTTCCTGAGATTTTCTCAGTGGACATGACTATATGCAAGTTATTGAACGGTTAGATCTGGGAGGAACGCTCTCCCATAATGAGGAAATAAGAAATTACTTCTGAGAGGATGTCGAATATAAATGAAAGGAGTCAGACGGGAGGGAGAGCAGTGGAAGCCTACAGCAGCACAGATCTCATATTCTGCATGCAAATCGAAAGCCAGCTAGTTAGAATAAATGCCCAAGTTGAAATGATGTTTAGTGAAGCAACAACTGAGCATTACATGACTTCCATACAAAAGCTCCCACTTTATGGGTTATGTATTTATTATTTTTTTTTTTAAATTTTCCCCCCTGAGTCTAACACTAAATGTTAGGAACAATGCATCACTAACAGAAGCAAAACATTTGAGGCTTATTGCATGATGAGAAGACTGTCCCCCTGACTTGGTATGAACAGATTTAGTATTTGTTCTCATGTGCTGTTCCTCTGCAGTGGAGTCTCTGGCATTTTTATTACCATAATCCCAGCCTAGACGCTCGAGATCTCATAAAGCTGGAGATGACTTCGGAAGAGCTCAGACTAGCGGACCTAATGACACATGACAAATTGGCTGTTGGAACAATAGGAGGGAAGAAAAAAAAAATCCACCCGAAAGCCATTATAGGCATACACCATTTCCCTGGCATCATCCGTATGCCAAGACACAAGCCTTTCCTCTTGATTAACCCAACAAATGTGACTAAGAACAGATCTTTTTTTGGGCCCTGTTTGCTGTGAGGCTGCTACGTAGGGTTCATCAGTGACGGTCTACCTTGGTCTCACCTTGTCTCCAGGGGGAAGGAGTCTGGCCATGATGTGGACTACATACTGACCACTCCTGAGATAGGGACTGAAGAGGGTCTGCTGCTCCAGGTGATAGACCGACTTAACTACCAAGTAAGTATACTGCCTGAATGCTGAGCATGTATTGAAGCCCTTTAGTGCAGAGGTTTTCAAAGTGGGGGCCACGGGGGTGCAGCAAGTTGAAGGGAAAAGTAAAAGCAAATAAATAATTGAATAAATAAAACTGTAAAATTATTTCCGTTTGTTATAAAACGGCATTATGATAATCTGTGGCATATCTGAATATTACTACTATTATTGCTATTATTTTTTTATTATCCTTAATCTCTTTCTGATTGGCTGGCATTCAAACATGCCATGATCATGATCACGTAAACAAACCATAGTAGCCTTGATGACTGAGGGCATAGTTTTTGTAACACACATTCCATATAGGCGGCCTGGAATCTACTGGTATATAGGGGGGCCTTGTCATGGAAACGTTTGGGAACCTTGTGGAGTGAAAGTCAATACAAACGCCTACCCCTCACAGTCATACCCATAGAGCAGGTACTGTAAATACACTCAAATGCAAAACTAGAGAGCATTCCATTTCCATAATTGCTACACAGCAGTCACACAACACTCAAGGTCTATTTACGATTGTATGGATGCATTACCATTGCATTATTCAAAGGCAGTGGTTGTACTGATTGCCTATATGCATTCAAGGATGTATAAGATCTGCACTGTGTCCCCACACATAGACACTCTGATCACTCGAGCAAATGTGTCCAACAGTAATGAGTACTAGAGCTAATGGTCATGTGCGCATAATGTAAAAAAATATACCACCTGGCTTTGCAATAAGAAGTTGTGTGTGTGTGCTTTGCAATGCGATCCCATGACTATCCCATCAGACAATCCCATGCTCAGATGAAAACGGCTGAGTCTGGACATCATCAGGAGTCATATCTCCTCCTTAAGAAAACCTGTGCTTGTCTCTTAGCAGGCTTGAGGAAAGGGGAGAAATGAACCTAAGTAGACCTTTGCCCCACCACCTCCTGCACGATTCATTCACTCTCTCTGGGAATAAGATTTGTTTCTTTTTTAAAGTATTGATTGCTGGGGTTCTTGAGGGTTCTGTCTTAAGGAGATGAAAGCAGATCAGCCACCAAGTGCCTGGAACAGTAAGTAACGGGTGGCAGGAGGACTTGCTCCCATTCTATCAAATATCAAGGAGTTGGATGTAATTAAGTGTGTTTAGAGAGTTACTGTACTAACTGTTTGTGTATTACTGTATATATGCTTGTGTGCTGGTATTCATACAGAATGGGTGAATATAATATGCATGTATACGTACATTAAGTATGGTAGCCTAAGTTGTTGTGTGTATGTTATATGTGTGTATGTTATGTGTGTGGCTTATTTGCAATGCAGTGCTGAAATGGATTGTTGTGTGTGTGTGTGCATGTGTGTGTGTGTGTTTGTGCGCATACATTTGGTGGAGCAAGGCACTGTTCTTGCTCTTAATAGAAAAAACACTTACACTGTCATTATTCTTTAAATAGGTCAGAACATCAAAAGCTTGTGATAAACAGGCTCTTGGAGCCTTGAGAGCTTTTCTCAACTCTAAGAACAAAAGCATGGGAGAAAAAATAAGCTTTGTTGACCCCTTCAGGAATGGCAGGGTTCCTCTCCCCTCAGTAAGAAAGTGTCAGCTCTAATAGCAAACATAACTAAATGCTGTTTCAGCGTTAAATACAGGGAACCAGAGTGCTTCGTGTCAGTCTTTCTATTTTTATCAGCTGACGGCTTTCCTCATTCTCTGCCTGTCTGGCTGTACGTCAGTCTAAATGTCTCTTGGCCTTTTTTCACTCTGTCTGCATCTTTTTTTCTCTGTCTATCCTCACTCGTCCTTTGTGTCTTTGTAGGCCTGTTCTGGACTTGAGGGAGCATGTAGATGATTGAACGGTCAACTTCAAAGGTACATTTGTAGTGTGGTGGTGGTGGTGATGGTATGGGGTGGGGGGTGGGGGGACTAGGGTGTTAGGTGGAAGAGAATTGCAGTATTATTGCTGGTTAGTATTTTTTTGCCACAGAATAGGTGTTTCACACAAATAACAGTTTGTTGATGCAGGTTTCCTCTACACTGAAATTGGTTCCTCTGCACTGAGCACTGAATTTTGCCAAAAGCAACTCTCCAGAGCATGTTATATATTGAGCTTTTAACCAAGCATGGCGTTAAGGGCAAGAGCAGAGGAATGAGGAAGTGAGGAGGAGAGAGTGACATGACTTCTCAGCCAGAAAGAGTCACATTTGATAGACTTGGCTAGCTGAGGCTAGGGACAGCAGTTTCAGGATATTCAGATTTTCAGGCGTGCAGGTGTGCAGCTACAGCTTGCATGTTTATATACCAGCATGTCCTAGTAGATAGGCTATAAAATTTAAAGACTATGTGGTATGGGAAACATCCCTGTGCCAGGTGAGTATTGTCTGTGGGGCTGATTTGGCCCGCTGGCCAAGCACAGTGCTCAAGGGACCTTAGTAACATATATGGTTCACAATTCACTGCAGGGTGATAAAAAGAGCTGGTGTCTCACTGCCCACAGATCGAGCTTGTGCTACTGATTCTTGATGAGTAAGAGTGGGAGTCATTAACATATTATGTTTTAACAGATCAGTGTATAATGGTAGGAGACTAAGGACAAAGTGCAGCACAAGATATATATATATATATATATATATATATATATATATATAGCAAATCAGTTTCTCCTTAATGGTAGGCAGACAGCCCACTTGAGAATGTATTTTTTTGCGTGAACATGTCCAAGAGAAAGAGGAGGATTTTTTGAGGGTGCCATTGGGTGACTTGTAGCCAGCCCCCTCCCAAGAGGTCGATAGGTGCAGCGAAAAATAATGAGTAGGAGGCGTTTGATGAGATGCATGGGCATGATTCTTAACTGCTAGCATCTCTCTCTTGCTTGTTCTCACTCTTTTTCTCTACTTTCGCCCCTCCCTTCTCTCTCATTCTCCTTGTAACACTCTCTTCATCTCTAATGCTGTCATTGCAGTTTTTAAAAATACTCTCAGGACCCATTATCCTTCCTCCATTGCTTGTTGTCCCTGGCTCCGCCACATCCACCAGTGTCACTGATTAGCACATTCGCTAGCGCTAACTAGCATGTTAACTCCATCGATTCGAAAAAAAAACCCATCTGCACCTGCGACGCAGTCTGGGGCCTGTGCCGCTGTGTAAGTGCATGTTGGGTTGCTAGAGGGTGATATGGAAGATATCCCAGCTGTGCTGCCACCAGCCTGGGGGTCCCAGGAGGGTAAGAATGGGGAAGTGTGTGTGAAGCCCTTGATTAAGTGCAGGTAGCGGAGGTCGGCACTAAATCGAGTGACCTTGTCATCCTCCGTTTCACCCCCACCCCTTCTACCCTTCTCTATGGGAGGTGTGCTGGAAAAGTGTAAATTTGTGTGTGTGTGTGTGTTTGTGTGTGTTTGTGTGCTTGTGTGTGTGTGTGTATTGGGAAGGGATGGTGTGTGCCTCAAGCCTCAATTTCACCCACAACTTTCTTCATCTGGCCCCACCCAGATGTCCTCTCCCTTCTCTCTCTCCTTTCGGGAGGCCAGTGGAATGGTAAAAATACATCCATCTGAAAACGTCCTTGTGAAAATGGGCTTCATCATTTCAACCAACCCCACCACCACACAATCCCACACACACACACACACACCACACACCTCACTCCATCCCCCTTCTCCCCAGCGCTTATGAAAGCATAACTTGGGGCCAGGGACAAGGTCAGCCAGCAGCTTACATGCAAGACAGATGAGACGCAGCTTGGGCTTGCCAAGGGCGTGATTCACGGCACAGATACGACCTGAGACTCTCGATGTCAGATTAGAGGATGGGGCTCTATGCCGGCAGACTGAGGAAATGGTGTGTGGTAATTTGATCTGATAAAACACGGACTCTAAACCACAGCATTGGGATGGGTTATGTCTGGGTTATGATGATCAGAACTGCCTCAGGACAGGTTACATGACCAATGAGTTGTGTGTGTGTGTGTTTGTGTGTGTGTGTGTGTGTGTGTGTGTGTGTGTGTGTGTGTGTGTGTGTGTGCATGTCTGTGTGTGTGTTTGCGTGCGTGTGTGTGCGCACACGCATGTCTGGTATCTTGTTTCAAGCAAGTGGCTGTCAGATCTCTTTATTGGTTTGTGTGAGAGCAACATGTGTATGCATTCATGTAGAGGTGATAATAACTACTTTTGTATGGCAGTTAACACTCCACAATTTACACAAACATCCAGTGAATGCATCTAAAGGTGATAGAACACATTTTTTTCTGTTATCAGGAAATAGCTTGTGGCCTTCAAGAGAACACCCCAAAACAAACTCTCATTTTCTCTCTCTCTCTCATACTCACACATACACACACATACACAGACGCTCTGATGATCTCCCATGCTGCGGTAATTTCAGCAATCAGTCTCACCCGTTGGCTCAAAGCTGCAAATCAAAGTCAAACAAGCTTCAAACGTGTTCTGCTAACACATGTTAATCTGGGGGACTTGAAGGCAGAGCTTGAAGTTGGGATGCGTGAGTCATGAAGAGGACGGTGACATTAGATCAGAGTGTCTCTCATTCCCTGGACGCGGACGCTTCCCATTGTCCTCTGGGGGTCGAGCCATGCTGGTGCGCCAACTGTTTGCCGGACAACTTGAAAAGACTGACTGGAAATGGAAAAAAAAATTTCTAAATTGCTGACCTTTCAGATAGCATTTTATTTTCTTGCTATCTTGCATGCTCATTCTTGTTTCATTTTTTTGTTAGTTTTTTCCTCCCTCTGTGACGAAGTGCATCTGTTTTTGCATCTTGTGTTGTTGCCGTTGTGTGTCTATCATTGCATAGTCATCACTTAGTGTCACTAAATATGTGAAGATAACAGCCAAAAGCAAGCTAGAGCGCTCGACTCCTGATCCTCTTCAGTCGACTGGCTGGACGTCTTGGGATAACTTGTGCATAATGGGTGTAGATATATGAGGCCAAGGAAATGGAAAAGCCAACCAAACTGTAATGAATACTCCACTTTAGTCCATCAAACTCACTACAATAAATGTTTGTCACTGGCTGTCAGACAAGAAAACATCTACGAAGCTTGTCATGCATGACTGGATATATACTATAGCTAAATCTATAGATATATAGCTAAATCTATAGATATATAGCTATTCTTCTATAGATATATAGCTATTAGCTGTGCAGTCACACAGAGGCATTCACAAATATTTGCATATTTAAAAAATATTCTCTGGCCAGATTTATTTATTCTTAGTAGAACCTTGTAATTTAAGTTGAGATTTTAATTTGTTCAAGGCAGCGCCTGCCACAAATTGGAAAATAGACTATTCTGAGGCTCCACAGGCTATACAATGAGCTGGATTTAGAAACTGTTTTGGCAAATGTCCATAGGAAGTATAAAATCATGTATACTCTAGCTTTAAGAACAGATTTTTAAATGTAAACTTCATTCATTATCAAGATGTCAGAGAGCAGATAAGCGACCCTAAGTTGATGATGAGATCATTAGTCCTCTGTAGTGGCGTATGAGAGCAGGAGCAGTTAAGGGGGTCTCTGCTAAGCTCTTCCTATGCACTGGGATCCATGTTGGCGGCAGCGGTGGATGCGGCTGCTGCCGCAGTGGGCCATGTGACTGATGACTCTTGTCGTGCTCTGATGGGGAGGCGAAATGTTCCTTGTAATTGCACGTGAGAGGCGCACGTCTGCCCGATCCCGCCGAGACACGGGTCGGGGGAATTCCGTCAGTGCCGATGTGAATATTGCCACTAACGGGAGTTAATTACAGCGCGGGGTCGTGGCATGGCAGTTAGTGGAAGTGTGTGTGTGTGTGTGTGTCTGTGTCTGTGTATGTGTCTGTGATGGGGCGTGTGTGTGAGTGAGTGTGTGTGTGTGTGTGTATGTGTGATGGGAGAAAGCAGGTGGTGGAGCAGGTAGATGGAAAAACAAGGTGAACAGGGTAAGAGTTTCTGATCATGCAGTTCAGACACAAGAAGGAATCTCTCCATCTCCTTGCATTGTGTATTTACAGCAAGGTATGACATAATGCTGCTCTGAGGCCAGTATTTGAGAGAATATATGTATGTGTCCTTGCCTAGCAAGGCTCAGGTAGTACAAACAAACATGGCTGCCAAGAGAGAATATTCATTATATCTGGACGTTGGCAGACTGGTGAGCCAAAATGACACGGGGAGATATTTCTTCTTCTTCAGACAACCACATTAAACTGTATTCCCCCAAAGAATGGATTCCTAAACAGTTAATGGGTTAGACTGTAAATGTGGGAAAGACCATCGCATATAGACCCTTCGCAGTATACAAGCACTTTCCATAGTATGATGGTGGCTGAAGAAGTATTACACAGAGGAAATTCTTTTATCATGTCTTTCTTGTTATAGATTTTATTTTGCACTGCTTTTATATTTATTTGTTTATGTGTGTGTGTGTGTGTGTGTGCGCGCGCGCGCGCACATGTGTGTGTGTGTGTTTGTGTGTGTGTGCGCGCACATGTGTGTGTGCCTGATTATTTTTTTATTATTATTGTCATGATTAATGCTTTGGCAACAAAAATGTTGTATGCTGCATCTTATGAGAGTAGAGGGAGGCTGAGAGTGAGCGAGTGAGCAAAGTGCACAAGAGAACAGAGTGTTAAGAAGCTCAAGAGTCAGGGAAGGTTTTAAGTCATTGGTTGACTCAGGCAGTGTGTGTTCGACAATTCAACATAGTGGCCATTAGGGCTGGCAAAAGGGGCCAGAGCCATCGCTCTGTCTGCAATTACCCTCCTTTAGGCGGACTGCCACAGATTTATGAGCTGCGAGAGGACACGCCGGATCAACAATTATTGCCTGTTCAGAATTAAACTGACAATTTGTAATGTTAATCGCCTTCGCTCCCTCTCTCTCTCTCTCTTTCTTCAGATCAGGCCTGACAAACAATCAGGCCGGGACGCAGCCCAGAGGAAATCAATTTGGAGGCTCTTCTCTTTGTTCCCTGGATGCTGCTGACCGTCTCTTGCTCTGTCTCGCTCAGCATCTCTCTCTTATCGACTGCACTCTCATGCTGTCTCAACTCACACACCCGCATACACATACAGACTCATACATGAATTCTTTTGCTTTGTACATTTTGTTCCTCACTTTACCAAGAGTGGTGGCGGAACAGTTTTGGATGCATGCATACATGCATGCAAAACACAGACACACACACACACACAGACACACACACACACACACTCACACATACACACTTTATTACTGTATCTTGTCCTTTGTCTACCTAGCCTTATATTCTGTATTCTCTGTAAAAAGGAAGTCACAATGCAGTGGTAAATTGTACCAGCAGCCTATAGCATCTGACAGACAGCGGCTGCCTTCGCCAGCCAAACCACAGGATACGTAGATCATCACTGACTACTCCTCGGTGTGTTCTGTGCATGAACTAGTCTGTGCCCAGACATTCTTGTGTAATCGTCTGCGCTAAAGGGCGCCTGTTTAATGATGCAGTGAACCTTACAGCCTCGTGCTTCTTCGCCTGTGTCTCGGTAGGGCATTCTGCTGTACACGGAGTATCAGGAGTCCACCTTTGATGCCAACCGGTTGCCCTGCAAGAGGTTTGAGGCCATGGACCACTTTCCCAAATGCTTCCTGATAATCCAGCTGCATGCTGAGGCGGTACAGGACGGTGCCCTGTCATGTGACCAGGATGACCGCCGAGGCTGGAGGGCAGTGCGTCTGGATCTGGTGGCTCCGCCGGCTGACCGCTTTGCCTACGCCCTCCTGGGCTGGTCTGGTTCCACGGTAGGGTGCCTGAGTGAAGGCTTTGGGTTATAACAGAAACCAAGTGTGATTCTGAAATGCTGAATATAATCTTGTTTTCACCTGTAGGTTGATGGTGAACCAGGGTTGCGTTTCCCAAAGCTAGGTGCAGTTGCCCATTGCAAACCAACTAAGTTGCTAACTGGTTAGCTATGTGTTTTCCCCACAACTATGTGTTTTTCCCACAACTATGTGTGTTTCACAGAACTATGGTTGTGGGAAACGCACCACATATTCTGAAATTCATATTTTCTAGTTTTACTGGTTTACTTTGGGTTTAAAAATGGAATGAATCATCATTGAACAAAGACCGTTTGATGTGGAACTTACCATAAATAATCTGCATTGTGATTAGCCTGTCACTATATCACACATACACTAACCTTGCCATGCTTTACTCTTCTCTGCTTTGACATACTGTACATATGTTTAAGAACATATGTTAAGAACATATGTCAAGAAATGACATAATAGCTTACAATACATAGTCTATTACTAATATGAATTATTATAAAGTAGTAGTTATTATTACAAGTAGCATTTATGTAACATATTCAGACATGTGCAGAAACATACACACGCACACTCAAACACACACACACACACACACACACACACACACACACACACACACACACACACAGGCCATACAGCCAACCAGACATCTACACACCCAGACACCTCAACAACATGGAAATGTACTTGTTCAAACGATAATGCACCACTTGTCACAGCTGTAGATGCATTAGACATTGAATTACTATAGAAAACAGGATGTCCCTGTTCTGGCAGCCCACAGTGGGGGTAGATGGGTCCCAGCAGACAGCTTGCACACACACACACACACACACACACACACACACATACACTTGCTCTGACATGCACACACAGCAGGCTCTACTTTCCGGACACAGCAGCTGACAGGTGGAGTTAGAGGAAGGCGTTTACAGATGCCCTGGCAGCTCACAGAGGTGCCACTGAGACACTTATGCCCTCTGTAACCACTTGGTACAGGCCCCTGCGTACATCTGGCTGACAGCTGGGATTATAACAGCACCCTCCCACACACTCCCCACCCCAACACACGCACATCTCTGCTTCACCCCACCAACCCCCTAATCCTCCCACCCTTAGTCCTGCTCTTAGTCCTATGGGGAGAGCCATCCCACAATGCCTGGAAGGCTGGGATGCTGACATGTAGTGACCTGAGGCTGGAAATCCAGCAAATAACAGGGCAAGATAAGTATGGGGCAATGCACTGGTAGATAAGTACAGGCAGAATCACAAAATTGTAGTGAGGTTACATTACATAAGCTCAGAAAGCCATTAGCTGGAAAACACAGCATGGAGTGTGTCGTGGAGAACACATGTATGTGTGCACACACACACACACACACACACACACACACACAGACACAGACACAGACACACACTCACACACACGCACACACACACGCACATACACATACACAGAGACAGACACAGACAGATGTGTGAGTAAACACACTTCACTTTACACATTAGAAAAACACAAATGGGCACACACACACACACACACACAAACACACACACACACACACACACACACACAATCTTAAGGTGTCCAGGGAATAATGCCCTGGTAAAACAGAAAACTGAGGCACTGCGGGTTAATGGAATGAATTTTCCACTGAGATTAGTGTCAAACAGCAACGTAAACAAACCATCTCAACAGAGCGCACTGAGGCGCTACGTATGTTAATAGCAGACGTACTATATAATGGAGATTACAGATAAAGTACTCTGGAAAGCAGCCGGGGTGTTTGGAGATAGAAGGAAAAATGAAAATGTTTTTATCTTGCGTTTTCTGGCGCTAAATGTCCATGTTGACTCCTGTGGTTTTGCAGCAGTTTGAGCGCGACCTGAGACGATTTGCAAGGCTAGAGAGAGGGATGCTACTGGACAACCATGCGCTGTATGATAAAAGCAAGGTAAGCATGCAGAAAACACAGACACACACACATACACACACACACACACAGACGTGTGTGAAAACATACGCAGAGATACACAGACGCATAGACAAAGATGCTGCCTCGTCCTGAGTTAGCTCATGCTGGGCAAAATAAATAGTGCTTATGCATCTCTTGAAGTGTATCTGATCACCAAGAACAAATGAGTGTCTCGCTCCTCCCTCTAAACACTTAGCCTTACCTGCCTCCTATTTCTCTACTTCTCTCACACACACACACACGTACACACACACACTCATGAACGCATGCACACACACACAATCTCATGCTGTGAGAGTAAATGTGTCTCCTGTGTCTCCTCGCAGTAAGTCCAAATAAAAGCAAGCGATCATATTCCAGGCACAAACAGAAAAAAACAGAGCGGGTGGCCACGTGCCCTAGAGAGAGAGAGAGAGAGAGAGGGAAAGGGAAGGAGAGAGGGAGGGAGAGCAGACTCTAAGCTAGGCCTCTACTGCGTCTCTCCCTCCATGTTCTGCTGCATTGGCATGCTGGAGCGCTTTGGTTGCTAAGCCAGTCGTGCTCTCCTGTGTCTTTCCACCAGATCACTGACAAAAAGAGAAAAACAAAAACACTCCACTCTTCATCCCCCAGTAAGACCCCTTTCCTTCTCTTCCCCTGCTCTTTTTTTCTCCTCTTTCTTTTATCTGTCCATTCAAATTGCCAGGAATTGGCGCTGACTACAGGAAATGTGCCTGTATGAAATGGGGTTTGTTAAAAATGCAACTGTGTCTTCCAGATGTTACCCACTCTGCCCCTTCCCCACCCAACCTTCAGGGAGAGCGTGGCTATGAATTTGGGTGATGTATTACCTCAAAGCCTGCTTGTCCTTAAAGGTTATCTGTGAGATTAGGTCTGCTTGTGTTGGGATTAGGAAAGCGGGGGCAGAAACTCTTGTTTCTCTCGCTCTTCGCCACGTCAATCGAAAGCATTTCATTCTGTTTCGCGTCTCTGTTGTCACAGTTGATGAGAGGGGAGAACGGTGTTAATTACTGTCCTCGGCATTTGGATGGAGCTGCATCTTGATGGTGTGGGTGTTTGTTGATGCTACTGCTGTGGGGGTTATTCCACAGAGGTATTAAGAGGCACAGCAGGCTTTCTCGTGATCGGAGTGAAGGTTTGTGAAAAAAACGTCTCCCAGTGTAAGGCCACCTGGGGAGTCTACCTGCCGAGGCTTGTTGAGGTTTTGACTCCAAGATTGCCTGATTCTGATGAAGTAATGTGTTTGAGAGGATATGTTGAAGTTCATAGATATACATGATTGCATTCTCATAGCTTGTTCACATACACACACACTCACATACACACACACACGTATACACACACATGCAAGCACCTGTGCACAGAGAGGGAGAGCGGAAAGTCTAGAAAAGAAGGTGCTTTTGCTGTGGCGCAAATTGACAACTCACCTCATTAGGTTTTGAATGCAAATAGGCCACCCTGCCCTTATTCTCTGCCCGACGGGAGGCCAGATTTTGTTTTTTAGCTAAAAAACACCCCTCCTTCCCATCGTATATAATCGAGTTTGCTCCCAGCGGGTTCGGGGGTGGTGGTTGGGGGAAGGGGGAATGGGACGTTAACCTGGCTTGTTTCGCGCACCTCACTTCTCTGTGGATTTACATGTGTCTGCCTCCGACAATTTCCTATAATACAGTCATCCATCAGTGTCGACCGTTTGCTGGCAGCCCACGTCGGGGCCCGGGCTTGCTGTGTTGACAGCCAATCAAGGCTGACACTTTGGGAGAGATTTTTTTATTCTTTCCCCCCAGCGAGCCAGCAAATTTCTTCATGCACCCCATCACTTTTGCTGCATTCAGCACTGATACGTCACAGCACATGCAATTGTGTATAACTAAAAGTTTGTCATTCATGGCAGAAGAGTTTGTCTGACAAGAACACAGGGTGTCAAACTTCATCTGAGTGGCTGTTCTATACATCTATAGCTATATGCTATGGTAAGGACATCTATTATAGTTGGTTTTGGTTTCAAATGTGGTTCTTTATGCACCAAGAGAGCATAGATGTTTGCATACCCCACCCCATCCACATGTTGTTGGCTTCACAAGCTATATTTGCATGTGTGCCAGAACCAGACAGTCAGGTGCATGAATGTGATGTGTGTAAATCATTTTGTAGGACAGCATCCAAACCTCTTCTGACGGATGCGCTGCTGATCCAGTAGGAGTTTATGGCCCCTACCGAGAGCTTTTTTGAGTCCTGCCTCTCTTGCCTCATTTGCATACCGCTCCTTTAAGGTCAGATTACAGCCCATGACATGGGTGTGGTGCGTCACCATGGCAACTGACGAGTGACACCCCATCACCCACGCCCAGCAGGGAGAAGGGGTCACTATGCAATGAGAGCAGAGAGTGTGAGCTTTCTGTCAGATTTTCTCTTCTCTCGCTTTTGACATCTATTTATGCGTCTCAGCTTTTATTCCTCCTGTGACTGGACTGTTTATTCAGAGGTGAGCGAGGGGAGACATCTCATGCAGATGAAAACATGTCAACACCCTCTGAGAAGCGAAACAACTGCAGCTCTGTGTGTGCTCAAGTGTGGACTGGACTGCGTTCTGTTGGTTGTGGACAGTGTTTGTGTGTGTGTGTGTGTGTGTGTGTGTGTATGTGTGTGCGTGTGTGTTTGGGGAGGGATGTTTATCCCTTGGTGTGTGTTTGTGTGTAGGGTTGTGTGAATGTATGGGAAATAAAATGCTGAGAAATGGTCACACAACTCAAGTAAACTGAATTTAGTTAGGAAAGAAAGACTGGATGAATCCACATGGGCTGAATCCAAATTAAATCGCTCTATCCCTGAGGACTTAACAAGCTTGAATCAGCCAATTGGGTTCAGTCAGGTTCAGGGCTTAGGTTTTAGGATTTAGGACTTAGGGAATAGGGAATAGGGCTTAGGACTTATGACTCAAGGCTCAGGGCTTAGGTCTCAAGGTTCAGGCCTTAGGGCTTAGAACTTAGGTGGGACATCCAGATGTTTAGGTAGGACATTCAGGTGTTTAGGTGGACATTCAGCTGTTATGATTTGCTGCGGTTATCAACTCACACTTCCTTTTCTCTCGGTCCCACTGACACACTTATCTCCCTGTCTCTTTCCATCTATCTTCCTTTCTCTGTCTCTCTCTCTCTGTTTCTCCCCTTCCCCTGTCTGTGACTTGACTCAAGGTCAGTCCCTGAAGCCCCACTGGGGATGGGGATGGGGAGGGGGGAGCAGAGTCTTTGGGCTGAGTGGGGGCCCCTCTCTGTGTCTCCACTGCTTCATTACTACCCTAATTAAGCTTAATGAAGATCAATTAACTGTCCTCATTGGTGGGTTTGCCCCTGCTCTCTGCAGATCGTTTGCTTTTTTTCTGTTACAGCTCTGTTGCCCAAAGGCGTAGAAGAGTGGTCCCAACATCTGATGTTCGTTACAGCAAAAGGCTTAATTAATTGGCCGAACGTATGGCCATGCCGTTACTGATAATGACTCTTTTATCTTTCCTGCGCTTGCTTTAATTGAGCGCTCTCATCTCCAGGGAAAAGAAACTGAAGTGAAAAAGAACAAATGAGAAGCGTCAGAGCGTCACGTCCTACAAATGAACGGACGGGTATGACGAAAGAGAACAGCCTGCATCGTTTGGCAAAGTTATCTTAGTGGCGCATAACTGGTGCGATGAGGCAAGGTCAATGCTGCAACTGCAGGCGTCCTTCATTTTGTGTCATAGCTTGTGGCATTTTGTGTCATGTGGCCCAACATGCCCCTCCTTTCCTCTCTGCCAAGTCATCTACCTTGAGCCATTATAAGGTTTGTGTGTGTGTGTGTGTGTGTGTGTGTGTGTGGTGATGGGGCACCCTGACAGATGTTCTCAATTAGGATGGCATGTTAGAGTGCATGGCGACTGTCACCCTGACAGAGAAACTAGCAGCTTTAGCTAGGTGGTAATTACCAGCGAACGCAACACCATGACACACTCTTAATATTTTCTGAAGGAAAATAAGAGAGGAAATGACAAAATGGCCAACAAGGACACACACACACACACACACACACACACACACACACACACACACACACACACACACACACACACACACACACACACACACACACACACACACACACACAGCACACATACCCTTGCTCACACATGCACTTACACACCCTTACCATGCCACAATCACACAAGTGTGCATGTACTCATCCACTCCATCTGCCTTTCCATCTCTTTGCCTGGTTACTTGGGGTGACAGTACAGGGTTTGTTTTTTTTTTGGGGGGGGGTGGGACCCCTCGTCTCCCCTCTCTGGTGTGGTGTGGTGCAGTGGTGGTGGCAGTGGTGAGTGTGTCCTCTGTTGCAGGCCTGAAGGTGGAGGAGGATAATTAACACATGGCGTGGGCTTTGATGAATGAGGACGGGTGGAGGGCTTCATTGGCTGTGGACAGCCTGTCTCTCCTCTCTCACTCCCCTCCCTCTGAAACGGGGGCTGGGCGGGAGGGCTCCGTGACCTGGCCCGTGCCTCTGAAATATGTTTGGAGGTCATTGGGGAAGTTTTTGAAGTGTGTGTGTGTGCCAGTGTGCATGACAGAAGAGGAATTGAGGAGAAAATTATGTCATGTGGAAGATGTTCTTTACAATGTGTGATGTTGTGAGATCGATTTTAATTTTACATCCTCAGTTTTGATTCAGTGAGAATATTTCTATGAGTAGTGTTTGTAAAAGTATATTAAACAGGCATGCGTCTTTATTTATGACGTAAAGTTGTGTGCGCATGTGTATGCGTATGTGTGTGTGTATGTGTATACGTGTGTGTGTGTGTGTGTGTGCATCTGTGTGTCTGTATGTGTGTGTGTGTCTGTGTCTGTGTGTGTGTGTGTGTGTGTTGGACCTGCTCATGCAGGGTAATTACTCAAAGCTGGGTGAGAGGGTGATTAATAACTTGGCGCTGTGCAGATTCGCAGGCCGGATGTCCTGACTGTGCCTCTGTCATGCTGTCTCTGTGGTGATGGCAGGATATTAATACTTCTCCTTCTCACTCCTGTTTTACTCCTCCAGAGATGACTGGCTAACCCCAGAACAGACTGCAACATGAGTTTACCAGTTGCTCACTTATACACTTATACAATATAATGGATTATTTTTTTAAATTGTAGAAAATTATATATATATTTTAAATATTTTATTTCTCAAACTGAATAGACATAAGTATTGATGCAAATTGGTGCATATTTCTAAAACAGATTTTTTTCAGCTGTGGGAATAGGTTGTGTGGACACTGTAGGTCTTTAATAACTAGTCAACATTTGCATTTTTTATCTAGTTTAATTAGTTAATTAGTTAATTATTGTCAGTTGACTGACAACCAATGACAAAGTGACTGACTGGTGTAATTGGTCATGTAAAACGGTACTGAGTTGAGGGGCTAACCTGCTTTGTTACAGTGTGATAGTGACTGTGGTGCCTGGGTGCAGTGTGTTAAAAATGGAGCCAATCTGTGTCAGTGTGAGGAAGTGGATTTTCGTACATGATGGCGCAGAAGTGCACAAACACGTCTAATCTCCTTGTCCTACTGAGAGTGTCTGGATTACTCACTACCATGGGGGAGAATGTGTGTGTGTGTTTGTGTGTGTGTGTATATGTG